>JAOQMP010000208.1:26023501-26043947 GCA_027563575.1 Erythroxylum pedicellare | reverse complement strand
TTATTATACAAATTTAATTTTCTTATTATTATTTTTTATCATTATTATTCATAATTAAATTTCTTATTTTTATTGTGATTATTAAATTCCTTATTATTATTAGTTTTCTTCCTCTTTTTCTTCTATTATTATTATTATTATTATTATTATGCGAAATTAATTTCTTATTGATATTGTTATTGTTATTATTAGTTAACTTTTTTACTAATACAAATCATTTATTTTAAAATAATCAATAAATTATATATTTCCAATCATATTATACTGCAAGGGTATTTTAGTTATTGACATTGTTTTTATGTTCTGTCAACTGCAACAAAACACATTTCTGTCCTCAAGGCGAAGACAATTTTATCTATTTTGTCCATCATAACCAAACACTTTACTGTCTTCAATTTTTGTTCTGTTATGTCTCCAAATTTTTGTCTCATTCAGTCTCTGTATACTAGAGACAGTAACCAAACGCAGCGTAACTTTAGATGAACGACGACATTTTAAGAAACATGGATGGTAAAAAGGGTTAAAAAATGAGAGGCTTCTACGATTCGAAGTTAAACGCTTTCCCAATTAGGGTTGGAGATGCAGCGATGATGGAAGCTACCAGACGGGTCATTAGTGAGAAATCATTCACTAGTTGCTCCTTCCCTTGCTCAGAACTATAAATAATCATTTATTACTCATTTGTTTTATGTCTTCTCAGGTTAAATTCACAAAATTGCTACAGGCTGGAAGATCGCGGGTCTAATTCATATCAGGTAAGAAGTGTGCTTTCTATCTCTTAGCTTATTAGTTGTTATCTTGCATTCCTTATGATTATTTGCATCAAAGCTTCAGTCGAATGTTCTTTGTGCTGAAATTTCCTTGGGTTTCTTTCTTTCCATAATTCTTGAGAGGTTATGGCAAGAATCAACCCTTTTTGCTTCCAAAGTGAGGTGTTAGCTTGAGCTTGAGTAAGGATAACAACTATCTCCATTAAGGAATTTGATAGTTTAATCTAACAAAAGTGTTCTTTGATTAAATTCCAAATTGGATTAGAGAAAAGGGCAAATAAAGTACAGATGCTCCCTAAACTCCAAGTCTTTTTTGCATAGACAACAAGTCCCATCCAAATCAAGTAGTGAAGTCTATGCATTGTAGCAATTCTGTTTTTAATCACTAACCACAGGAAAAAAGATGTGTTGGAGTCTTAGAAAGTTATTCCAGATCACTCTAACCCAATGCACATCTTGATCTGAATTATATAACCATTCCTTATAGGTTTTACTAGAGAATCTCTCAATAGGAGCTCCAATCCAAAAGTAACTATCCTCAAAATGAGGATTTCAGGATAGTTTCAGTTGCTAAATAGCTTGTGGAAACTGCAACCACTCATTGTGGTTGATGAGTACAACAATTTTCGCCTTATTATCCAACCCTGCAAATGCTAAGACGACATCAGGGGTCGACGCTAGTCCAGTTATCATGCCATAGAAAAATAGATTTCCCAGCTTTTATTTTACAACTAACTTCATTACCACCTCATCTTTTTTCTTTAAAAGATGATTAAGAAACCAAGAGAAGGAAGGTTTAGGGGAAAGAGACCATACACTGTTTCCCTTTAAAAGATAACTGTGAAGCCATCTCATCTATAGAGAATCTTTATTTTGAATTACCCTCCAAAATCTTTTAATTAAAGAATTATTATTGGCTAACCTTGTAGAGATGATACTCATCCATCCTTTCTCCCTGGGTTCTCATTTAACTTTAGGAAAATTTGGATTTCCATTTGCCTTACCCTATAGAAAATCTCTCACCAATTTCTCCATGGATTTGATCAACTTCCTTGAAAAGGAAAATTGGAAATCAAATATAAGTGAAGGGATCATAAAATGGATTTAATTAACTGAATTTTACCTCCAAAGGAAAGAAATGTATTTGTCTATTTATTGATTCTCTTCTGGATTCTTTCAATGAGTGGTAAACATTCGTTGAAGGTTAGTCTTCTAGTAGTTATAGGAAGACCAAGATATTTCAAGGAAGGAATTATCCTTTTCATTTTTGTAATGGAGGAGATAGCATCTTGCATAGAATGACTTTTATTAAGCTTCACTTTGAGTCCTGACATCCCAGAAAACCTATTGAGAGTGTCCATTAATAGCTTAATAGAATCAGAATGAGCTCTTGAGAAGAGAATTAGATCATATGCAAAGCTAAGATGAGAAAGAGAGATTCTTCTACATTTAGAATGGAACTTAAACTTAGTATTATAAAAGACATTGAAGTTCAGCATTTAAGAGAGCACTTCCATACACAAATAAAGAGACAGGGGACTAAGGGTCATCTTGTCTAATTCCTTTCTTCCCCTTAATAATACTAGAGGGGGAGCCATTAATCAAAACACAATAGGCATTAGTAAAGACACATGCCTTGATCCAATTGATAAAAATTTCAGGAAAGTTGAAAGCTTTAATATCATGGAAGAGGAAAGACCAGCTGATGGAATCAAAAGCTTTATTGAAATCAATCTTAATAGCTCAATTTGAAGGAGAATTCCTTCTGGTATGACCCTTAAGAAATTCCTGTGCAATAAGAATATTATCACCAATACTTCTATCCTTTATAAAGGCATTTTGATTCTCACATATGATGGGACTAAGAACCCCCTTTAGACAATTTTCCAAGATTTTAGCAATAATTTTGTAAATGAAGTTCATTATATTTAGGAATATTCAAGAAGACATTTCCTTATAGGTTTTTCATCATTTGGTGCCTATTTAAAGATGCAATTTAATGTCTTAAAAAATAATTTTATAATCAATAAAATTTGAGTGTTTCTCTATTTAGAAAGCTTTATCTTGTTTTCTAGTCAATAACTAAATCTGGTCTCTTCAAGGTAATTTATAGTGATAAACTTATAGCTTTGGTTCCAATAAACAAGTTTTATTGAGGTTAGGTTATTTGCATGATTTAAGAAGGATTACATAGTTTCTTTTCCTTATTGATTTTGGTTCCACTTGTTCCTTTACCCTCGAAATGCTTGATATGAAAAAAGAAAAAACTTATATTAGAAATAGCTAAAAACGATCACCTCAAAATCCAAGGCTCATTTTTATCCTCAATCATATCTATCACCATAAGTCTTCAAAATTTTAAAATATTTTGAGGCACATCCTCTAATATACTTACTAGTTGCTTAATATAACGGTCCATCAATTGCAATGAAATATTTGTAGGTTTTAAGCTACCCACATTGAGATTCTTGTAGATAGATAAGACAAAATGTTTACACTTTCCCTAGGTTATATAACACATTATTAAAGCTTATATTTTCAATAATACATTGAATAGAAAAGCTACTGATTCGTTTGTTTTTGGTTACGGTTTTATACTCCTTAGTCAAAGTTCTAACTCGATACTCCTTAAGCCTTCTCTTGTCAAATAAGATTTCCTTTAAAAACCTATCATAAGAAGGTATCTATTCAAAGCACTAGTAAGAGGAACATTAACATATAATTTTCGAAGAACTTCCAAAACGTTTTCAAATTCCCTATTTAATTTTTGCTTAACCAATCTCTAAGGAAAAGGTATAGAGGAGTTATATGGTGCCTAGGAATGTACTTGATATTATTTTAATGCGTAGAGGTAAACATGTTTCTATAGGAGAAGTTGACTTGGTTTCTATAACCAGGGCTATAATTATTGGAAAACGGGTGACAAAAATAACTTGTTCTTTATATGAGCTATGGAAAAATATGTTCCTTAATTGATCGTCAATTGCTAAATGCCTTGGATACATAAATATTAAAAAAAATTATATGTACCAATATAGTTAATAATCATATGATTAAACTTCTGAGATAAAACGTCTTCTATAGTAGCTAGTAGATTCAATGCATCAAGATCATGCTTAGCGGGGACATTCTTTAAGGTGGCTCTTTTACTAGACCATCAGTAATGGTTTTGTTATATCATCAATCACATTATGTGCTTCATCTATAATCTTTTTAATGAGAGCTCCACCGGTAGCAATATCTATTAAGATCTTCATGTTATATGATGTACAGTCATAAAATGTCTAAACTATTACCTATTTCTCTAGCCTATGATGAGGGAACGAACTTAATAACTCTTTATACCTCTCCTAAGCCTCATATAAAGATTAACTTTTCCTTTGGGAAAAAAAATAATGATCTAGTTCATGATCTTAGTAGTTTTGCTAAAGGGAAGTGTGAGATCCCACATCGGTTAGAGAGGAGAACGAAATACGCCTTATAAGGGTATAGATACCTCTTCCCCAAAGATACGTTTTTCCAAGGGTGGGAAAAGCAAAACCGTGAGGGTTTGACCCAAGGGGTAATGCAAAGAGGACAATATCTGTGGGTAGGTGGTCTGGGCTATTGTAAATGGTACTAGAGCCGGTACTCGAACCGTTGTGCCAAATAGGTTGAGCCCTAAAGGGGTGGAGAGTATGAGATCCCACATCGGTTGGAGAGGAGAACGAAGTACGCTTTATAAGGTTATGGATATCTTTCCCCTAAATACACGTTTTTCCAAGGGTGAGAAAAGCAAAACCATGAAGAGTTTGACTCTAGGGGCAACCTAAAGCAGACAATATCTGTGGGCAGGTGGTCTGGGCTATTACAAATGGTATTAGAGCTAGTACCTAAATCACTGTGTCAACTAGGTGGGGCCCTAAAGAGGGCTGGGCTCTAAGGGGTTGGAGAGTATGAGATCCCACATCGGTTGGAGAGGAGAACGAAGTACACCTTATAAGGATATGAATACCTCTCCCCCAAAGACGCGTTTTCCCAAGGGTGGGAAGAGCAAAATTGTGAGGGGTTTAGCCCTAAAAGCAACCCAAAGCGGATAATATTTGTGGGTGGGTGGTTTAGGTTGTTATAGTTTTGGGTCAGTTTTCGGGGCCAAGAAATTCATAAAGTGAATTTTTCCATTTTTCTGAATTTATTACATCAGTAATAAATTAAAGTTAAACTCCAACAAAGGAATTAAGACATTTCGAATCCGATTTTGAGTAAATTTTCATGCTTCAGATATCACATGAGGGAGATACTTCAAGTTTTCATGTTTTGAGTCTCATGTTCAATGTTCGGGATTGTATAATAGTTACTCAAAAAAGGTATTAAGACATTCTAAAGCCATTTTTGAGTAAATTTTTGTGCAACAAACTTGTCATAAGGGAGATACATGAGGTTCTCGTGTCTCGGGTGATCAGTTCAGTGTCCAGTGATACACGATAGTCACTCTACTGAGATTTTTCCCTTGTGAAAGTTTGAAATTAAGTTTTCAGAGAATGTCCGCACAAGTGTGTAACAATGAGACTGTGCATTCAAATTTTTACATTTATTAATGTTACATTGTCACATACTATATATCCATAAAGAATGTAATGATAACATAAAGATGTATCCCTTGTATTTGTGGACTTTTTGAGTGTTAATGAGGAAGTAATCACCAAAGTGACCTTTTAAGTTAGTATTTTGATTTGTTTTGCTTGTATGTTGGAGGATACCTCTGATTTTATGTTTGGTTATTCTGCCTAACGGTGTTGGCCTTACATAATGTGCATAAAGGAATTAGATGGAAGAAAGTTGTTGCTCAAGTGATCTATTATCCTAAAGGTGGTAGTGTTTTGAGAATTGATAGTTTATACTCTGATCGATTTTATGTGGAATTCTAATTACATATATTATGTATTCAGCCCAAAGGCGTTTCATAATATGTGTAATCAGATTTTCAGAAAAGATACTATTTAATGGCTTTGAGTATCGCTGTTGTCCTACATTTGTGTTGATCTAATCAATGTTATTTTATAGTCACCTTTTTGGTTAACAAAATTAGTGTCCCCATTGAAACCCTGACTGGTTTCAATACAAAGAAGTGGACAGAGGATTATTGAATGCTATGAAGATAGCTGAGGTCAATATGGCCATATGGACAAATAGGCCATCTCCACCTACATCTATGAGCTTGATAGTTTTTAAAGTAGCCTTTGAAGCATGGGATCGTTCTAACATATTATGTCTAATGATTATTAAGAGATCCATACCTAACCATCTGCTAAATGGACTTCTAAACACAAACATAGTGAAGGAGTTTCTTGGTAATATCTCTCAGAGGTACACAGTCTCACCTAATATTGAGATAAGTGCCTTGATGAAAGAATTATTCTCTATGAAGTATACAAAAGAAGGGGAGTAATGGAGTACATATCAAGAATGATTCATCTTCACAATAGATTGAAGATGTTGAATATTCCTCTTCCTGATGTCTTTATTGTCCACCAAACTCTAAATACACTCCCTCAAGAGTTTAGTAATCTGGTTATGACATATTACTCGCTAGATGAGGAATGGGACTTCAACACTTTGATAGCTCTCGCTGGATGAGGAATGGGACTTCAACACTTTGATAGCCCATTGTGTTGTTGAGGAGGAGAAACTCAAGTTTACTACTCCTACAGCCCTCAAAGCAACTAAAGGGAAAGCAAAGATGAAGCCCCCTAAGTTCAAAGATAGAAAGTTCAAATCTTCTCCACATGCTAATGTTTTTCAAACCAGTGTTGGTAAAGATCCACATGACATAAATAATCTAGCGACATAAGAAGGAAAGACTGAGACCATCAGGTAACTCCTTGACATATCAATTAATGAATCTAATTTGCAATAGTTGCATTAAGTGTTTGGTGAATAGACATTGGAGCATATGATCATGGTGCTTTCATAATGAAGGGGTTCATATCCAAGATAGAGCCAAATATAGGGAAGGAGGAACTGATGGTTGACAATAATGAAGAAGTAGAAGTGATATCTATGGGGAATGTATGTACTGAACCTTGTTGTAAGTTTCGTTTGAGTTTTACACGACATATTTTATATGTGATCTTTTGATTAATTTTTGGACAGAGAAGGTTTATGTTTTTTATTTAATGCTTATGTTGTATAGTTATTGTTTAATGCAAAACATAATGGTACAACTCTCTTTTCATATGGTTTGTATAGAAGCAAAACATAATGGTACAACTTTCTTGTCATATGGTTTGTATAGAATGTGTCTTACTTGAATTAGATATATGTTTCTTCGTATCTTGCTAAACAAGTTATGAAATGAAGAACCTTGATGAATGAGAAGTCAAACATGGTGTGGCATAAAAGTTTAAGCCACATTTCTAGAGCTAGGGTTGAACGATTGATCAAGGAAAGCATTTCTCAATTCTAGATTATAATGATCTGGGAGCATGTGCTGACAGTTGTAGGGGTAAGATGACTAATAAGGATATTAAGGTCAACTCATGCTTTTGATTTGATGAGTTTGATACATAAAGATATCGATAGACCTTATACAGTTGCATTATATAATTCTAAATGTATTCTGACATTCGCTGATGATTATTCTTATTACAGTTATGTGTTTTTGCTTAAAGATTAAAGGTTGAGAACTAATTAGAAAATTTCATCAAGATAGTTGTATTTGACCGTGGAGGTTAATATCATCGTAAACATAGTGTTTTGGGACTTCAAAAGATCCGTTTGCCAGATATTTGAAAAATTTTAGAATAGTAACTTAATTCACTATGCCGAGTAGTTCTGAGCAAAATGGTATGTTGCCAAAAGGTACTACACCCTAAAGGACTTGAAGAAGTCGATGCAGAACATGGCTATTCTACCTGATTATCTAAAAGTTTGGAAACCCAGCCTTGCACACATTCATGTATGGGGCTGCCCTACTAAGGTAGTATAATCCTTGTAAAGATTGCATGCGCGTTCTACTCATTGCTATTTAGTATGATATCTCGACCACTTTAAGGCTACAGATTTTGCTGTAAAAAAAGGGAGACTAAAATAGTGGAATTACAAACAACTAAGTTTATGGAATACGATGTTTATGATGATGATGGACCCTTTGACCCTTCGGATGATAGCAAGGCTGATACTACAATTATTATGCTCCTGCTTGTATAAGAATAAGAATCTATATATGCACATACAGAGGTTCCTGGGGATACAAGATCTAATGTAGTTAAGTAAATCCATTAGACTGAGGCAACCTGCTATCCCATCTAATAATATAGTCTATTAGGTGAACAGGACTATGATATTAGACATGTTTCGAATCTAGTTACTTTTACAGAATTTATTTCTAGACCCAATGTAGATATTTGGTGGGATGTAATGAATGACGAACTGTAATCCATGAAGCATAGTAAGGTCAGGGAGCTAGTTGATTTGTAACGGAATTGCAAACTCATCAGTTATAAATGAAGATTAGACCTAAAGGACTTCAGGATAGAAATTAGCGATTTATAGGTTGACTCAGTTGCCTAATGGTTCACTCAGGAAGAAAGGTTAACTTTAATGTTACCATTTCTCTCGTATCCTCGTATGATACATTTTGAGTGATTAAGGCAATTATAGCTCATGAAGATAAAGAGTTACATCAGATGGCTGTCAAAACTGCTTTTCTGAATAAGGACCCTTATGAAGAGGTCTATATGGTACAACCTGAAGGATTTCAGGATCCAAATGGAACTTTCATGGTTTGCGCATTATGCAGATCAATATATGGTTTACATCAAACATTTCAAAAGTGATACCTTACAGTTGATGAGGTTATGACCTCTTTCGGCTTTATGGAAAATAAAGTTAAAAGATGCTTGTACTATGAAGTCAAGGGGAGCAAATTTAACTTCATGTTACTGCATGTGGTTGATATATTGCTCAAATTACTTGACCATATTGTCTAAGGTTAAGCAACTTTTGATCAAGAACTTTGACATAAAGAACCTTGGCATAACATCTATTGTCTTGAGTATTCAGATTCCCAGGACAGATCTCCACACTCATCAGGCCTCTTATAGAGTGCATACATTGAGTATATGTTACAAAGGTTTAATACGGTTAACTGTAAACCTATCGTAATAGCTATCTCTCATAGTGGGAGGTAATCTTTGGCACAGTATCCAAAGAATAAAGTAAAGAGAGAGATTATGAGAAGTATTTCGTATTCTATTACGGTTGATAGTCTGATGTATACTCAGCTATGTAGTAGGTAAGACATTGCATGTACTGTTTGACTATTTGGTCAGTATTTGGTTAACCCAAGAGTAGACAATTGGAACGCAGTCTAGTGAGTGTTAAGATCATTAAAGAGAATTAAGGATTATATGTTAACTTATAGAACAGTTAACAGACTAAACCTCGTAGAAAATTCAAATTCAAATTCAAATTTAGCTATATGTTTGGATGATCGAAAGTCCACTTAAGGTTATAGATTTACGTTTGTATATGGTACAACATCGTGGAAGAGTGTCAAGTAGACACAGGTGACTTTCTCGATCATGCATGCAGAGTGCATGCTATGGGGCTACTTTATAGATGGTTTAGCTTAGAAACTTGATTTCTAAGTTATCTATAGTTGATTTAGTGGCTAGACCCATTATATTGTATCGTGGTAATCTTCTTGTTGTGTTGTTTAATAACAACAAAGAATATCATAGGGTCTTAGCATTTAAAGGTCAATTATTTAGCCATAAAGATGTTGATACAAAAAGGTATCATTAAGGTTTGGAGCATTTAATGACTGAGGAAATGATAGTCGATCCTTTAATTAAAAGAATTCATCCACTTGTGTTTGTGAAACAAGTATATAGTATTAGTGTTTTAAGGTCGTTAGACACTATTAGTTAAGGGATCGTATGTTTGCTCAATGTGCATTTATATTTTTGATGTATTATGATAGTATGATGGTTCATCGATAAAAATGATCATCTTTTATCCTCAGTAATATGTGTTATTGTATATTGTCATAATACATATAAAAGTTTTAAGATTTGTGTCGATCTTAAGCATTTAATGGTCATTGGACATATATATTGTTGGCTCTCAAAATTTTTTTCTTAATGAATAAGTATGATTTACATTAATTATGAGGTGTTTATGAAAGTTTGTAAAGTTAATTATTATGTTGATGTTAGAAAGAGTATATGATATAGGTTGATTGAATTAAAGTGTTAAGGTTATAAGAATATTCAAGGGTATTTTTGGCAAGACACTTAAGGTTAAAAGAACCTAAGCTTATAAGGAAGGGCAAGGTGGACTTTTCTCAATCATTAAGGATAAAATGAGAAGAAAGAAGTGTTGTATTCTTCCTAAAGAAGGGAAAAACGAAAATAGGGGAGCAAGAAGAGAAATAACAAATCAAAGAGAGAAAGAAGAGAGAATTCGGTGGTTAAGAGAAAAGAAGAGAGTTGAGCTAGGTTTTTTTCATTTCTTATCTTTTGAGAGAGATTTTGAAGTGGTTCAAGAAGAGAAAAGGTAGAGGAAGAGAAGAGCTTCCATTTGAGCTAAAGATCTCTTCATTTGGAGAAGAATCAAGGTAAGATCATTTTAAATTTTTTGAATTTTTAGAAGGATTTTAGTTCATAGAGTTTAGAAAATGCACGGGTTTAGGTATTCTAGCACAAATTTTAGTGATTGTGCTTTGTGGTATTTTCAATTGAAAACCCTATTAAGTGGGATTTTTATTATTGTATAAAGGTGATCAAAAGAGGCAAGAGGAACAAGAGAAGAGGCATTTTGAGCAAGTCTGTAAGCAAGGAAATCAAGGTGGGTTATATGTTTATAATAGAGTTATGAGCCACTAATGTTTTTCCAAATCAAGAAAATAAAATGATTTCGATTACTTTATAAAGGTTGTTTTAAATGATTTTGAGTGATTTGAGAAATTGCTACATGTTTGTGTATGAATTTTGATGATGAAATAGAAAATGGTTTTGAAATATTTATGTTATTCCTTGAAACATATCGTTGTCATTTTGTAAGAATTAAAAGATGTGAAAGTATGAAAGTATGAGCATATGATAAAATGATTTGAGTATGATTATATGCTTTTGTTTAGACGAGAGTGGAATCATTCTGTTTGTCACATGCACATTGACAAGAGCCTTCTCCTGGCTGCCCTCTTGTGGTATATGAGCTCCGAAAAGTAAACTCATTCTATTTATGGGGTAAACTTCGATTTCTCCATTCTATTTCCTTAGAACCCTCGAGCTATTTATTTGTGCATTGCATCTTTGATTTGTTAAGTATGTTGCATAATTTGAGTGTTCTACATTGTGGTTGAATGCATATGCTATGCGATGTGATGATATTTTTAACTATAAGTTTTAAGCAATACTTGTGAATTTGATTGAGAATTTGATAATAAAGTGTTTTATGAATTCAAAATGATTTTTATAAGACAAATGAACATTTCAACGATTTTGCTTATTCTTCATTATAAACTGTTACCTACGAGCTGCCAAGCTCACCCCCTTTTTCATCCCCTCTTCAGGTGATAGCTAAAAGATTAAGTGATCAAGAGCCTAAGGGAATTTCTTCAAATAGCTTATTTTGTATTCTGAGTGGGTTTTGGGAAAGCTCAATGTTTTAGTCGCATTTCAAGTTTATTTGTTTAAGAATCTTTTGTAATTTTATATTTTGAGACGATGATGTAATGTGGCTTGGAAAGCCATTAAAGATTTGTAAAACTTTATTCTTTTGATGCTAATGAAATGATGAATGATGTATGGATGATGTGAACTGAAATTAGATATACGTAAAGAAGTAATCAACTTGAGTTGATGATTTTGGAACATGAATCGTTGACACATATATATATATAAATAGATGCATAAGTGAGATGTTATGAAAAGGAAGATAGGAATTATGACTGATTAGATGTAGTTGAAGGTGATGAGACAAATAAGTTGAGATTTGAGAGTTTAATGAATTCATTTTGGTAGCTAAATGGTTATGTTCAAGACATTCCAAGTATGCACAGTGCAAAATTTCAAGTCTTCCGTAGGAGAAAAATTCATGTTCTAACTTTAGGGAAAAATCTAGACTAATTTAGGTTGAATTAGATAAAGTTGTCTTTAGAAAGTTTTAGCTTATCTTTCTAGCTTTCCAACGGTATATAGTATGAAATTTTTGGACATTGGAGTTGAAAGTTATGGTCCTTATAAGTGGAGATGCTCAGGAGTATAGTTTGTATCATCTGGTGACGTCATATCGTCTGGTGATGACATCATATCGTCTGGTGATTATGTCATATCATCTGGTGACAACGTATCGTCTAGTGATGACGTCATATCGTCTGGTGATGACGTATTATCTGGAGATGATGTGTATCTTTTGTGCACTGTTCATCAGATCCTATCGTCTGGTCCCATTTTTGACCCTGTATATGATATAATCTATCTTCAAGATATTCATAAAAGTTGTATATCTTGAAGTCCTCTTTCTAACCATCCAAAGAACACCTTAATCTGGCATCTCTAGAGAAAGTTATGATAATTTTTCCAATTCATTTGACCCTTTGTCTGGTTTCATCTGATCCTATTGTCTGGTCCCATTTTTGACCCTATAGATGATAGAATCTTTCTTTAACTTCTTCATAAAAATTTTAGATCTTGAAGTTTTGTTTCTAACCATCTAAAGAACACCTTAATCTGGCATCTCTAGAGAAAGTTATGACAATTTTCCTAATTCATCTGACTCTTCATCTGATTTCATTTGATCTTATCGTTTGGTCCCATTTTTAGCCCTATAGATGATAGAATCTGTCTTCAAGGTCTTCATAAAAGTTTTATATATTGGAGTTCTCTTTCCAACCATATAAAGAAAACCTTAATCAGACATCTCTAGAGAAATTTATGATAATTGTTCCGATTTGTCTAACCCTTCATCTAGTTTCATCTGACCCTATCGTCTGGTCCAATTTTGTCCCTTTAGATGACAAAATATTGCTTCAATGTCTTCATAAAAGTTGTAACTATTGAAGTTCTCTTTCAAAAAGCTAAGAATGACCCTGATCCAATACTTGTATAGAAAGTTATGCCAATTGTCCCGAAATAGGTTTAATAAGATTGAGGACAAAATCTTGTTTGATTCTTTCGGTCATAACTTTGTTATTCGACCTCCAATCGAAGTGATTCTTAGACCAATAGATTCCTAACACGTTCTTTCTACCTCCCTATGAAAGTTTATAGCTTTTAATAATAAATTGAAAAAAACGATAAAAAGATTGATTGAATCAAATTAAGGGTATCAGATAGAAGGGTATGAATTGGATATTTTACTGAATATATCTCGGTATTTTGATGGCATCTGGATCTGTAGGGTTCCAATTGAGACGATTTTTTTAATGTGGAGTAAACTAGAGACATAGTTTTATAAATTATATAAATAAGTTGAATACTGATTCAACCTCTAAAATGTTCAATTTCTAGATAAAAGTTACTATTTATTAGAAACTGAAAACAATGGGAAACATATATTCTGAAGAAGTCAAATTGTGATTCCAGTTTGAAGTTTCCCAAAATCTGTTATGAGATAGGAGAAATAAGCTTGTTTTGGATGTTGATTGGTGTGGGCGCCACCCTTGTGGGATGAGGACTAATGAGGGTTCCTTGAAATAACCCTATAGGATAATATGCTCACGCTTTATGATTCTGAATATTGGGCTTCAGAATCAGGGTCCAACATATACAGATTGACCTTAAGCCTATGTCATTAAGACATATATAGTTTTATACAGATATTTATAAAGTTTCATATAACATAGGGGGATATAAGTTTTTAATCCCACAAAGGTTCTCTAATGCAGTTTAGCATTCAGTGGAGAACATAAAAGTTTTCTAATGCAATTGAGCATTCAGTTGGAGAATATAAAGGTTTTCTCTAATGCAGTTTAACATTTGGTGAGAGGAAACAAGTTTTCTCTAATATTGTTTAGCATTCGGTAAGAGAAAACACGATTTCTCTAATGTAATTCAGCATATATGGTTTAGCATAAAGTTGAAGAAAGCGAGACCTACAAAGAAGATATAGATCATAAAGGTATCATCTTAGTTTATTACACTCTATTTTCCCATTCATATTACTGAGGTATTAGGTATACATGATTGTATTGGATCTGTATCACACATGACACATGTATTTAATATTTTTGGGTATCAAAAGCCTTGCAAAACAAAATAATGGACTTTTGTTATCTTTGAATCAAATGTTCTGTTTTTAAACTTAGTCGACTGATTCAGTAACATGACTTAACTGAGTTTTTAAACTAGAGTCAAAACTGCAATTAATACTTGTGCAATGGGGAGAATGTTGAACAAATTTGTCCTTTCTCATAAAGTTGGACAATTATTAATTGCATTTTTTGGTTTTTAATAACTTATCGGTGAAGTTACGTAATTTGATCTAGATAAAGATAATAAAATAACCCAATAAATGATCTAAATCAATGAGTTGAAGTCTGTATGAAAAATAGATCCCGATCTATATGGGTCAGACCCATATCGGGCCTGTGATGTGGAAGCCCGATATGAAAGCTATATATAAAAGTTAAGGTCTCTTGTAGTTGCTCATATTAATCGTAAGTGTAAGGATTCTCTGACTCGTTAAGAGAGCTTATGTTTTGAGAAAACTGTAGAAAGATCTTATCTAAGTTCGGAGAGCAGTTCCCATGAAGGCGGCTATAGATTAGCGCTCGTTTTGGATTTAAAATGCTCGTTTGAAGTTAAGGAGATCGAAATTAGGTATTTTTCTGCATTTTTTCATTTCTTACCCTCTCACATTTGATCCGGAATATGTAACTAAGATACAGTTATGTATTACAAGAAGCGATGGCGGTGGTGGTGACGATGGTACTACGACAGCTACTGGTTAAATGTGTGTTGTTTTTTCAATTGTTTGACTTTCATCAGTTTCAATTTGCTCATTTACAACAACAATCTAGTTTCAATTTGCTCATTTACAACAACAATCTTCTTTCAAGCCTAACTCTTTCATTCCTGAAGAGGTTGATCTCTCCAAAGGTAGCTTCTTTACAAGTCCTCTGTGATTTTCCTGGTTGAAAGGGAGATTTGGAAAAAAAAAAAAAAAGGTTGACAAGTAGCTTTTAGTTTCAGGTATTAAAGCACCAAGGAATAGCTTTGAACTAGAGAAGCCTCCATTAGTTGTCAAAAAAGATGACAAGTTGGCTATTCCCGTAAAAATGACAAGTTTCCTGTATTTTGTATGTAGTTTTTGAGGTTTATGTTTCTGTAAAGAGAGTAATCTTGAATTGTTCTTCTGAAAAATCCAGATGGGTATTCAAGTTAGAACAAGTGTGGACTCGAGATCAAAAGATAGTTCTTCCTCAGATATCAGCTCATATCCAAGTTCCAAGACTCCAAATTTGGTTGCTAGACTCATGGGTTTGGATGTTCTTCTTAACATCTACTCTCCTAGGTATTCTTCTTCATCGAACCTCAGCGCAGCAAATTCAGAAGGCAATAAGTCCGATTTGCACCACCATTTTGGAGCTTGACAACCTCTTTAGAACAAATCAGTTAGCCCCAGGACTAGTTGTGATCATTTCACAGGTTTTCATTCTCTGCCAGAGATTCCTAGAATACCGTCTGGTGGAAAATCAGATGTGGATCATCATCACCATTTGCTGCTTCAAATCAACAAGGAGAACTTAAATGCAAGTGAAGAAGAACTTGTGATGTCTCGTATCTGAAAAGAATTGAAAGCTGATGAAGAGAATAGAAGTCTGGGCCACTTCGCGAGGCAGATAGTGAAGCAGGTAAAAGAAAGTGTTGAAAGAAGAGTTGGATCAGACATTACAAATACAATGAAGAATAGAGAGAAATATAGAGATGAGCATATTAGTCAATTGAAGTCGAAGAAACTCTCTAAAGCTTTGATCAAAGTTGCTACTGATGAATCAAGCTCCGGCAAGCAATCTATATCTTGCTCTTTAAAACTCAAACTGTTTGAACACAAAACTAAGGTGTGTGTCCGATGGGTTCCTGGAATCTAATGGGTTTGAAGTATAAAGTATTACTGGCGCCAAAGTTAGCGATAAACGAGGTCGCTGGTGAAACATACGATGCCATTGTTAGAGTGAGCGTCTCCGAGAAGCTTGAGGTTGCCTAGAGTTAAGGTTCCACTGCAAAGATTAAAAAATTAATGAATTTAACATTTAAGTTAATTTGTTAGGTTAACAAAAATTAGAATTAAATAATTATAATTGTCCTACATTTTTAAACATTAATTAAAATTTAAATTTTATAATTTAAGTACACGAGTCTCACACTGTCACATTAGATCCATTCGGTATCGTGAAACTCACGTTAATATTAAAATATTATAAATATATTTCAGGTCATCTGACCTGGTAAAAAACTAACGGTATCATATAATTGTCAATTTCTCCATTATTTTAGGGTTATATTTAAACGTTTTATAAATATTATGGTTTAATTTGTACTCTCTAATACGCTAGAGATAAATTTGTCGGTGGATGTAAACCTAATGATAAAAAATGACCCTTTTGTCTTCTTACTACATGATGTTTTGGTATAATTATTCTTTACTACATGATAAAAATCACAACATTTTAAGTATTTTATATTATTCTTAGTTTTACATTTATATGATAATTAAATGATTTTTTCTTACAGTAATTGTGGTTATTATTTATGTGTGAAAAGTAACATCAATAGAAATAAAAATATAATCATTATTTCAAATTTATATTATCATGATTTGTAAGACAAAATTAACATAAATTAAAAAAGTATATAATATAATATATTAAAGAACTATTTTGTAATTTTATAAAATTCAGATAATATTTTATAATTTTGAAAAGTACCTGGATACAGGCCGATATCAGTACCATATTATACTAGAACTAAATCTACTATCGAGTATAATAAAATATTCATAACATTACCCAATAGGGCAAGTTTTACTAACTTAAATGGTTTAATAAGCATAATTTATAAAACATGAGAACATGATATAAAATAATATATTTCAATAACTTGAGAAATAATGTAAAAAGGATCAGGGAAGAGAAATTTAAACTAATTTATAGTGGTTCAGCAGATAACTCTTGCCTATATCCACTCATATGACTTTTTTTATAATTCCACTATAATTCTTCTTTCAAGATGAAGAATAACCTTTGTGTAATTTTTTCTTGACAAAGAAGAACTCTTTTACAATCTTTCTTCATAGTGAAGAGAAACCTCAATACTACTTGGAACACCCTCAAGTACAATATATAAAACCCTAACAAATGCTTACAACTTAAAAATATCTCAATTATGCTTACAACGTAAAAATATCTCAATTATTTCTTTGATAAAATTGAAGAGGCTCGTGTATACAAATATTAGAAAACGATGCTCAAATGCTTGATAAACATTTAATAATATGGGTATATGACAACCAAATGTCTTCTGATTCAAGAACTAATGAGAATACAAGTATTTATAGGATTAATGGACACTTACTAGACATTCGAGCCAAAACTAACTGTTACAACTAGTTACAACACATTAGATGATCAATGTAGCAAATTACTCAACTAGTGTGCATTAAATGCATAGATTCACTAGTTGAGACATTGATCAAATACTAGGGCATATTAGTCGACCTATATGTCTCTTAAAGGTAAATTGGTAGACCACATCACTATATTAGTCATCCAATGACAAACTCACATGTCACACTTTTAACTTATATTGGTCAACTACTAATCTATATTAGACAACCAATCCCCCTAAAAATATTATTTAAACAACTTCAAATGCTCAAACTTAATTTGTTTAATTCAATTATAATTAAAATAACCTCCAACATATGTCTAAAAGAATATTTGAAAGCTCAAGAGGCTATGCTTTTAAGATCAAAAGCTTCAATATCTTTTAATGAATGAGAAAACTTATATAATGAAGTAAGATAAAATATTTATGCATGGTGGGCCTTTAAGATCATCATAGTAATTAAATGAGATTATAATTAACATTACAAAATATAGAATGATCTTGATGTTCCTTGATCTTCTTTTGTTTGTGACTTAGTTTTCTCTTTAATAGCTGCAAATTTTAACTTTTCTTATCAACTTTTTAAACTATTCTCTTGAGTTTATGACTACATCTTGTTCTTATATTGTTTCTCTTAAAAAAAACTCATTGATGGTATTTATATTTTGTTATCATTAAAACATCAATTGAAATCTCCTTTGGTTCAATAAAAGAGGAATTACAAGAAAAGTTAAGTCACATTAGATGCCCAAAAAGTAAATATAGTGGCATATAAATACAAGTGTTTGTCGTCACCTCCATTGTCTCAATCTATTTTTTATTTTTCTTTAATAATAATGATCTGATCTAATAGGTGTCAAGGTCCAGTAAAAACATAAATATAACATGACCTCACTTTCCAAATCTACGTCAACAATAATAAGGGAATTCAGTAACCAAAATCAAATAAGTTTGTGAGTATAACAAATTGGATGATAATACTAGGAAAACATTGTATGAGGAAATAATGTAAATAAAGACAACCTATTACTATTCATCTTTCCAACTTATCCATTCACTATCTTCTTATTTATTTTTGGTTTCTTTTCCTCTTTAATAATAATATGATGATAATAATAGGATATTGCTATTTTGTCTTATTTGATTTTGGTTATTCATATTCATCGAAAAAGTTGTAAGTACAAGTTATTCATATTCTTAACTTTCATATTCACTAACCCTAAATTTAGTTTGTGAGTAAAACAAATATGGGTGATAATAATAGGAAAACATTACTATTTTTGGTTTCTTCTTATTGCCTTATTTAGAACTTCCTTTATAAGGCAACTCCTTTCAATATATTTTTATCATATAGACATATTCTTTTTAATCAACACCATATTCTAAAATTTTTGTTCAAGAAATATTTTGGATGTAAGAAAATGCCCTTTACCTTTCAATCCCTCTACTATAGTAAAGGAAAGAAGAAAAAAAAAGGAGTAATATTTAAACAGTTCATATAACTTCACAAAGATATTACTTGATAGCTACTTTGGTTTAAAGTTATTGATTGTGCTTATACAAGTAGCTGTATTTTTTATTGATCCTTCTTTTAGTACTATAAACATTACCTTCACTACCATTCTAGTTCCTTTTACTTCTAATAGGCATCACAATAATCATTTTAATATTTTTTCTAATTATCCCTTTTATGTCCTATAATACAAGAGATCTAATTGATAATTATGTTTAAAGGAATCATTTTCCTTTTAATATATATCTAACTAAATATATATAGTTGCTTTTCATCAATTTGCAATGGAATAGGATGATCATTTCTATTTTTGACTTATTGAGGTCTTAACTTATGATCTTAACGATAGCAAAATATATTATTATGATTAATGAATTTTCTTTTAGTGATATTATTAACTCTATTATAATGTAATCAAACATTATGTGAATGATGAAATTGAATGTAGAACAAAAAGTCAATTGAATAAATTGAAAATTCAATGGATTGGAGAAAATGAGTAATATGGAGTACATATGCAATTAAGTGAGCAACCAAGAATAAAAAGGAACCAAACACATAATTTTTCGTATAACCTTATGTTGGTCATTTTAATTAATTAGAAATTCAATCATTACATGATCATTTTTGTACTTCGGACATATTGCATATACTTTATCATAATTAAAAGGAAATTTAGGAATATTTTAAAGAAAAGTCTCTTAAAGAATTAAAATATTTTTAGAAAATTTTTTAATCAAGTTTTTGTGTTGGGACCCCACCCTTGCGAATCATATGCCCAACATCCTAAGTGACATCTGGACGAGCATCCCACAAGGGTGGCGTGCCCACACCAGTCAATCATCAAAATGAACTCACTTCTCTTATTTCCAAATAGATTTTTAGGAAACCTCAAATTGGAATTTCAATTGGACTTCTTCAAAACATTTGTTCCCCATTGTCTTAAGTCTCTAATGATACCAAAATCATTCAATTTGGTTCAAAAACTTGAAAGTTATAACCCAAATATTTTCAGACTATTTTTGCACTGAAACAGTACATTATACCCAACTTCACTATAGAAATTGAAAGTCTTAAAGACTGAATTAAAATTCTATTTCTTCAGATAACTTGTAGGGTCAAAAGAGTGAGAGGCGTAAAGCAAGGCATCGCGATCGCGACTTCCTTCCCTTCTTCCTCCTTTGCTTTTCTTTCTCAAGCCTGTTTTAGAAAAAAGACATAACTTTCACTAAAAATATCTGATTAAGGTCATTCAAAGACCGTTTTAAAGATGACTTTTAGATCTACAACTTCAATGAAGATCTTAAACACAAAATTTGCCTCTATACCAAAAGTCTATCCTAAATAGTATCACAAACTTCTAATGATCATATCTCTCAACTCTAATGTCCAAAAATTTCATACTTTATATCAATGGAAAGCTAAAAAGATAAGCTACAACTTTCAAGAGATAACTTGGTCTCATTCAGACTAGATCAATGTAGATTTTCCGCTAAAGTCAGAAACCCAATTTGACCCTTATGAAAAACTTGAAATTTGCAATGTACAACTTGGAAAGTCATGAGCAT
>JAOQMP010000208.1:26011929-26023401 GCA_027563575.1 Erythroxylum pedicellare | reverse complement strand
TTTTTATTATTCCAATTTTATGATTTTTAAGACATACAAATCAAAATCTTGACTTATTATTATTAAAGTAATTTTGACTTGGAGCGTTCGCAAAAATCTGCTTTTTATATTTTCTATTTAGAAGTTATATTTTTATGTGCTATACAATTCGATGGATATCTAAAAACCCAAACAATCAAATGAATTTGGATATGAGTAGTAAATCTTAAAAACCGATGGATATGAATATGGATATGGATATAGATATGGATTGAGTTATAAAAAGTGGATATGAATATGGCTTGAGTAATACCCGAACCGAATCCTACCTATTGCCATCTCTAGTCCTTGGAGGCTGGAGAATAAATGTTTGCATTAAATAACACATATGGAGCCTTTGCCTTTGTTTGTTGATATGAGCAAGAGAATGGGTTTTTAAGTTGTATAATTATTAGAATTGGAAAATTTGCTTAGAATATAATTTATGAGATTTCTTCTTGACTTTAAACAAGATTTGTAAAATTTTACTCTTAACTCATAACAAAGAAAAGGAGATTACAAGGTTTCCTCCTCATACATAGCAAATAAAATATTATATAAAGTGTTGCTCTTCACCTATTAAAAGAAAAATATAGTAAATTCTTAAATGGAGCTTAGAAAATAAACATAGTCAATGATTATTTATTCGATCTACTATAAATCAATTTTATCTTTCTCTACTCTCTTTAATTATTATTATAATTATTTCGTAATTATCATATATAAATTAACTATAATCATTTGTTTGAATAGGCAACTCGTTCATTAGTTATACAATAATTATAATTATTTACTCACATTCATTTGCATTGCGATAGTTTTTGGTAACCATATACACACACATATATATAGAGATATAGACATATTTGTGGATTATGTACCTCCTATTGCTTCGACAGATCATTATATAAGTAGAATTAAAAGATTCACATATATGTTTAAGCATCTTCAACTTCTTTAAGCAATTTTTAAGAACAATATAAGTACCTATTAGTTACAAAAACAAGGCAAAAAGAAAACATATTAAATTCAATAACTCATGAACATAACAAACTAAAAAAACATGTCAAACTTAGAAAATAGAGCAAATCTAAAAACATAATATAAAAAACAACCTAGGTGGACAACATATCCAAATATACAACAAATCCAGACATAACAAACTAAAGGAAGTTAAATAATTTATTAATGCAAACGAAATGTCAAATAATAAATCACAATCAACTTTCATTTTTACTAACTATTTTTATAGTCAATGAAATCAACCAAACACACAGACACTTAGACGCTATATGAGGCACAAGAAAATTGTGACTAAAAAAATAATGATAAAGAAAAATTAAGAGAGAAAAATATTGTCAAAAGAAATCTAAGAGAGAGAATTCAAATTCAATTACAAGATAAAAGTAATTTAATAACACCATTTATAACATTAAATGATAATATAAAAGGGAGTTAATAAGAATTATGATATTAAACAAATGTTAAAAATGACTTCATCTTTTGATAATTCATTCAATCATTATTAAAAAAATAGAGTTTAAATTGGTCATATTACCTCTTTATTCGTTAAGATGGCCCCAAAAGATAACCGTCACAAACATAATTAATTCGGAGTTACGAGAACACCTTCCCCAATGGCTATAGCAGCTACTCCAAATAAGGTTCAAAACCTTCAAGCCCACCAGCCGTACAAAATGGAACATGTTGAAACATACACGAACTTGCAACAAAAGGCCACCGCTGGTGAAACTTGCCAACATTCGTTATTACTAGAAAAAACAAGGGAAAAAAGTATGATCAGAGTAGGAAGATAGGCAGGTATCATCCTACAGCTATCTACTGTACAATGCCATTACATGTTCTTGTTACAGTGGTTGCTATCTGTTGTACACATTAAAGATCAAACATGTGCGTCCACTAAAAGATGATACATGATACAGTAACAGCAGAGAGAACTAGAATTTTAGCAACACCATATTTTGGAAGCAGAGTCGCCAAAACTTCAAATTTTTTCATCTTAGCTAGAGTTGACATACTGTACTCGTGTGGCATATAACGTAAATATCAGAGGAACTGTATAGAAAATCTGCAATACAATTTTCTAGCCAACACTGTGGGCTCGGACCAAAAATGGAGGAAGGTGATGTTCCAAAATAGCCAAGAGATCTCTGCTCTGACTCACCTCTGCCATGAACCCACCTCCAAGCCTTCCCACAGCTTCAACAAGCTGCCCTCTTAGCTTTTGCGAAAATAAAGTACCACCTGCAGCAACACATTCTCTATAAAGTGGCAGGTAAGCAATCGCCACCCTGAGAGGGCCAGGCAGATCCCTCAAGCATATAGCAGATCTGCCCCAGTTCAAAATCCTCATCAAGTTAATATAATGCACTTGTCCTTGCTTTAATCCATCCAAGAATGCTGCCTCCGACCAGTGCTCCTGCAGAAAAGCCTTTAACCCTGGGGCAACAGTCCCATCATCAGACCTTGCAATACTATCCACAACAGCATAAGTAGCTGCAGGATCCCCCAGGAAATTAGAACGCAGGAGAAATGCCACACCTTCAAGCGACCAACCACTTCTCTCGCCAGCAGCCTTGAGAATTTCAATGCTCAGAGCTGCCAGAACATGGTGAGGGACCTGAGGAAGGAGATAAGCAGCGACTTCTTCTTGGCTACTGGAAGTGGCAGCAGTAAGTGCAAGGCAAAGTTCCATGTCACGGCAACCCCTTTTCACAAACCATTGGACAACTTGCATACAGCCCCTTTCTGCGGCTCTCATTAAAGGACCCAAGAAAGCCATGGCATTCCCCTCTTCCACAAGACATTCCATTGTACCAATTTTACAGTAATGTGAAGCAAATCCAAGAGCCAGATCGACATCAACATCCAAGCTGTTCCTTTGTGCGATCTATAGAGGAATATTCAGATTTGACAGCATGAACAAATGTCAGAAATGTCACAGAATGAATTCTTAGATCATACATCCCTCACTTCCCTCAAAACCCCCTTCCCCAACCTCCCTGACATGCAAATAAAGTACTTAATGAGGTATATTTCTAAAATAAGTAGGTTGGTAGATCAGAAGCAGGGGAAAAGATTCCAAATGAGCGAATCAGAGCATGCCACATCTACAATATAATAACAGGGTAAAATAATTGAGCCATTAATGTACACCATCATTTGCCCTTGAATTCAAATGTTTATCAATTAGAGAACTCATATAGGTATACAAATTAATGGTGTCATATTGTTTATGAAGACCAAATACTGTTATTCCGTAGGTACTCATCTTACTTATAATCTTATTGTCAATCCACCTGAGCTGTAAATCAAGATTACGTTTATCATCGTTGAAAAGGAATTACAGGAGAAGGTGAGTCATTTTAAATGCTCCAACAGTAAACGTAGTGGCATACAGCTGCCTACCAAATGACAGGTAGCCCAGTGAGATGATCTGTACAGGGCCTTACGAAGTGCATCCACATGTAGAGTATACTCCAACATCCAAACAAAGGCTTCGATAAATATAATAATAATAAAGCAAATTGCGCATCAGCCAGTTGTTTGTTAACAAAATATGCACAAGACACCTACACACAATTGATACCTATTAATAGTGTATTCCAAGGATAGAACAAGAAATCTCCTTAAATTCTGAAGTAGAATGCACTGTTTAGTCAGTCAAGTAGTCATGGAAAATATCTTACTGATCAATTAACTGGGAAAGCTTCAGCGGAGTTGCATCAATTTATAGTGAACACTATTTATCTATATCAGCCCTTTAATCTCACCTATAAAGCTTGCTTATCATCAATCATAATATATAGTCCAACGATCAGAAAAAAGAAAAAAAGCAAAACTACTGGCATCTGTATGAAATTGCAAACTGCTAAAAGCTTTAAATAAAACTAGACAGTCTTGCTAATGAAAACTCGCTTTATCATTAAGCTCCCTACAATCATGCAATGCAGTCAAATCTATGAAGCATCAACCTTGCATCACTTTCACAGTCTAACCGTTTATCTCATTACCAACATTTGCAATTAATTATGTGAGATATTCTTTCATAGTTTCCAAGTTCTGCAACAGAGTTTACTCATTTATTAGCAGAAGTTGAGTGTATTCTTGTTCTACTAAGGCCCTTAAACATTACCTTCAATAAGATCTGCACAAGTTCTGTACTTCCAAAACGAGATGCTTCGAGGAAACATTGATTAACATTGTCTGCACCACCTTCAACCAACATACCCAGCAATCCCTGTATTGCAGTAGCAGATATCCCAGATGCCCAGCCAGGATCAAATGAACTGGAAAATAGAGTGAGAGGAAAACATGCTGCGTCAAACGCCTCAGTGAAATCCTTTCCTGTAAGTTGATTTCCAGCAAGATCTAGAAATGTCTTGAATGCAGATAACTGGAGTTGAATCTCCACAGCTGAGCTATGGCTCACTCTACTACCCCTCTTCCTCTCACAACGGGAGTGGAAGCCTATACATTTTAAAGCCCATTCAGTGAACTTTTGAACCTTGGCACCAGCTTCAGCCTTCAAGACATCATCCCCATTACACTCTTGCAGACGCTCATGCAACCTTATCAAGATAAAATGTCAACAAAGATGTCAATCAACAGCATTTTGAGAAATCAAAGTAGAGCAATCCTATTAACAATCTGCTATTGCAGCCTTTTGTTTCCTTCTTTTATTTATACATTAAAGCAGAGAGATTAGATCTCAAATATCATGCATTTGGATAGTCAATACTAAGTTCCAATCTCTAAATTCCAAAACTGGTATTTCATACCTCAAGCAAAGATTTGACTTGTAACGACTGATCAAAGAATATACACATTCACATTGAAAGGAAAAAAAGAAAGTTTAATTGAAGCAGCCTTTGAAACACATGAATTTTGGAACATAGTATTCCATTTTGAGAAAAAGCCGACATTAATCCTTAACTTTGCATCATTAAAAGTAACTCAAACTGAGGGAGGACAAAAAATAATATAAACAATTGCAAAAACAGAGTATGCATGAGATACACATCTACAACTAGTAAACTGATAGGGGGCATCCGAGTTGGAAGCTACAGCTCATGAAGATCTAAGAAATATGTGAAACTTCCTGTAAGTATTCTGTTACATGTCAATGGAAAGGAATGGAAAACATAGAAAATCTATTTTTTCACAGAAGATAATCATCTCATGCCTTCTGTTTCTACGAACCAATAAAAATTAATTTCTTTCCTGATTATTTCTCAATGATGAATGATTTATACAATAGCTGGATACAAAGCTCAGATTCCAAGGTCCTCTCAAAGTAAATAAACCAATCAACAAATAATACTTTGCTAGCTGACAGCCAGATTTGGTATTACAAGACAACAAAGATTGCCACACCAACTGGGAAATCACAGATCAAGAAGCATGTAACAAGACACACCCTACCTGTGCGTTCATGCATAGAAACACATGTCGGTGCCAACAAACATTCATATGTTTCCATTAGAAATCAGTACTTCTGAAGGTGATCAAAAGTCATATGACAAGACAAAGCAACTAATGATCTATCTGATCATGAAACAGTGATTTCTTTCTCTTTTTTTTTTTTCCCCCTTTCTCACAATGACACACCTTTCGGCCATTACTGTCACAGTATCTGCAAGACTCATTGTTCGACTCTGGCATGCTGAAACGCATGAAGCAAGAAAAGAGGTCCTAAGTGCAGCTCTAGTGAAGTCATAAGCACCATTAGCAATGATCTTCTTGATCAATCCAGTGATTCCACGAAGCTCTTGTTGTGTGCTCAGAAACCAGATAGAATCCAGTGTGATGCACAAAGCATCATTAAGGGTCTGCGCATCTGCCAAAAGTATCAAGCTTTCTGCAAGGTCCCAATCATGGGAACTCACAGCACCCTGAAACAAGCGACCTAGTTCAACCCTTTCTTGTCTACTGAGCCTCTTCTCATAACCCATAGTCTCCTTCCTCCCAGTGTCAGTCTCCACTCCAACCATATGTGATTTAAGCTTCTTGGAACTACAATCACAGACACTAGTCCGTCTTGACTCTTTACTAATAAGAGGTTCTTAATGAAAACCTTCGCAAACCCAAAAAAACCGCCCTTGCTTAAGCTAAATTAAAAAACGAAATTCAAAAAGGAGCTAATCGAACTTCCAATTTCATTCTCTTCTGTGTCCATTTCAGCAGAAGACGAGTCTTCAGCATTTACCTCAATCCCCATATGCATAACAGCATCATCAATAAGTGCCATCTCCTTTTGCATTCTTCTCGCTCTTCAACCACACCACTTCTCTGAATTAAAAGTATCTTAATCAAGCAGCATTTATTTCATCCAAACAGTAAACCAATACATTGTTTCAATAAAACATAAACTGAACAGTTTGCTGTAATATAAACGATAATTTGCTTCTCCAAAAACTACACTCTTATAAAACAAATTCTTGATAAGTTACAAACCACATACCGTTCTCCAAACAAAATAAGAAGCAAAACGGCAATCGGCGGAAGATAAAGGTAAAGAAAACAACCCAATGAAAACCCTTTCTTTCTGGGATAATTTAGGATCTAAATCAAAATTCGTACTCTGGGCCACATCAACAGAACATCCGAACACAATAATCACCGACAAAAGAAAACTCCAGAAAGCAGAAACCCTTCTTCACCGATCAAATCGAAATGAACCAGAGCCAAACCCTGAAACTTAAAACCCCATTTGCATCAATACCCAAGGTGGAAACGATCAAGCTATTAAGTTCGATGTTAATTCAAGAGAATAAAAGTCTAGATAATATGAAAAAACAAAATTTATAAGAGAGAGAGAGAGAGAGAAACGCCTACCAAACAATTTGTCCAGTTAAAGAAGAAGAAAACAGTGGCGTTTGAAAAGAGAGAAAATAATGGAGAGAGAGACAGAGCAAAAGAAAGATTCTAGGTACAAAAACCAGAAATAGTAATTAGCAATAAACAAGAGAACAAACAGAGAGAGAAAGAGAGGAAACCTCAAATGTAAGAACTTGAGAGTAATGGGGGAGAGAGAATTAGAAGCCCTTTGCCTCTTCTATACTATTTTATCAGTTGCAGTTTTCTGGTTTGTTATTGGATCTTCGGAGGCTTTTCCTTTTCTTCATCTTTTGTTCGCAATGTAATTTTCGGACGAAGTAATTGCTCTGTCTACTCCTTAGCACTGCTCTGTTCCTTTCTAATTTTGAAATTAGTATTTATTTGTTGAGATGCAAAAAAAAATATAATACTTTCAGAATATTGTAAACTTAATTCTAATAAGAATAAAATCTGAGTTAACTCAGACCTGATTTATTACACATGAACGTGAGAGTCACCGTCACCACTAAAAGATAATTAAAAGAATGGGAAATGGGGCCCATATGTCGTGATAGTAGCACACCCACGGCCATCATTACACATTTGCATGCTTTCGTGACCAGACCTTCAACCCCACATCTCAGTCACATATGAGATGCTAGTTAGCCTCTTCGTCCCGGAACGAGAATTGCTAGGCATATGATCAACTGTATAGTCTCGCTCTTTTTTCTTTTCTTAATTATATTAGATATTTCAGTTTAGCTGGAATAATTTTAAATTCTTAAGACTCCACTCTAAAGACTTTAGAGAAGTTAAATTTAAAATTTTAAGATTCTTCAAATTCTTACGTAGTATGTTGTTTCTACGCACAAAGAGTCTTCATATATTTAATTGTTCAGCTTATAATTAATAATTAGCTCTGTTCAACATCAGATTTTCATCAATTCTCAGGTTCTTTAATAGCTCCAACTAAAAATAAAGCATCCGTAATTAATTCGATTAAGAAACTTTTACCTAGGAATTAAAGAATCATCAATAAAAACATTTTTCATTTCTTCTCTTTGACATGATTGAAACTTAAGATTTCCTAAAAAAAAGAGCCTCATAATAGTTGAAACCGTTTAGGTAAGTCTTACTTATTTATATAATATCACTTTTATTGTGCCAAAACGTTGTTTTAATAAAACTTAAGGCTTGACTTTACTCTCCCTAAGTCAAATCAATGCCTTCTCTTCTTTTTTTTAATTTTACTTCTCGCCTCAACTCTTTCCTTCCTCTTTTTGGTTAATTCATGGAGCATTTTCGTCTGTTTGAGATTGAGTTTCAGGGTTCTTAGAGACTAAGGTATGCTCTTTTTGGATAAAGCTTCGTTTTTTGTTCCCCATTAACAATTAATTGAAACAGTGGATGTGAACCCACCCTCTTTCTTTCTCTCCCACTCTCTCACATACCTGCCTTTGACTTAACTCTTTTCATCCCCCTTTTAGGTTAATTCATGAAGTGTCTCCTGAATCGTTGAGGAGAGGGTTTTTTTTTCAGTTAGAGCAAAGATCATGGCTCGGGACGGGAGAATGGTGGATTGACAGTTTTGACTAATGAACCCGCCCTCTTTCTTTTGATTTTACGTCCTACCTTTACCGATGATGCTTGATTGGACCTAATTCTTCTCTCTTTTGCTTACGTTCTTGTAGTTCTTCTTCTCGATGAGTTAGAGCTCAAGAGCATGCGTAGTTGTTCCGAAGGTCAGGACTTTCAGTGGCATATCAACAACATCGAGACTTGTGTTAGTGCTGCTTTGACTGATTTTTTTTATAAAGAACTTGACCTGTAGCTTTGGTTTGCCAGTTATATAATCCCTTTATAACATGTTTGAAAATCTGAACCATCCTTGTTGCTAGATGACCCTCCTATTGGATGCTACATCTGTTTTGGTGCTAAGTTGTGATCATTGTATGTTTTTAAAAGCTTGGTTCTATTGCTACATCCGAACCATCCCTGTTGCTAGATGACCCTCTCATTTGTTTTTCATATTTATTGGGTTGTGTTCATTTCACTTCCTTCGTTTGTTTAACCATAGGCAAATTTAGTTTGTGTGTATGAGACAAGTGCTATGTTTGTCAAATTAATAGGAATTGTTTCTCTGCCAAGAAAGAGCTCAAGGACGGATAGGTGTCTTCTGGTGTTATTATACAGACATGAACTTAGTGTAGGAAAAGAAAGCTCATAGTCTTAGGAACTATCAACTTCGGGGGTATCTGTACAACTGGACTGTTTATAGGATGAATATCTAGTTAGTTAGTTCATGGTAGCTTTTGTAGCAAAGTTTGCTAAATGGTAAAGCCATAAATGCCTTCATGTGGGATTGATCTTTTAAGGGGTTCATATCATACTTTTCGGCATTGGGTAGGAGGCGCAAAGCTTCCTAGTACTTCCACTGTAGTGGTAATAATCAATTGAACGTTCTCATTAAAGCATTAGACGAGTGTTTATGATCTTAAAGATGACTTTTATATCACAATCTCTGCATTACTGATTTGGATCTTGGAAATAACTTACTTACGAACAGGGTTTTGTGTTTTCAATCCATGTGGCAATTTCTGCAATTGTCTGAGTGTGAAATTTTGATACTTTTGGTTTTGTAATCCATTCTAAAACACATAAATTTATTTTCTGATTGATGCTAACTTTTCCGTATTTCATCCAATTCACATTCGGACATGGTTAATGATAATTAAGGCATAGTTATTTATTTGATTAGCCATGTTTGATGAATATGGAGCACAGAGCAACCAGAGATGTAATGTTGTTGCTTTTTGGTTTAGTTATGACTTGCTAAGCTTTGTTGGCCGCTTGATTTTGATATATTTTAACAACTAGGAAAGTGGTTGAGTTACTATAAGTTTGTTTCACATAAACCAATTGCATTAGGAATGCTAGAATTGGTGCTTGGAATTACTAGGTCAAGTTAAAAACTAAAAGGTAACAATATATGCTTATAATTGTCGAAAACAATCATCCCCAAGGTTTAGGTTTGAGATTAGTGGATTCAGTGCTCCTAGTATAACTACTCAATAAGGCCAAGCAAGTTAGTTTAATAAGCCATTGGAAACAAAGTAAGCAGCTTTTTTTCTTGTTTTCTTTATAGGATATATATATATATTACACATACAACTACAAAACACACGCTTTATTTGGATTAGAACCTTTCGCAATGATAAGATCATTATATTGGAATGTAACTATCTTATCAAGTGGTTAATAGCAAGTTTATTTATTTATTTATGAAAAATAGTAAAAAAAGAAAAAGGACTAATCAAGTAATACTCAATAAACATCTAGTTTCAGTGTCATAATTGCTTTTTGTTCAAGTCATCTCATGAATAATGCTACAATTTGAAGTTTATTAATAATCCTAACCCTAAAACCAACAAGATTTCAAAGCTTAGTAACATTATTTTCATTTTCAAAGCATGTCATTTTCATTTAAGAAATGTGGAACTAGATTTAGTTCATTCTGCTAAATAATGGAAGGTTCTGTCAAACGAGGAAGTGGCATTAGGCATCCAAACTTCTGTACTATTCGGCTGAAACTTTAGTGATCTAATTAAATAAGATTTCCTACGATGATCGAAATAGAAATGCTTCAAATGAGTTAAAGAATGACTGGGGATTTAAACCTTCTCCTTCCCCTTTGTTTGAATTATCATACTAGTTTTAAAAAAATTAATTTGTCATTGATGGTGTCATACTGTGGTTGTCAAATGTGGAACCTGACATTGATGGTATCATCCTGTGGTTGTTAAATGTGAAGGCTTATGATTATTAGCATCATTAGAGATGGGTTACTAGGTCATGCGATAATGTGAGAAATGATGATGATGGAACGTATTAGTTGTTTATTGGGATTCAATTCTACTGATTAATCGATTGGCATGATTATTACTGGAGTTGCATTAGGATAGGAAAGGAAATCTTGCAATTTGGAGAAAGTAGTATGTTGTATGTCTATTTGGATAAAACTGCAACCATAGCACTATTGTTGGTTAATTTGTATGATTAAGTGAAGATTTGATAGTGAGGCTTTTTCATACCAGTAATATGTTACGTCCGATTTTTATACCCATTGTTCATTTGTTTTCTTTTATAATTAGTCTTCAAAATATGACTCATTTGACTCTTGTGCCTATCTTTTGCTTATTCTGTATGAGTACTGCGTATGATCTATTGGTTTGCTCTTATCCTTCCCCGCCTTTTTACTGTTTGTGGATGTTAGAGTATCTTTCTCAGAAATTACCTTTTGAATTTTATGTTCTTTTAGTCTACAGACTTTGTGTAATATTTCGGATGCTGTAATTTTTGTTGGTTTCAATCCCTATGTTTTAGGATAAAGAACTGTAAAGATTACTCATAATTGCGGCATGTGTTGGCATTTCTTCAGTCATTTGTTCGATCGTTGGTGTGCTTTAGTTGTCAAAAGGAATCAAGCCTTTGACATTTAGTGGTATTAGATTGTCCTTAAGGTACGATTCACATATAGATAATGGATTTTCTTGGTGGAGTGGGACAAGTGCTCTTTTATGAATAGGCATATGGTTCTTGACACGGGTTCAAATC
>JAOQMP010000208.1:25957302-25968542 GCA_027563575.1 Erythroxylum pedicellare | reverse complement strand
GGAATTAAACAAAATAATTATATCATTGTGATTTATTGATACAATATACTAGACTCAGCTTTAAAGTTGATTTATTGTTGTATCTGTAAGAATTTATCAAACAACCTGCCTACTACTTAAAGGTTAACTTGCATCCTATTGAATGAGGGTTATCATTGTTCTTCTTTTATGACTTTAACAATTGTTAACTGCCATTTTCATTATTTGTACTTAAATATGATATTAAAAATTGTCTTATTTCCTTTTCCATATATTGTCTAAAATATTGAATTCAAATTCTTATATAAGTAGAAATTTCAATAAATAATGAATTTCAAGTAAAAATATAGGACCAAAGAGACAACATGAGGTAATGTGGCCCAGGTTTAGAGACATGTTCAGAGGTACTTAATGTTAAGGTGGATCGTCATAGTTTGCAACTTGCATTAACTCACCTCCTCCCGCTCTAAGGCCTATAGTTGCAGATGAGGCATCACTTACTGCTCGTTATGCTACACCATCCCCATCCCCAACTTATATATCATCCAATACCGCTTTATTAGATGGAGGAGATGTCCGTCAGCCTAGCGTTGAGGGACTTGATGGAAGAAATTATATAACAATTGTCAACAATCTGTAAGTTAAATCACATTAATCACTATTTGTTTTTAATTAAGTTATAGGTTTATCAGTTTTTTCATTGTATAAAATTACTTCTTATATTAGGTTGGTTTTGTCTGGACCATGTTTCAGAAATATGACTTCTAAATTAAAGGAAAGGATTGATCCTGAGGGTTATGTGTGGAAGAATATCTCTCTGGCCACAAAGGGATTTTACTTTCAGGATTTTGAGGTATAATAAAGATTTATTTTCTTTTTATATTGATTTATATACACTAATTAAATAAATATTATTACATTATAGTAGTTTAAAATTTTTCTTCTTATTTCAGAAAGAATTTTTCTAGGATTCTAATATCGACACCATCATACATAGACTATGGGAGAGGCGAGCTCGTACATGTTATCACGACTTTATGGTACGATACACAAGGTGGGTATATGATTACTTTATATTTTGGAGGAAATATGGAGTCATTGGTAGGAGTATAGGAGAAGCCCTGAGGCTATGTCCATCTCACAGCGTACTCTATCAACAGACGTGGAGGCTCAGGGGGAGAGAGTCTTCCCGTACATACGGGAGGATCAATAACCCACGATAAGCAAGCACAGAGACTTGTAAGTATCTAAACTTAACACTTATATTGTAAGTATCTAAACTTGACACCTATATTGTAAATGTTTTACTTTGCTGTATTATAGATAATGATAATAGTATAAATGTTTGGTGCCATATATGGCTGTGTTGAGTTATTTTTTTTGTTCAACAGGGAGAAATATCATAAAAATAAAGAAAACTCTGCCGAAATTTTTATAAAATGTAATTCACATCTAACAATTTAGGTTAAATATACAGGAATAGTCTTTGGGTATGAGGCCTACACCTACTTAGTTGTTTTTGCACGCTCACACGAAGAAACACAACGGTGTGACATTCGTCAACAGCCGATGAAGAGAGTTGAATGTATGTGAAATTAATGCATAATTATTATTTCTTAATAGTAATCCCTTAATAATATAAACATTGCTTCCTAATAGGACAAAATATAACATGTCATTCAACGACAGTCTCAGGAGGAACAATCTGTTGATGAGTCTCAGATGTATCTTGAGGCTATCGATGGTAGGGATTGTCTTGGAAAGATATTTGGGCTAGGTTTATTTGCGAACACATGTTATTCGCAATCCTCCACATCCAGTACAATAGCGCCTATTAGACCAACTATAAATGAGGGTGAAGTCATTGAGCTTCAGACCATAGTGCAGACATTAATGGAGCAAATGGCTCAACTAAGATAGGAGATGGAGTAGTTGAAGGGGAGGGGTAGGACGTCAGGGCACCCACCATCACTAGGACATTAGCATTGTTGTAGTCATTTGCTTTCAATTACGAAGACTTATTATGTACACTGTAATATTTTTATTATCAATTAAGAAAATTTTAACTTTATATCATCAATTAATTTTTTAAAAACAAATTAAATATATAAACAAATAAATTTATTATGCACAGATAATTCATAATTGTTGAAATTATGCATTTTGCACAAGATCATCAAATAAATTTTAATGTCAAGATTTTTTTTTAAATTTCTTCCTTTCCATTACCAACAGAATATAGATGACCGATGCAAAAAACACTATAATTATCGACAGAAAACCATAAACTATCGGTAAATTGTCTATAGTGATTATCGACCGTTCTTCTTCTTCCGTCGGTAATATTCATTATCTTAACGATGGTTAGCGTTCGTCGGTATATTTTACCAATGGAATGACACATGAAAATTTCGTCATTATAATTACCTATGGTCGTATTAGTGACATTTTTGTCCATCATTTTATAATTACCGATGGAATTCTCCCGTTTACTGTCAGTTTTTTTCCGTTGGTAAACATAAGATTTCTTGTAGTGTAGTTTGTTGGGAAACTAGCTAAGGTCTTAGAAATTGGATAAGTGTCCAAGTCTGAAATCATGTTTTTCTTAACTTTGAAAGACCAAGTTACAGTATTGGTTGTTGACTTATGCTTAGTTTTCCAGCTTCTTCTTCTTTGGATCTAGACTCATCGAACCTTAACCAAAGAAAAACCTTGTTTTCATCTATCCTTTTTGCTACTCCCAACTTTGTTATCCATTCCTTTTTTCTCAAGAAAAACCTAACCCAAACCACCTTCAAGATGATGTATGTGGGTGCATGAGAGTTAGGGCTTCTTAGAGTTTTTAAATATTTTGGAGTTTTATCAAATAATTATCTTCTTAATCCTTTAGAGTTGTTGGATTATGACACAAAAATGGTGACTTATTGATATTTCATAATCTTAAGAAAAATAGATATTTTTCATGTTCACCATGAATATAGTATGAAAATATGGATTTGTTGATTTTTCAGTTCATTGATGATCAATATGTCATAAGGTAGTGTGGAGATGATTTTTGGAGTTGAAAGATCAACGAAAATGTGTATGAAATTGACGTAGAAACTTTTTGAAGAAACTAGAAGTTAATGCTCTGTTTCTATATGTGAATAGTTTTGAGTGATTTTAGAAATGATTAAAAAATGAATATAGAGTTGATAGATAGTTGTATGGGGATGTTTGGAGATGAGAAAGATTGATTAAAATGAAAGTTTTAGGAAGAAATGAAGAGAATGCAGAAATTGAATATGAAAAAAAAATGAAAGTGAAATAGTGCAATAAAATAGTGATATGCGTGAATAGATTTTTCTGCCTTTAATGTTTGAGTTTTAATATGGGATTTTGGCTTTGTTTATGAATGATTGGAATTTAATGGAAGTCAAAAATGGGGTAGATATAAATTGGAAATGTTAGATAGAGGAAAAGAAAAGAAAAAGATGAACAAAATGCAGAAAAAATAAAGGAAAGTGCCAGAAATGAAGAGATGCGTGAAAGATTTTCTGGTTTTTGATATTTGGTGTTGATTCTTAGTTTTGGTTTGTTTATGAATGTTTTGACTTAAATGAGAGTCGAAAATGAAGACAAAATGAGAGTAGCATCATGTTAGAGAAGCTAGTTTAAAAGAAAAGAAAGAAGAAGAAAAATTGCAGAGATTCGGAAGAAGAAGAAGAAGCTTGATCGTGCTTCTACATGAACGTGGCCTTTGGGAAAAAGTTGGGGAAGCACAATCGTGCTTCTGCACGATCGTGACTTTCCGCTATCATCTGGAGTCTCACGATTATGCTTTTGCACGATCATGACTTTCCTCAGGCAATAAAAATCGTGACTTTTGAAATCTGTTAGAAACTCACAATCGTGCTTTTGCACGATCATGACTTTTATAGCTGGAGAAAGTTTAAACATCCTTTGATCTTTTAGCCATATCATCTTTGCCTGACCTCCCAAAGACATGGGATTTGAACCAACAGATTCGAAACATGTTGTTTTACATCTCCAAAAAAAAAAAACCATCTAAAATCATTTGGGAGAGATTGAGTTATAAATTTGGGACAAAAACGATGAACAGTTTTAGACATTTGATGAATAGAGTATTTTCATTAAACATACTTTGGTATTTTAAAAATATATTATTCTATAGTTATCCAAATGGAATTATTTTTTATATTTAGTAAAATAGAGACACAAGGCAACAAATGTTCTAAAGAAATCGAGTTTTAATTCACTCTTTAAGAATTTCAATTTCTGGATGGAAGTTAAGTACAGGGAACTATTTCAGTATAAGAGCAATCTGAAAATATTTGGTGTATAACTTTCAGAGCACTAAACCAAATTTAATGATATTAGTCTCATTAGAAACTTAATAGATACAAAAACAATTTTCTAGAAGAATGTATTACCAAATTACTTCATTTTCATTGTCAAATTGATCATGTACAGTAGACCCGAAGGTATGTTTTAGGAAAATTTTAAATTTGACCAAATGAGTTATTAGTTGTGATTCTAATGGTTTTATTGAGGTATAAACCATAAGTATAAATGATACTTATGTGAGTTTAGAAATATGAATGTTTATATGATGAGAATAATAGAGCGATACTTGGGATTGTCATGAAAATGCATTATGCATATTTTATATACATAAATGTGCATCAACGAATATTGATGAAATTGTGCAAAATTATGATATGTATATGTAATGCATATTATAGAGGAGCAATTGGAACATCAACATCCAAATGTTGTCAGAACTTCCAAGCATTAGCTTCGGGAGCAATCTGTGAGTAATCTAGATGGTTTCACTCAATTAATTGTTTGCTTTAAAATATGTTTTGAATGATGATATGAATGTGATTTGATTATGTTGATACCGGACAATAAAGGTCCGAGACTTGATGCATGAATGTGACATTGAAGTGCTATTTGTATGTGAATGTGACGAAATAAGTGCTTCTTGATATAATTATTTGAATATGAGAGATGTATTCCATACATGAATGCATGATCAGATACTGAGAGTTATGACTTGAGTAGCCACCGAAAATGAGCTTAAAGCTCCAAATGTGATTAAGAGCCAAAGGCTCACTATGTAAAATGAGCCCTATATTCCCAATAGATAAGGGACATTATCAATGAGCCCGGTATTCATAATAGATACGAGATAGTGTAGGCACTCGATCACAGCAATGTAATAATTGGAAAAGAATCACATGAGCATTTCACATACATTTTAATACATATATTCAACTGATTAAAATTTATGATTGTCTTGTATTCAAATGAGAATGTGATATGTGATAATTTATACAAAGATGTGAATTATATGTTTACATGTGTGACGTGTTGTATGAATTGAGTAAATCATTGATGATGGTTTCCTTATTGAGTTCGTAAAACTTACCAAAATTGCAATGTTGATTTTTCAGGACCGAGAGAGAGGACTTTAGCTATTGAGAGACGCCACAAGAAGAATAATCTTGTACTTTTGGGAAGAAGAAGAAATGGCTCAAAGGTCAGTCAGCTAGGATTGGAAAGATTAGATAGACATTTTGTGTAATCTCCTCTTTCATGTAGCATATTTTGTATTAGGATATATTGATGTACATATATGGGTGTTTAAAAGCAACAATGTAAATACGTTCGGATTTATGTAAATACGTTCTTGTCTATTATAGGTCATCCCCTATAGGTGGTCAAGTGGGACAGTCAGCTAACCTAGGATCTGTAGGAGCCAGTAGAGAGTCTTCGGTACCTCGACAAGAGGAGATGCCTCCTATAGTTCTTGAAAGAAGGGAGAGGAGGTAAGATAGGTTGCGAAAGCAGGGGGCTGTAGACTTCTACAGAAGTACAAACCCTGCAGAGGCCGAGGGATGGCTAGAGAGGATGGAGAAAGTTTTTGATTAAATGAACTGCGAGCTAGATGAGAAGTTCAACTATACAGTGTCTTTACTGCAAGGCCCAGCTTACTAGTAGTGGAAGACTATTCTAAGCAATATGTTGGACCAAAATTTTTTCTTTAATTTATTAATTTATTATTGATTTATTTTATTTTATTTTAGAACGTAGTCTTTAATTTAGCGAAAATAAGTAGAAATTAGAATCTAGAAGAGAAATGTTAGAATTAAGTTAGATTATAATATGGTATTTAAGAGATTAAAAGAGTTAGTACATAAAATAAGTGAAGAAGGGCATAATTGGAAGGACAAGACAAATGAGGGGTAAAATGGGAAGATCAAGAAGAAAATGTTTCTTGAATTAGAAGAAGAGGAAGAAATTGAGGAGAGAAGAAAAGAGAGGAGAGAAAAACGTAGAGAAGAAAGAAGAAGAGAAGATCATGGGAGAAGAAGGAGAAAGAAGAAGAAGAGGAGAAATCAAGCTTATTAGAGGTAAGTTTCATTATTATTCTTCTTTCTTTGATAGAAAATCAAGAAGAGTTAGGAAGAGGATGGGATTTTATGTTGGGGGTAAAGGAAGAAGAAAAGAATCATAAAACTCTAGATGAATGTTTAAGGATTTTCAACTAGGCTTTGGTTTTCCTAGCCTAGATAATCTATGGGTAGATTAAGTTTAAGTTTAATTTTGTTCTTGTTTATCAAAACCTTATGGGTTTTCTTTTATATAATACATTGAATGGGAAATGTGTTTAATTGAATGAAAACTTGGTTTATTGAAGGAAACTAAGAAAACCCAAGACAAGCGCAAGAGGAAAGGCAATCTTGAATTTGAAGTTTCAAGCAAATTAAGTGGGTAATGTATTTATAGTTATTGTGTAATTAGGCAACTTTTTGCCTATATGTGTATGTTTAATGGCTAAATTGTGACTTGATGTGATTGTTGGAAAATGCATGATGATTCATGATTATGTGATACCTTGAAAAAGGTTATGGCATTTTGTATTATGAAATGATAGAAAAGCATGAAAGGCATAGAAGTATGAACTAATTAAATTAAGCATGAATACTTTCTTGTGTTTGGGTAAGAGTGGAACCATTTCGTTAGTCTAGTGCATAATGACCAAATCCTTCTCCCGGCTGCTAGCTTATGGCATACGAGATCATAAGAATCGAACTCGTTTTGTTTATGGTGTAAACTTTGATTTCTCCATTTCGTTTCATGGGACCCTTGAGCCATTTATTGTGCATTGCATCTTTGAATTGTAAAGAATGATGCATTTGAGTGATTATATTTTGATGATGAATTCTACATGATAAGTGTTATGTGGTAACTTCTTTAACTTTGAGTTTTGAGCTACAATTGTGGATGATTGAATGGTTAGAGTAAAATGAGATATAGATGTTTGCATAATGATATGTATATATATATATATATGCTTGATTTGTATGGCTCGTTGCCAATGGCTATAAATATATTAACTACTAAGCTTTGTAGCTGAGCCCATTATTTCCCTCCTCAGGTGCAGAGCAAGAAGACTGTTGATCCTTGCAAAGCATCGGAAACTCCAAGATAGTTAAAGATCTTTTGTAATTAAGGTAGTAACTACACCTTTCGGTAGCTTTATAGGCATATCAAGCATTGAGCATCCGTTTGTATTGTGTTTCAAGTTATTGATGTGTTGGTTGATATGTAACTAAAGCTAGACTTAACTTTGTTTGATTCAGTAATGAGATTAAGAATGGAAGATGTTCTTTTGAGTGTGTTGGTATATGTCTTTTAGTTCAGTTGATGATGGTTAATTATGGTTGGGATTGTATATGTGTGTGTCAATTTTGTGTTCATGGATTGTTGGGATCTGGGTTTTGTCCAAGGGTTTCACCATGGCAAGGCTCAGAGTTCTCCGTGGAGAACCTTTCCAGAAGGGTGATTTTGTGTTAAATTTTATATCTTTGTCGTGGCGAAGCCTCATTTTCCCTAAGGTTTTCTCGTTGGACCCTAGGAGTTTGCTGCGGTGAAGCCAAAGTTCGTCATGGCATATTTTGTCCCTAGGGTGGTTGGGTCTAATATGGGGACTTCACTGCAACAAAGCCAGAAGTTTGCCATGGCAAACTTCTCCTGAAGGGTCCATAAAGATAACTCCATGGTTTTGTCATGGCGAAACAATTGCATCGCCGCGGTGAACCTACCTCTACTGCCACGCTAAAATTTCTCACAAATCGAATGCTTTCAACTTTCTTTTCGTACCATCCTCACCCGACCACCTAAAATCGAACCTCAAGATTAGGATCGAGACCTAGGCCTAACATTTTTTGGTATCAAAGCCTAGGCTTTTTAAGGATTTCTAGGCTTAGATTATGTTGTGTTATAAATTATTATGATGTGTGATTAATTGTTTGCATTGTGAATTGATTGATTGCAATAAGTGACATGCATAACATGCATATATGTAGGGAATAATATTAAAATGAAATATAATCCAATCGTTAGTGTCTAAATTGAAGGAGTATGATGCCACCTCGTAGAAGGGCACGAGGGATTTTACAAGTATCTATTGCACCTGATCTCCACCAAAAGAGGAGGGAACCAATGAGTCTAGAGCCCTAGAGAATGCCGAGCCTTCATTAGGGCAGGGTAGTGAACCCTTTCACCCACAGATGCAAGAAGTACTTCTTTCGCAAGAGCAAGTGCCTACTCCTTTAGATCCGAGAATGTTTCAGGCTTTTGCTTTTGGCCCCCAGATTTTTTTCTCTAGTTAAGTAAGATTTAAATGAATTTTGAGGTTTTCATATATTAAAATTTTGGAGTTAATTATTATGTCAAGGTTAGTAGGATTTTATTACATAGATTAATGGAATTAAAGTGCCAAGGTTATACGAATGTTCAAGGGTATTTTTGGCATGACACTTAAGGTTAAAAGAACATAAGCCTATAAGGAAGGGTAAAATGGACTTTTTGGGCTCATTAAGGGTAGAAATGGAAGAAAGAAATGTAGTCTTGCTTTTTAAGAAGGGGAAAAACGTGAATTGAAGAGAAAAAGAGAGTGTCATAAAGAAGAGAGAGAGATACAAAGAGAAAAAGAGGAGGAGAGAAAGAATCTATCTTCAAGGTCTTTATGAAAGTTGTAGATCTTGAAGTTCTCTTTCAAACCGTCTAAGAATGACCTCGATCCTATATCTCTAGAGAAAATTATGCTAATTGTTCCAAAATAGGTCCCTTTCATCTAACCTTCCATCTGGGATCTTCTTATCCTATAGTTTGGTCCAATTTTGACCCTCTAGATGATAGAGTCTACCTTTAAGTTCTTTAGGAAAGTTGTAGATATTGAAATCCTCTTTCAAACTGTCTAAGAATAACCTTGATCAAATACCTCTAGAAAAAGTTATGTAAGTTTTCCAAAATGAGACCACCTTCCGTCTGTGATCTTCTTACCCTATCGTCTGGTCCAATTTTAAACCTCTAGATGACAAGATCTACCTTTAGGGTCTTCATTAAAGTTGTATATCTTGAAGTCCTCTTTGAAACCATCCTAATTTTACCTTAATTTGACATCTCTAGAGGAACTTATGCCAATTTTCCCAAAACAGGTTCAATATGATTGAGGACAAAACCTTGATTGATTCCTTCAGGCATAAATTTGTTGTTTGACCTCCAAATGAGATAATTCTTGTTTCAAAATAAACTAGAAACATAGAACTAAAAATTTTCTAAAGGAATTGAATTTTAATTCAGTTTTTAGAATATCAATTTCTTGATGGAAGTTGAGCACGGAATATTTGTTTCAGTATAAGAATAATTCGAACATGGGGCCTAACATTTATGGTATTAGAGAATGAAGATGAACCGAGGATGATTAGTGAGGGTTATTTGGAATAACCATGTATGGTAACAAGCAAAAGCACACATTTTTATGACATCAGAGTTAGACTTCGGAATTGGGGCCCAACAGTTGTGGTATCAGAGCAAGAAGATGAACCAATGATGGTTAAGAAGATTATATCAAAATAACCCTACAAGTAACCATGCTCAAGTCTTATGATATTTTGGATAGTTGGTTTCTTAAAAGTGGGCCTAACAGTTATGGTATCAGAGCCCAGAATTAAGATCTTACATGGGCAACTTTTGGGATATGTGAGCGATTGTTAATAGTTTAGGGTAATAGAATTAGTGAGAAGAATAAAGATCTGTTCGAATGTGAGAAAATGAAAAGTTTGTGGATGTTTAGAAATCATGGAATATTACGTAGTCAGATATGTTAGGCATAGATTCAGTATTTGTGATTATGTCAGTGAACATGGTGACGAAATTTTGCTGTGGATATGTGCTTGAATTGATATGGATGTGAAAATATTTTCATGAATTGACTGAGAAGGAATAGAGACATATGTGGGAATGACCAGATTTAAGGTGTACAACCAAAGTGGAATTGAAAGGTTGAACTTGGAAGTTAGAATGATTGTTTAATTGTTGTGATAAGAGTTATGATTTGGTATAAGAAGATATTAGTGGAATTTAGATTGTTGATGATGTTAGAATAAGTAATGAATTCAAAGATAAAGAGAAAAATATCGTCTGGGATCAGTGGAGATCAAAGTATCAATTGTGTAAGGTATAAATTGGTGAATCGTTGGAGATAAATATTTGGGCAAAATGGGATGAAATTTATGATACCCACCTAAGCATTTATGACAGTAATTGTGTTTACTACTTCATTGAGTTTTGGTAATTAGAATATTATGACCTTGTAAGAACAATAGAAATCCCGAGGTATTAAAGATAGCTGATAATTTGATGATGATAACAGATGATTGATAAAGATTACATGAATAGTATAGATGATAGTAGTAAGAAATCTTCTTTCAGGGCAGATAGTTTATGTTAAGAATGATCAATGAAAGAACAAATAGGAAATGAATATATAATGATTCAAAAGTAAATATTGGAGTCATATCCCTAGCGGAGACTTAAGCATGAGGTAGAATATACTATTGAGAATGTATGTATTTTTGTTTAATGTAAAGTATCCAACTATATAAGTGGATTCCTGAATTTAAGGAGACATTAACTACTAATAGGAGGAGTATACAGGTCCATGGGAAATATAAATTTGACATTATGAATGTATTATAAACACTAGAAGTTAAGATTGAAAATAGATTGAAATGTGTGGCAAAATTACTATGAATGAGCAGATAGTAGAATAATTCAATGTGAAATAAGAGGAAATCGAATTAATTGAGAAAATTATTTAAGAAAGGAAGTCAATTGGGAAATTGAAAATAACGTGAGACAATGTTACCTCATTGAGGAATTAGTTATTTAAGGAATTACGAGAA
>JAOQMP010000208.1:25946666-25957202 GCA_027563575.1 Erythroxylum pedicellare | reverse complement strand
GCCATATATAGCATTCATTTATGATGAACAGACAAAATATCATATTCATCGGACCTAAGTCCAGCATTTAACTTTCATTAAGTGTATAGATATCATTCAGAATTCATGTGCAAATAAAACATTTCCAATACATTCCCGAATATCAAACTCCTCATACCATTAAAGTCCGAAATTCATCAGCTACTCTCATATAGAAAGAGCTCCATTTTTGGTAGTGGTTGACAAACTTACAAAATATGCTGATTTTTGTGCCTTAGGAACTCACATCACTGCCCCTAAACTTGCAGAGGTGTTTGTCCAGGAAATTGCTCGATTACATAGATTTCCATTAGACATTGTATCAGATCGAGACCCTTTATTTGTAAGAACATTTTGGCAGGAATTATTCAAGATGCATGGCTCCACCTTGAACACCAGTAGTGCTTACCACCCTCAGTTTGATAGTCAGAATAAAGTTGTTAATCGATTCTTGGAAGATTACCTTCGTTGCTTCATCTCTGACAAGCCAAAAGTGTGGGCAAAGCTCCTTCCTTAGGCTAAGTATAGCTACAATACTGCTAAGCATTCTTCCATGAATTTGTCTCCACTTGAAGCATTTTATGGTCGATGTTGGACCCCACTTCCGAAGTCCAACTATCCAGAATATCATAAGACTTGAGAATATTATCCTATAGGGTTATTTCAAAGAACCCTTATTAGCCATCATTCCACAAAGGTGGCGTGCCCACACCAGTCAAACATAAAAAACAAACTCATTTTTCCTATTTTAGCATAGATTTTAGGAAAACCTCAAATAGAATTACAATTTTACTTCTTTTGAACTTTTTCCCCCTGCTCTTAGGTTTCTAATGACACCAAAATTATTCAATTTGGTTCAGAAATTTCAAAGTTAGGGCCCAAACATTTTCATACTATTATTAAACTGAAACAGTACACTATACCCAATTCTCATCCAGAAATTGAAAGTCTTAAGGACTGTATTAAAATTTGCTTCCTTCAGATAATTTGTATCTCTACGTCTCTAGTTTATTTAGAAATAATAATCATCTCATTTTTAGGTCAGATGATGCAGTTATGGACAAAAGACTCAAACATGGTTTTATCCTCAATCATATTGAACCAATTTTGGGATGATTAACATAAGTTTCACTAGAGCTATTGGATTAAGGTCTTCCTTAGACTATTTGAAAGAGGACTTCTATATCTACAACTTTCATGAAGATCTTAAAGGTAGATTCTGTCAGTCAAAATTGGACCATACTATAGGCCTAATGATTCAGTCTATAGTGGATAAGAAGGAAGGTTTCAATCTAAAGTGGATAAGAAGGAAGGAAGGTTTCAGTCTACAGTGGATAAGAAGGAAGGTTTCAATCTATAATGGATAAGAAGGAGGGTTTTATTCTAAAATGGATAAGAAGGAAGGTTTCAATCTACAGTGCACCAGAAGATAAGGTTTCTACAGGGTCTTCCACACATCACCAAAGTTCTAAATCACTAACTAACTCCCCAGAGCATCTCCACTTATAAAGATCATAACTTTCGACTCAAATGTACAAAAATTTCATACTATATATTGTTGGAAACCTAGAAAGATAAGCTACAACTTTATAGAAGACAACTTTGGCAAATTCAGCCTAAATTAATAGAGTTTGTCCCTAGAAGCCAGAATACAAATTCTCACCCTTATGGAAAACTTGAAAGTGAAATTAAACAATTTGGAAAAGTCATCATCAAAACACAATCAAACTTCATTATGTTAAGTCAAGAGGACTTCACTTCTATTAATTTTGATGACAATCAAATAATAATAATTTTAGAAATGTATGAACTATTTTGATAAGTTTGTTAAGTGTGCAGAAAAATGTAAGTAACACTTAGTCAACTCAAAAGATGCACAGTCAATGCCAGATGATATATCTATAATAGATGATATATCAACAAGAGACGAAGCGCAACAAAAGAGGAAGCAGAACAATAGATGAAGCACAACACCAAATGAAGTGCAACACTAGACGAAGCAAAATAGCAGACGAAGTGAAACACCAGACGAAGCAAAATACCAGACAAAGTGAAATAACAGTCGAAGAAAAATAACAGATGAAGTGCAAACAATAGACGAAAGCGCGATACCAGACGAAAGTGCAATAACAGACAAAACATAGTAACAGAAGAAGTATTATTCCAGACAATACAAAAGGAAGATATTCTAGAACGTTAGAAAGTTAGTTAGTTGGAGTTAGTTACAAGACTCAACTAATAACCGTTTCTAAAAGATTCAAGAAGCAGTTGGTCAAGAAGACAGTTGGAGACTTAGTCTATAAATACTAATTCGAGTCGAAGACTAAGATAACATTTTTACAAAAAGAGAAAATTTTGATTGTACAATACTTAGAAAAATTCTGTATTCAAAGTGAGAAAAAAGCGAGTGAATACATCTGTAACGTGAAGCTCAAAAATATCTTTCCTAGAGAGAAAGAAAAGCTAGAGCCTGGAGCGGCTAATACAACAGATAAAGAATACTTTGTGCGAGAGACCTAAAGAGGCTCTGCAAGTGTAGAAAGAATAATTGTAAAGTTGAAGAGTATAGTGAAATCTCAGACAAAATTTGAGGACTGGACGTAGTCCAAGGTTTAGGGTGAACCAGTATAAAATCACAACGTCTATTCTCTAACCCTTATCTTTTAATTTTCTTATTGTTAGACCAATAAATAATATTACTTGTGATTGCATTGCTTATCAACTTTGGCAAAGTGTTTTTGTGATCATTTGAATTTAGTAAAGAAATTTAAGAGGTCTTAAAAGATTAATATTTTGGAAAAGAATACAAAATTCAACCCCCCTTTTTGTGTATTTTACATAATATACCTGATTTCTATATTAAAAAGTGATTTACTTCAGTTGGTATCAGAGTAAGGTTTCCAAGAAATACTGTCACAAAGTGAGGACAAAGATCTATAGCTGAATCACTTGTTTTTATAGCTAAAGGTGCCTCGGTCATAAGACCTCCTGCATTTAATGGTGAGGATTATCATTATTGGAAGGACATGATACAACTCTTCATAGAATCCACACATATTGATCTTTGGGATATCATCGAGAATGGTCCATATACACCAACAGACGATGAAGGCACTATCATCTCTCGTGACAAATGGTCAGCTAATCAGAAAGTTCGATTTTAGTTAAACTCAAAGGCCAAGTTCTTTTTAAGTTGTGCCCTAAGTATAAATGAATATGATAAGGTTCATAGATACGTATCTACAAAGGAGATGTGGGACACATTAGCCATTGTATACGAAGGCACAAATCAAGTGAAAGAGTCCAACATCAGTATTCTTGTTCATCAGTATGAGCTGTTCAAGATGAAAGATGAGAAGACTATTGATCAGATGTTTGGATGATTTCAAACGATTGTTAATGGACTTAAAGCTCTTGGGAGAATCTATGATAATCAAGATCATGTCAGAAAGATTCTCAGAAGTCTTCGTAAAAGATGGAGACCTAAGGTTAAATCAATACAAGAGGTTAAGGACTTAAGTAAGCTAAAGCTAGATGAATTACTCAGTTCACTGAAGATATATGAAGTAGAGCTTGATGCAAAAGATAAACCTAGCAGAGATAAGTCTATCACATTAAAGGCTGGTTAGAAGAGTCAAAAGAATCAGAAAAATTAAAGTACATCTTCAAAAACATTAAAGATTGAAGAAATCAAGAATGATGATGCCAATGAATTTGATCAAGATTCAAGTGAAGATGATGATGAACTATCCTTGATTTCAAGAAAGATTAGAAGGATTTGGAAAAAGAAAGCTAATGGAAATAAAAACATTTCCTTTAAGAAGAATAGCAAAGACGAAGCTAAGAATGAGAAAACTTCTATCGTCTGCTATAAGTGCAACAAACCAGGACATTACAAGTCTGAATGTCCGTTGCACAAAAGAAAACAGAAGAAAAGTAAAGAAAACAAAAAGAGCATGATGGCAACGTGGGAAGATTTGGATTCGTCTGAATCTGACTATGATTCAAAAGCATCAAAACAAGCAAATATATGCTTAGTATCTGAAAAACAATGCGACGATGAGGTAACTTCTAACTTTAATGATCTTCAAAAGGTGTATTTAGAATTGCTAGAAGATTCACATGCTATATTAAAACAATATAACATTTTGAACAAGAAATTTGTTAAAAGCTTGAAGAACACGAAAGTGTTAGAAAAAGAAAATGTCTGCCTTAAGAAACAAGTTGACGATATGAAAAAGAAAGTAACTGTAGATAGATCTGAGGAAATTAATCAAATAAAGGATTAATAGTCTTTCAACAAATTTATCAACATTTACTGAAAGTACAAAAAGGATGAATGATATGATTAGAAAATATAGACGTCCAAAGGATAAGAGTGGTTTAGGGTTTATTAATAGTAATATTCGTCATAATAAGAGTTTTGTTCCTAGCGGAAAGAAAAAGAAACAATATTCTTATTATTCGAGGAATAATTATAAGTCTAACCTTAAAGGATCTAAAAAAATATTGGTACCTAAGAAAGACATAATATATACTGCAGATCTCCCTTTTTGGAAAAAGCAACCAGAACTAACGGTACTTGGATAATGGATGCTCGCGACACATAACGGGAAGAAGATCTATATTCGTAGACCTCCAAAATAAGCAAGGAGGATCAGTAACTTTTGGAGACAACCAGCAGGACAAAATAGTTAGAATCGGCAAAATGGATAAAGATTCATTTGCGTCTATTGATAATGTTCTGCTAGTTGAAGGATTAAAACATAATCTAATTAGTGTAAGTCAATTATGTGATTCTGGCTTTAAGGTTTCCTTTAATCAAAACTCTTATGTAGTCAAAAACAAGGATAGTTTCGTATTCTTTTTTGTCAAGAGACAAAACAATCTCTATAAGATTAATTTAGATGATTTAAAAAGTCAAAATATCTCATGTTTTATATCAACAGATGAGGAAAAACTGATTTGGCATAAAAAGCTAGGTCATATTAGTTTTAAACATATTTCCATGTTGGTTGGACATGATTTGATAAGAGGATTACAAAAAATATGTTTTAACAAAGATTTCTTTGGTGAAAGTTGTCAAAAAGGAAAACAAGTTAAAACATCTTTTTCTTCTAAAAATGTTACAACTTCGTCTAGACCTCTAGAGTTGTTACATATAGATTTGTTTGGTCCAATCAGAGCACTAGGTCTTAGCGGAAAGAAGTATGATCTTGTAATTATTGATGACTTCATTAGATTTTGTTGGATATTGTCTTTATCACATAAAGATGAATCTCTTAAGCGCTTTAAAGTTCTATCCAAAAAGTTACAAAATGAAAAGGGAATTTCTATTACTGGAATTAGGAGTGATCATAATGGAGAATTTGAAAATGAAAAATTCAGAATGTTTTGTGAAGAGAATGGAATTTCCATAATTTCTCTGCTCCTAAAACTCCATAGCAGAATGGAGTTGTAGAAAGAAAGAACAGGATGATTCAGGAAATGGAAAGGACTATACTATGTGAAATGAATCTTCCTAAGTATTTCTGGGCATAAGCTGTAAATACAGCTTATTATATTCAAAATAGAGTATTTTGTGACCTATTTTAAATAAAACTCCATATGATTTATAGAAAGGAAGAAAGCCAAATATCTCTTACTTCCATCCTTTTGTTTGCAAATGCACTATATTGAATACAAAAGAAAAATTGGATAAATTTGATTCTAAGATCAATCCAGAAATCTTTCTAGAATATTCGATGTCTTCTAAGGCTTATAGAGTTTATAGTCTTGTTTCTAAATTTGTTGAAGAATCTATGCATGTTAAGTTTGATGATGATTCTCATCCAGATAGATGAGACAATTTTGATGATGAAACTCTATCTGCTCCCTTAGTTGATAAACTAGATATGTCACCACTAATTGATCCACATAATAAGGTAGAAGATATTCCTGAAAACTCTAGTCTTAGAAAAGACTAGAAGTATAATTCCTCTCACCTAGAAAACCTGATTATAGGCAAAACTTCAGAAGGAGTGAGAACTAAGTCTAAATTTTATGCATGCAAGAGGAGTTAAATCAATTTACAAGGAACAAAGTTTGGTATTTAGTTCCTAGGCTACCCAATAAGTCTATCATAGGAACCAGATGGGTATTCAAAAATAAACTAAATAAATCAGGAAGAGTAAACCGTAACAAAGCTAGATTAGTAACTCAAGGCTATAATCAATAAGAAGGAATAGACTATAATGAAACCTATGTGCCTGTAGCTAGACTAGAAGCTATTAGGATTTTGCTTGCATATGTTGTTTGCCATGATATAAAACTGTTTCAAATGGATGTGAAAAGTGCCTTTTTGAATGGTTTTTATAGATGAAGAAGTTTATGTAAAGTAACCCCCTGGTTTGAATGGTTTGATTAGAAATGACTTTATTAAAGGTCAAGTAGATAAGACTTTGTTTACAAAATGTATTAAAAACGATTTTATAATTGTTCAAATATATGTATATGATATTATTTTTGGTGCAACTTCTAAGAAGTTGTATTCTAGTTTTGAAAATCTTATGAAAAGTGAATTTGAAATGAGTATGATGGGTATTCTAGTACATAAGCAGAATACATGTCAGCTGCAAGTTTTTGTTTACAGACATTGTGGATAAAGTATCAATTAGAGAATTATTCTATACAAGAAGATCAAATTCCAATCTTCTGTGACAACACAAGTGCTATCAATCTATCAAAGAATCCAATACAACACTCGAGGGTAAAGCATATTGAAGTTAGACATCATTTTGTACAAGACTATGTACAGAGAGGAATCATCAATCTATAATTTGTTAAGACAAATCAACAATGGGCGGATATCTTCACTAAACCCTTAAGTGAAGATAGATTCAAGGGAATCAGACAAAACTTGAATATGGTAATGTTAAATGACCATTCTTCTGACACGTCATGACCCAGACGATTCGTACAAGCAGAAGATAAAAAGTTGTAAGTTTTTAAATAAATAGTAATGGTAAGTTATGAATGGTAACTTTTCAAGAGTATGTATAAGAAGGAAATCTTTTCAAGATTCCTACATACATTATACTCTAGAATTTTCTTGAAAAACTTTGAAACCAACTTGTTTAGTGCTGTCATCAAAGACGATTCAATACTCTATTCTAAACTTCAAGTTCTTTTCGTTTCATATTTTCTTTAGATACTAATCTCACTACGTTAAGCGAAATACATTTGTGTGTTTAGTGTTTATTTGTTACTAATCAAAAATGGAGAAATCTCTAATCTATAGGAGACACATTGATTTCACTTCCTTGAAGCAAAATCAGATGGACATTGAACCAGAAATTGAAGCAGTTGGTTGGAAAATTTTCTTCAACATTCGTGAAATGCCTATTTGAATGAGATATATGAGTTCTGGAAGAATGCAAAGGTGGTGGATAACACCTTAATATCAATGGTAGATAGGTTTTCGGTTATAATCACACAAGATTCTTTTGAGAACCTGGAATCTTATTTGATAGAGGTAACAGGGTAAAAATGGATCTGAAGAGTGTTATTAATGCCACCACTATTCTCAGAATGGGAATAAAGTTTGGAGCTGAAGCGAATATAGGTTTTACATCGAAAGCAAAGTGTTAAGGGGAATTTGTAGTAAGACGAAAGGAGTGAACATGTTACGTCTGAAAGACAAACAAAACCTCGATCAACAAGAAGAACATCTGCAGAAGAAAAGGCTGAATAATCATTTAATGTGCCAATAAAAGCTAAGACGACTCTACAGAAGGAGGAAAGACGAGTTCAACAATCATCACAACAAGTGTCTTTGAAGAGGAAGGTTGAGACGCTCCAATCAGAAAAGTCTAAACAGTCAAGAAGGTCACCAAGACTATTAACCTTACGAAAACAAGAACAGAAGAAACAGAAAGTTCTAATTCTTAATGAAGATTCTGAGAAGAAAGAGCAATGACAGTAGCCTACCAGATCAATTGTCTCTATTTTGCAAAGTCAATCAGCAAAATCATCTGGAGAGACAGAGATAAAAAGGATGTTAGTATTTGAGAGGAAGAAGCCTCAACAACAACTTTCTTTCAAACCGGCAGAAGAACAAAAGAAGATGAAGCTTAGTAAGAAAAAGGTTTCTTCATCTGATGTTCAACAGAAGGCACAGATAGTTGAACAACAACTAGTACCTTACAATCCTTCTCAGCCTATCAACAAAAAGGATTTGAAAATGAAGATTATAGAAGAATCAGTACCTGTTCAAAACAGAAGTTCAATTATTATCAAAGAACCTTCGAAGAAGACAGTCAAGGTACAAGTTAAACTATACCAATTAATGATCAGACAATACATCTTCTCAGTCATGAAGAATGAAGACTATATGTTATTCTGCGAGATGAAAAGTCATAACCATATCCAATGAAGATTTCAAAGGATCGTTATACAATCTATTCGATTAGAAGCAGAATAAAAATAAAGATTGTTCCAGATGTACAACCAAGATGTTCAATCCCATGATTAAAGAAGAAAAAGGGAAAAGAAGATGTTTCCTGAAGGGTATGAAGATGATCTTACAGAAGAACAGATTCAAGTGGCTATGAAGAATATAGATGATGCATGTAATGCAGCTCAACCTGTAGGTATCTATATATCACATCATATATCAAGGGCATCAAGGAGTCAATTTGGCATTTCTACCAAAGATGAAAGTTTCAAGGTCGTTGGCACTGTGACAGAAGGAAGGTACAGAAGTATCACGGTTGAAGGTATCAATTTAAACTTAGAGACCTTTGTGCATTTAATCATGCATTTCAAACCCTTAGGTTCCATACCTTTAGTCAGAAATGTGTTACACCTTCTTAGGCAACCAATTCTTAAACTACCCAGACCTGATGATCTTGACCTCCCAGAAGGAAAACAAACCTTCAAATTATCCTCAATCAAAATCATAGAGTTAGACGTTTTACCTACAGAATCATCTGTTATTGAAAATCTTCATCCACTGAGTGAAATACAATAAGATCCTATTGTTAATTTGGAGCTCTTGAAGCATTTCATTAGTTGGGGTGAAGCTAATCACAAATAGAAGGAAGTTCAGGAAGCCTTAGCGAAAGATATTAAGGAAATTCATACTAAGCTTGATGAACTGGGTGATTCAGTGGGCGATCTTTATGAGGAAAAAGCACTTCTACGTGTTTCTGTTAAACATGACCTCAAAACGATCCGCACTGATATTCAACATATGTATTATGAAATTCTGAAGCATCTACAATGAGCTATCTTTTTTATTAATAACAAATAGGGGAGAAAAGAAGAGAAAAGAAAAGAAGCAGAAGAGAAAAGAAAAGAAAAGAAGCAGAAGAGAAGAAGAAAAGTGAAATGTGTAAATATTTTCTTATGTTTTTGCTAATATTATTATTCGTCTGAACATTATTCGTCTGAATACTATTTATCTTTTAAAAGTATGATTATTTGTTATCATCAAAAAGGGAGAGATTGTTAAATCAAGAAGACTTCATTTCTATTAAATTTGAAGACAATCAAATAATAATAATTTTAGAAGCGTATGACTTATTTTGATAAGTTTGTTAAGCGCGCAGAAAAATGTGAGTGATACATAGTCAAATAAAAAAAATGTGAATTTAACACCAGAAGATATAGAAAGTCAAACCAGAAGATACACATCATCACCAGAAGAAGCGTAACACCAGAAGATACACGTCATCACCAGAAGAAGCGTGTCACCAGAAGATACATGTCAATTAGAAGAAGCGCGATACCAGACGAAGCGACACCAAAAGAAGTATACTACCAGATGATACAAAAGGAAACTATTCTAGAACGTCAGTCAGTTAATTAGTTGGAGTTAGTTACAGGACTCAACTAATAACGGTTTCTAGAAGATTCAAGAAGTAGTTTCTCAAGAAGACAGTTGAAGACTTAGGCTATAAATACTAGTTTTAGTTATAGACAAAATAATGTTTTTACAAGAGAGAAAATCTAATTGTATAATACTTTAAGAAACTCTGTATTTAAGTGCAAAAGAAAGAGAGCGAATACATCTATAACGTGAAACTCAAACAATATCTTTCCAAGAGAAAGAAAGGTTGGAGCCTAGAGAGGATAAGAAAGTAAATAAAGAATATTTTGTGAGAGAGACCTAAAGAGGCTCTGCAAGTGTAGAAATAATACTTGTAAAGTTAAAGAGTATAGTGAAATCTCAGAAAAACTCTAAGGACTGGATGTAGCCCAAAGTTAAGGGTGAACCAGTATAAAATTGTGGTGTCTATTCTCTAAACATTATCTTTTAATTTTCTTATTGTTAGAAGAGTAGATAATAATTTTTACGATTGCATTACTCATCGACCTTAGTGAATTGTTTTTGTGATCATCTGAATTTGTAAAGAAATTCAAGAAATCCCTAAAGATTAATATCTTTGAATATTTTACACAATTCACCCCCCTTCTTGTGTATTTTACATATTATACATGATTTCTATATTAACAAGTGATTTACTTCACCATCTG
>JAOQMP010000208.1:25922509-25941218 GCA_027563575.1 Erythroxylum pedicellare | reverse complement strand
AAGTATCTCTATACTTTAATTTATGAGATCAATTACTTTCTTCATAAGAAAGAAACATAATGTGTGCTAGTTTTACCATTTCAACAATATCCAATCTTGATGAAACTAGAACTAGGAACATTTAGGAATAATACATAAGTGTAAATTGAATCTCATAATTATGATCTCATCATAACTTCAATTACATAGTAAATATTCCAAGGATTTTATCTTTAGTATTAAAATATAAATATTAATTAGATTAATACACAATGATAAATAAAGTCTTTTCATTAATAAAATATAATGTCATTCATTAATTTGCATCCAATTAACTGGCTACAAGGGAATAAACTAACAATTTCATCACTCACGTTCTAGCATACATAAGAAACCATTTTATGTCCATTTGACCTCTAACTATCATCATACATACTTTATTTAACAATTGAAGAAGAGTTAATGCTTATGCTTACTTGTTTAGCTTCAATGTCTTCAAATCACACTTAACCCTAGCTTCTCCCATGCATCATACGATCACCAACTTTTAAGGTGGAATAGCTTGGGTCTTTTAGTAACAAGATGGAGAAGACAATGAATCTTGAAGAAACAAGGTGAAAGAGTTGGACAAAAATCAATATGATGAGGGTGAGGTGGGATGGTCGTGAGTGAAGGAGAGAAAGATAAAAAAAAATGAAGGAGATGAAGAAATGAAGCGTGTATCGTAAATGGACAAGTGAAAGACCATAATATGGTCTTTAATTTAGGTAAAAGAATAGTAAGTGGTGAATGGTAGTGACACTTGTCACTTTCCTATGGTCCTATTTTGGTCTTTTAATAAGCTAGTCCATTTGTCTCCAATTTTCAACCCAACTTTCTCCTCACTTTTAATGACACTTATCATTAAATCCCAATGTCATTTATAAAAATTTTCACTACCATTTGACTCTTATTTTTATTACTATTTATCAATTGTTCTGCCACTTGGCATTTTTCTTAGTCCAAAAATACCCTTAAATTCTAGAAAGTTCTCATATTTCACCAAAAATTCTAATTCACTACTTATACACTCCAACTTAATTTTTAAGACACATAATTCATAATTCACATTATAATCGCATTAAAACAATCATTTATACCCGAAAAATGTCAAATGAGTGTATGAATAATTCATTATAATGTGTGCAATAATCAAATTCACATGTGTGTATGCTAACATTATGCATGAGCATGAAATCTAGGGTTCTAACCTTTAGTATAGAAATGGGATGTTATAGACTTCTCCATGATGATAAGGCTCTACGATCAGGACGTTTTGAAGACATAAGTGTACACAACCCTCTAGATAGATTTTTTGTATGGGTGCATGCCTACATTTATAGCGCAATATTAGTGAGGAGTTAGATTATCATCCGAGCAAATCCAAGGCATCTATTATATGACATCCCACACTCAGGTACACTCATTGGATCTTGAGTCATACACTGAGTAGGCAGGTGATAATTTTATTAAAGTTAGGAAATTGGATATGCTTTACTTGTGGAGTATGATCGAGAGGACGGTGATACACCTAAGACATGCTTTAGCCTAATATTTCTGGCAATAAAGTAAAGAGAAGAAGATATAGGCGATATGCATCAAGCCCTACATGAAATGATTGGCAAAGAGGATGGGAGTCTACAACTTATGAGGTTGCTCAGTACCATGGTCAAATTCAATTGGATTTTATAAAGTATATGCACATTATACGCCAAAGATAAGGACCATCAAGTGACATATATCGATTGACTGAGTTTTTGGGCAAATAAATATCTATAAGAATAGACAAGGATCACCTCAATATATTAGAGTAGCCATCTAGATAAGACTCACCACCACTATAGATGGGAGGAGCAAATCAGTGGGATGACTCCCCTATTTAGCACGAGCACACCCATGAGTCTATTACCACCACCATATTAGGAGCAACTAAAGATCACCATATTGGAGAAGTACATAAGGATGATTCTAAGTAGGTCGACCTTTATACAAGATGATTAATGGAAGCTCATGGTACTTATATTTTAGCTAACGGCACATGATCGATGGATAGAGGATGGCTAATCACATTGAATTCGAGATACCACCTTTACCACCAAAACTAAATCATCAACATTTACCCCAACAACTGCACTTGGTGATACGGAGGATATAGACATTCCCAGTACATTGGACAACTGATAGCTAAAGAGGCAGTCTGGGATGCTCTATTAGGGTTTTCTTTTGTTTCTTTTATTATTTTTGTATTTTTCTTTTATTGATTATTTTATTTTGTTTAAACTTTATTATTATTTTTTTGGTAAATGAATCATAAATTACTATAGATGAAACTATTACACCATTACAATTTGTTTAAAGATAAAGAGGAGACTACTCTATACTACAAAAGATAACCGAGGAAAAATATTAAGAAGGACATATAAAAAATGCAAGATTCAAAAGTATTAGAATTTCCATTTTCTCTTCATATCAATGGTAAGAAACCTGTGTGCATCTTTAGCAAAAATGCCTACGCGAATTAGATTAATAGTTACGTTAACTAATTGGAATTTCTCTTCCTTTGCACCAGTAAACTGCAACTATTTCTTTCTTTCTAAATGCAATACATGAACATTGAGAAGACAACTGAAAAGAGAATTGTGTTTGGAACTCCTTTACTTGATTTGGCAATTACCCACTGCAATACAAACTTCCAATGTATAATCTTAAGTGTGAGGAGGGGGTTAACAAAATTTTCAAAAAAAATTCAAATTTCTTAAGCTTATTATAAACTTTATTATTTATTCTTATTAACTAACATCCTGATTTACTTTAAAATATGTCTGAAACATTTTAGGATATTATTGACTATTGAATTGAATTAGTGTGCAAAAGGATGAAAGTTTGAACAAACTTACTTTTATAAGCTATATTTTTAGTAACCATTGAGATATATTGAGGCCGTATTTTTTGTAACATCCCAGACTACCTGCCCATAGATATTGTCCGCTTTGGGTTGCCCATCGGGTCAAGGTCCTCACAGTTTTGCTCTTCCTGCACCCAGAAAAATGCGTCTGTGGAGAAGGGGTATCCATACCCTTATAAGGCGTACTTTGTTCTCCTCTCCAACCGATATGGCATCTCACAATCCACCCCCCTTAAGGCCCAGTGTCTTTGCTGGCACAACGATTCCAGAATCGACTTGATACCATTTGTAACAACCCAGACCACCCGCCCATAGATATTGTCCGCTTTGGGTTGCCCATCAGGCTAAGGCCTTTATAGTTTTGCTCTTCCTGCACCTGAGAAAATGCATCTATGGAGAAGAGGTATCCATACCCTTATAAGGCATACTTCATTCTCCTCTCCAACCGATGTGAGATCTCACATTTTTAAACTAAAGGAACTTAAATTTAACCTTTTATTTTAGTCTGTTTTCTTTAATCTATATTTTTAGTAACCATTGAGATATGTTGAGACCAAAATTTTAAACTAAAGGCACTTAAATTTAACCCTTTGTATTAGCCTGTTTTCTTTTATTATTATCCAAAGTATTTTTATTTCTTAGTAGTAACTACTTTTGAGACTTAGACCTTTTGATTGATTATAACTACATTGAAAGCCTTTACCCTATTTTTCTTAAAAACCTCTCATTGTTTTTGAACTCTAAAGGATTTGCATTTACTAATAATGTAAAAGCCAGAACATACCCAAAGCGTCTTTTAGTACCTAGCTATAAATAACAAATTGAGGACTAAATGTGGATGATTCAACCCTTTTGATACCATCTGTGCACTTTGCCACTACGTAGATGAAATCAAAAACCAATTATTCTTTAATTGTGATTATTCTAAGCTATCTGAAGTTGACTCCTTCATCTGTTGGATGTAATACACCCTACTTATGACTAGGAGGCCACATTGAGATGGGGAAAAAAGTCATTCTACACTAAGGAAGGAGAATGCTACACTAATTAAGATAGTTTTCATTACTACAATATATATGATATGGAGAGAGAGGAACTACAGGTTGTACAAGTAAGTAGAGGAGGATAAATACAAATTAGCTTATAAGATTATTACTTAGATTAGATCCACATTATTGGCTAGAAAAGCTCAAAACCCGTTAACCCCTCTATGGAAATTAGATGGAATCTTTGATTTGTGGTTTTACACATGGATCCCTTGTAAAATTTTTGTCTCTTTGAGGTTATGACTAGTACATCTATTAGGACAACCTAGTCAGTACATGTTTTGATTAACTAGTATAGTCTAGTTCTTTTGAACTAAGTGTAATAGCTGGGCGATTGGTATTTTAATTTCTTATTCATTTTTGGAAAAAAAAAAAAGAACAAAGCGGTCAGTTTGATCGATTTAAAAACGAAGCGGTCTGATTTTTCAATTCATCTTTTACTTTTAACCATTATAAGTGAAAACCAGCCAGTTAAGTAATAAACCGGTCAGTTTCATCTGAACCGTGAAACCAAAATTAAGGAATTCACCACCAACTTCTCCAATTGACTCGACGTTGAACAGACTTCTTAAAACCAATGAACCTGATTTTGATTCTTTTTTAAACTCAAAACAAAACAACGAATATAACTTAAAGCTTTGTCGACAGCTTGATCATTCAGTTCAGAGTTGCATAAAACCTACCCTAATCAAGCCCATAACTCATAGCAGAGCCACCTTTAACAAAAATTTTAATAACGTAATCAAAGCAGACAATAATCATTATGCCAAATAAGAACTACACTTCAAGAAAAATTACATAGAAAAAGGAAAGAAGAGAGAGAAAGAGAAACAAAGAGGGAGAGAGGAAGGAGAGAGATGGGGAGACAACGAGACTCACAAATATTGTTCGACTTAATGCTATAATAGATTATCGTAAAATGGATGTGAGGTTGTTGAATCTTAGCACTCACCCCACCAAATCCAGGGTTTTGTGGAGGACCCATCAAAGGAATAAATAGGGGTTTTTGTTTCTTTAATTTTTTTGAGAAAATTTGGAGGAATGATAACATCTTTAGAGACAACTGAAGAATGTCAAATGAGGAAGGAAGATAATCCTAGCTATAAAGTATTAAAAAAAGTGACAAAAAGAAAAGGTTAGAAAAAAATGAGCTGCTAAGCATGATAGACATAAGAGTCCACTAGTTTGCCTCCATTAAAAGGGCCACTTCCACTTGCCATATAGATGAGAGAAGTATCAAACTGGAATGGACTCTTTCATTATTGATTTTCCTTTTTTCTTTCCTTGTAATGGGTGACGATTCTTACAAAGCAAGCAACTTTTGGTTTCTAAGACACGTGACAGAGAGGATGAAGAAAGAGGACAAGGATGTATGAAACATTAATAGTTGCTTGTCTTTACATGCCTTTTGTTTGATTGTTTGTACACCTCGAAGTTTTAATTTAGTTTGGGCAATGGTTTAGAAAGATTATATTGGTGATATTCATACTCGTTTTCTTCTTATGTACTAACTAAATTATGGAACTTTATTCTTATTTATAATTTTATATTAAGCAATTATTTTAAAACAAAAAAATTATTTTGTAAAAAAAATTACATAAGTCAAGATTAATTATAAATTACAAACTTCTTGTTAATAAAATTTTATAATGATTAAATTATCATAAAGAAGTTCTAAGGACTAATTTTATTGTTTTATTGAATTATAATTTTTTATTTCAATAAAAATATTTTATTTTTACTTACTTTTATAATTTTTACTTCTTATATATTATATATCGGTTGAACTTTAAACCTTTCCTTTGAATGGTTTGATGTCCGATCTATTTTTTAAAACATTAGCATTTACTTGATTGTTTGAAAGTTGCGTTATATTGAAGAATTTTAAAGAAAAGGCACAATATTTCTATGATTGTTGGTACATAGTGATTGTGAAATTCATTTCTTCTCAAATGGTCATTTGTATAATTTTATATTCTCTCCAAAGTTACTTGAAGAAGTTCAAAAGTTTAAAATTATTTGTTGTAAGCATATTGAAAAAAAAGAAAAAAAATTGTGATATTTATTGGAGAGTAAGAAGAATTGATTTGGTACCTATAAAATTATTGTTTAAAGTCTCAAGTTTTAGGTAATCTTGTTTATATGAATTTCCTTTGATATTTTTACCCTTTTAATTATCCCTACCATAACTTGATAGATTGGCGAAACTAAGGAAAAATCAAAAACATTTTTTTTGTTCTCTCCACCCAACCAAACTGGCTTCGTTCCTTATTTCTATTTGAGAGAATCCTTAGGAAAACCTTTTTGTTTCTACTTAGTTAAACAAGATGTGGAAAATCATACAGTTACCTCAGAAGGAGTTAATCATATCTACAAATGATATAAATACTAATGATTTTCAGGCTAACCTATGTTTGGTCAAAAAACCTTTCATGCATTAAGTTAGATATGAAGGAAAATTTACTTTAAAATGCTAATATGAATCTATATCATTAGCATGGAACAAAAAACAAGTAAACTAAACTTGTAGGTGAAAACCCAATAAATCTACTTTCGAAGATCGCTCACACCTAAGCTTCATTACACCTTTTTAAAAAGAACTTTTGATTTTTGTTTCTAGTTTCCTTATTGGTGGTGGAGATGTGATTTTATTATGAACTTATGTTTAAGAATCCTCTTATACAATGATTTGAGCTATTGTTGCATTGCTTACCCTAAAAACTTTAAGTGTATTGAGTGAATCTTTTATAAAGGTGTGAAATTTGTGCTTTTGATTTCAAAAAGATTATGATTGTGAGTGATATTGTTATTGAATTATAAAGGTTGGTTCTAGGATAACTTAAGTATAACTATATGTTAATTTGATTAATATGATATGATGATTTATAATGTGAATGGACAGGATGAGGTTACTAAGGGGTAGATGTTTTTAAAGTTAATGATTTGGATTATGATTTGTTTGAGGACAAGTAGAAGCTTAATGTTTTTGCCTTGTTATTAAAGAGATTTTTGTTGTTTTCAAGTGAATTTTTAGGTCTCAATTGCCTTCATGGATCAAAAGGAGAGAAAATTAGGTAAAATTGGGAAAATTATGGAAGAATTAGAACTATTTTGGAGGTACATGCCTATGTGAGTAACATATACCGTAGTTTAAAAGATCGTATAAGTGATTGTGAATATATAAAGCTTTAAAGACATGATTTTTTCCTATGTGAAAATACACACTCGTGTAAGTCACATACATAGTCATATCCTGTGCCTATTTAACTAAATGAAAATGCATAAAGTTGTGATATTAAGGTGTTTTTAATATTCATAGTCACTCACACGATCGTGTATAATCCAAAGACCATAATTTCATAATATAAAAGGTAAATATGAAGAGGAGATGAGGGGAAGGCAATTGTAGTAGGAGTTAGAGACAAAACTAAGAGTTGGAGAGATAATTATGTTCCTAAAATGACAAAAATATGAAGATTACTTTAGAGATCCAATAGAGAACATCCTTTCATTGAAATCTCAAGGGGACTACATTAGAGAAAATGGGATATATCTTATGGATTCTTTTTTTTTTTAACTTTTGATGTTTGTTTTCTATGTTTATGAACTAAGTTTGATTAGTGCCTAGGTAGGATGAACCCTAAGTAGGGATGCATATTGTGATTTGATGTTTTCTTCAATGCAATTTTATTGATTAATTCATTGCAATTCAATTATGGATTTTAAGTCTTGAATTAATATACTTAAGATATTAGTTCAATGTATGATTTGATATGAATAAGATTGAGAAATTATTTTGTATAAATAAATCTAAATAATTGGAAGGAAGGAGTTTCATGCAAGTCTACAAATATGTCAATATAAATTGATTAACCTATTTTGTGACAGTCAACATTGTAATAACCGCAAATGTACGACTTAGTTATAGCTAGTACCAGGAAGTACAAGTCAATCCTACAAAGATGATGAATACTAGTAATTACCCTCCCCCTATTATCTAACATAAGGATTGATTTTAGGTTTTTAATGAAAAGAAACTAAAACTAAGGCAAGTAAAATAAAATAGATAATGAAATTGAACAAAGAATTAAGGAAACACTTAGGCAATTATCCATATTAAGAATTAGTATCTAGGTTTCAAATCTCCTTAAACCCTTAACAGATTGATTTTTTATTATGCAATTTTTTATTGATTTATTAGTCGTGGAGACTTCTATGTTATGCTAGTAGCTGACCTTGGGTTTACTAACAACTAATCCTACGGTTTCTAACCAAATTACTCAGGTTAAATTTTAAAGGTTACATTACCGTTTTATGAATCCCTATATTAAGTTTTACCCTAATCCAGAAGATTTATGTCATCCTATCTCTAGGGTTGCAATCAACTCCTTCCAATTACCGTAGATCTATTCAATCTAGAATTTCTCAATCGCTATGTATGAAATCAAATTATGGCCTAATATTCTCGATTACTAGAAGATAAATAAAATAAGTAATTGGTCTCAACAATCAATTAAACCAATTGCATTAATAAAAAAATCATATCATATCAAAGTATTAACATAAGGTTCATCTAACCTAAATATTAATTGGATGTTTAGTTATATATTATTGAACGCGAAATAAAACATAAACTGAAAGAAAAACGAATTGAAAAAAATAAGTTCATAATTCTAAATCTCCCTGATTGTCTTCTATCGAATATTCTCACGATGTAGAGGCTTGATCTTATATTTTGATGGATCTTTCGATGAAATCTTTGTGTTTTCCACTTCTTTAGACCAAAATTGCCCCTGGAGAGTGAACTCCACATTTGGAAATCACCTTCTAATGTCTGCACACTCTTATTACCTTCAAACACATCTTTTAAATGAAAATCTAGCTATGGTTATGGGGAGATGCACGTGCATCAGACTATACATCACCAAAAATTACAAGAATCGTGAATATGCACGGGCTCGAGCATATGGCCATGCATCCTTTCTGCACTTCAAATCTCCAATTTCTATTGTGATCTCGTCCAAATTCTTCCCTTTTTGGTCCATGAAGGCAATTATGATCTATAAACACATTTAGAGTGAATTAAGTACCAAATATACAATAAAAGTACAAATTATCAAGCAAAATACATCAAATATGGGTGTCAAAATATAGTCAAATATTCATTTATCATAAATCCTTTGGAATAGGGTCAAACCTAATAGTGAAATTCATAAATCGAGTAATGCAATCTTAGAGGTTTTAACTAGAAATCGAGGGTTAATTGTTAATAGTCTTGAGAAAGATATTAACATATGATAAATATTTCTACGATCCAATGATCAATAATTAAATTACAGGATAAAGGTTTATATTTAAGAAATTTTTAGGGGATTCATTTCCTAGTTACTAGTTAGTTACTAGTTATTTGATATTGATTGATTTTAATGTTATCTATGTTCTGATTCATTATTGTGTTAAATTTTTTTTAGTTTAGCTTGGTTTTAATTAAACATCATCCTATTCATTAGTTAGATAATAGAAAAAAATGGTTATTACTATTACTTTTAGTCCTCGTGGAATCGATCCATACTTATCAATGCTAGATACAACTATACTGTGCACTTCCAGTTTAAAACCTTAAAATTACATATCAACCGTTCATTTCCCACTAGTTTCTTTAGATTTCCAAACCCTACAAGGGGTTTGTAACATGCATTGTAGATCTGTTAAGTTTTATAACTATATTATATTCATAATAAACAAGAGAAATTTGATTATCTTTCTTTTGAAGACAAGCTTGAAATTCAGGACAATCCTTCTTTGGTGCGCCTTCTTCTTACAAAAGAAATACATGTCCTCCTTTTTTATTTCACCTCAAGGAGGTATCTTTCTATCCCTTTCCTCTACCTTGATCTTTATTCTTTACTTGAGTAGTGAAATGCATACTTTTTCCAGCCTTTATAGATACCCTTCCTTCCTCTTATACATATATGGTCATCTTCTCATTAATTGACTACTTACTCTTATACACATTGTAAAAGATTTTAAAAGGTCCATATTAAGGTGGCGAGGTATTTAAAATGTAGCACATAAGGAAAGACTTGGATGTATCAACTTTAAGAGCCTTCAATAAAGCCACAATGTCCCTTATTTGCATAATCTACTCACCCACACCTCTAATACCAGTGAACTTTTAATATGAGAATTTCATAATCAGGGTGTCAGTAAGCTCTTTATTTGAAGACACAATTTGCTCATCTATGGCATTCAGTAAAGCAAAAACATAATCATATTGATCAATCGAACCCCAAATACCAATTGAGATCTTAGTTTTTATGAATATTACTATTACATGATTAGATTAGTCCCACTTTTCGTAAAGATCAACCTCATCTGAAAGGCTAGTTTCAATAATGGAAGGTGGTTCATACTTCCTAGCAACATGATCAATGGCCATTCACCTCAAAGAAAGAAGAATTATCATGCTCTACCAATGTAAAACATGTGATAAAATGAATCAAAAACAAGAATTGTTTATGGACTAAATTCAAATGATTCATGTTCCTTTAAGATGAAAGTATCAAATTGCATTCCATTTCTTAATCCCTTTGGGTAAATTAAGAAACATAATATGATATTTCATATAAATTAACTATACAATTGTAATGAAATTCTTGTGAGATGATATTATTGCACTAGATATAATCAATTACAAACTAATGCTCTTTACTATATGTGATCTTAAAGATCTCAATGCATAAGATTAATTAATGACGTTATAGCTAATCTTTAATTAACGAAAATGTAGATCACTAGGCATTAAATTTCATGAATCAGTTGATTCAAGTGCATATAATAATCATATATATAATAAACTTCATAATATATACACATAGAAGCATTAATTATAATTCAAGAACAAACATAAAACATGCTTCAAATATCATTTTGTAGATCATTAACGATAAGCGAAAAATGTAAATTAAAATTCATACATTTAGTTTTCAAATCCCCCCAAAGAAGACCAAACATCAAACCGTATCAAAGCAGAGGCAAAATTTAGGTTTGACACTAAAATGTTAAGGGAAAGTAATAGCCACCAAAGTGCAACAAAAAGCCTTGAATTTTGTAGGGAAATCACAAGAAAATCTAATTTTGAATACTACAAACACAAGTTTAATGATTGGATTATTCTTATTGACAATCTAACTTAATGGAGTGTGATCTTTATGAGTACTAGATTTTAGGGACCCAAAGCCATAAAAATTTGTTAAAATGACATTCTTCCATTAAGAGTGGGTTTATTAAGATGGTAGTTATCAAAGGAGTTGATTTCTTGTGAAAATGTTGGACCATATAAGAAAAATTTTGAAATACAATAAACACACATCCCAAACATAAGTTTAAGAAGTATCTACATAAATAATGAACATGCCAAATTTAAATAATATGTATTGATGATTTAATGTTGAATTAAATTGCTTGTAAAGGGTTTGATATGTAAGTATGATTCATTTGTTCAAATGATGTTTATAAAGATTTGAGGTTTTTTAATACATACAGATGTAAAATAACAGTAAATTATTGGTTAATTTTATATATATATAGTTAGAATCTTAATTGATTTAAGGAATCAATCATAAAAGTGTACTATAAGATGAATTTTTATTAGATAATTTCAAATAAAAATAAATGTTTTCAATTTTCATAAATGACTAAGTAATAGGCCATAAGATTTATTATACTCATTATTCACATATCTCTTAATTTATGCAATCAAATCACAACATTATAATTTTGACTAGATTATGTTAAATAAATGAATTCTTTAAATTATCATAAGATTCTTTTTATTCTGATTGAGATTTTACTTAATTTGCATATTCAATTATAAAACTTGTACCTATGTGATGAATTTTGATCCAAAAATGTTAAATAAAAATATTGTTTCTTTGATCTTATAAGTCTTTAAGGTAAGGTCCCTCTAATAGGAACGGAACATCAAAGTTTATGTTTACCTTAATACACAACTTTCCGAATTATTAGTTATAAATTTTCCAGATCAGGAAGTCTTAAGAATGATTCCAATAGTATCCCTGCTTCAAAAGTAAGCTGAAATCCCATAATAAAATTAGTTTACTGAAATTCTAATCATATTATTCCAACACGTTAAGAATGGACCCGATGTTCAGAAAAGTTACATTTTCTAATAAAAACAAACAAACACAGAGTATCCAAACCTACCTCCGGGCCTTCACTTTTAAGTATCGCTTGGCGGTCAAGTGCTGACTCTGATATTTCGTAACGTACTTCCCAAGTTTGGTTCTATCAGTCTACAACCAGGAACAACAATGGCTGTTACAACCACCAGTGCATCACCATCAAACACAATCATCTCTTCCATCCCCCAAGTTGAGGACGTCATTTTATCCACGTCATGCACAATAGAGCTGTGAACGAAGTAACATAGCGTTTTTTAATTCTGTATCCCTTAATTTAATCCAATTATTTATATGCATCTTATATAAATAAATTTTAATTAGAAGATGGTCATAAATTTTGATCTTTTAAATGACAATCGTACAGAGGAGCATCTATTCCTTTGTGAAGTCGAGCTCAAAAAGAAGAGCATATGTGAAACCGACCTTACTTTAACGATCCTTTTTTTATCCAATAAGCTGTACCTAGTCGTAGAATGTTATTGGACTTTCTTGCTAAAGAAGGATCTCAATTTGGAGCTAGGCTACCATGTCCGATTTCAGCCTTTAAAAATCGCAACTTTATCCCCTTTTTCTCAACCCACTCTCTGTATTCCTCCTAGATCACACCTCTGTTAGTAGGCTAATCAGTGATTGAGGGTGTCTTGCTACTGACCAATTTCTAAACCTTAAAGCTTGAAAATCATACCTGTGTTGCCATGCTGCCCTTTTCCAACATGTCTCAGTCAGCATCCATGTTGTTCTCTGCTTATGCCTCCTTCGCAGGTTCGATGATGTTGGTTAGATCCATGGCCAATGAGCTCATTCCTTATGAGCTCAGGTCCTATATTTACTCGGCAATTCACTACTTCATCACTCCTCTCTCGTCCAACCTCACTCTGGTCGTAGATGAGTATTATGGTATATCTCGCAACCACGTCTACGACGCAGCAGAGCTCTACCTTGGAACCAAAATCAGTCCCTCTACGGAAAGGTTAAGAATTGGGAAAACGCCAAAACAGAAGAATATCAACGTCTCTATCGAGAAAGGCGAGGTTGTTAACGATGTTTATGAGAATGTTAAGCTTCAATGGAGGTTTGTCTTCACGGAATCAAGCAGCAACAAATACTCTGTTGAGAAGAGGTATTTCGAGTTATCGTTCAACAAGAAGTTCAAGGAAAAAGTGATGGACTCGTACTTGCCTTATGTTTTGGCTAGAGCGAAAGCGATCAAAGAGGATGAGAAAGTGGTCAAGCTCTATAATCGCGGATGCCCTTTTAGTGATGATGAGGGAGCTGCTGCTGGAGGAATGTGGGGTTCAATAAATCTTGACCACCCAGCTACATTTGAGACCATAGCAATGGACCCTGAGTTGAAGAAGATGATCATTGAAGATTTAGAGAGGTTTGTGAAGAGGAGAGACTTCTACAAGAAGGTGGGTAAGGCTTGGAAACGTGGGTATTTGCTCTATGGTCCTCCGGGAACAGGCAAGTCGAGTTTGATTGCTGCTATGGCGAATTACCTGAAGTTTGATGTCTATGATTTGGAGCTTACTAGTATATATTCAAATTCCGATTTGAGGACGACCTTACTGTCCACAACGAATCGGTCTATTTTGGTGATTGAGGACATTGATTGCAGTGTGGAGGTGCAGGATCGACAGAATGACAACCAGAACCAGTATGATTCTCCTTCGTCAAAGGTTTTCTTTAAACTTCTCTTTAGTTTGATACATTAATTAGTTCAGAAAGCTATAAAGCTTTCATCTTTCCTTTACCAATCATCAATTCAAGCGTACAAGTTATTGTATTAAGACCGAATTTGTCGGGTGAAATTTGTGACAATTTTTAAACTAATATATCTGCAATTGTTTCATTGTTTGCAACAGTTGACACTCTCTGGTATACTAAACTTTATTGATGGGTTGTGGTCGAGCTGTGGCGATGAACGAATAATTGTGTTCACAACCAACCATAAACACCGGCTCGACCCTGCTCTACTGCGACCTGGAAGAATGGATATGCATATTAACATGTCCTATTGCACAGCTTCCGGGTTCAGCCTACTAGCGTCTAATTATCTAGGCATAGAAGGCAAAAATCATCGTCTTTGGGGACAAATTGAAGGTCTGATAGAGAACACCAACGTCACACCAGCAGAGATAGCGGAGGAACTAATGAGAAGCGAAGATGCTGATGTTGCTCTTGAAGCTGTTGTCAAATTCCTCAAACGCAAGAACCTGGAGGCTAACGAGACCAAAGACGAAGATGATGGCAAAGTAGAAGACCAAGTTGCTAAGAAACTTAAAACTGATAATGGCGAAAAGAAATTAGGATCATTAGGTAGTATTAATAACAACAGAAGAGCTTTACAAGCTGTAGGAGGTGGAAGGAGAAGACGTAGGCGACAAGCCTCGCGTTTCTTGTAAAATTACTGCTTTTGTTGTTAATGAAAAGAAGATATGATGCATCAATCACTTAAGAATTCTTCCTTCTGTGGTCAAGTTCTTTAAGGCTCATACCAAGTCAAATTCTTGAATTGTATATCAACCTTCTCTACTGGTTAACTCATTAAAGAGATAAGCAGTCGCTTTTGAGGCAACTTTTGTTGTACAGAGTATTCGTTTCTTGTTTATAATTAGCGAAATCAGCTCCAAGTTGCTGCACTGATTTTATGTAAAATATCCTCTTGTATCTTTGTATATATGGTAACTATTGGCCTCCTAGAATAGTGCTTGTAATCACCAAATCTTAGGATCTTCCATATATAGTTTGTACATTGCATATATGTACCCGTTAGTTGCAGAGAAATAAAAATGTGTTTTGAATTCTTCTCACATAATTCTTATATTTCTATATTTCTTGTATTTTTGACTTGGTATCAGAGCAAGCTTTCTTGCACCCTGAAACACCATGTCAGATAAACAATCTGAATTACCTTCTGTACCTGTTATACGTGTTCAATCCGAAAATTCCAGCTTTGTTGCTGGAGTTATTCTTACCGAAACTAATTATGATATATGGTCCCAGATTAAGGAAACGCAGATTGCTGGTTGTGAGAAACTTGAATATATTATGGGAGGGCAGATCCTGTGAAGGAGACTGATTTTTCTTATGCAAAGTGGTATGCTGAAAATCAGAAGGTTAAAGGATGGTTGCTGACCTCTATGTCACCGGAGAATATGAAGCGCTATGTTCAGCTGCGTACTGCACGTGAGATCTGGAATGCTCTTGCCAAAGCCTTCTATGATGGGTCAGATGAAGCACAAATATTTGCACTAAACCAGCGAGCTTTCTCTACAAAACAGGTTGGTCGTCTTCTGTCCACTTATTACGCTGACCTTGTAGAAATCTTTCAAGAATTAGATCGCCGTGATAAAATTAAAATGAATGATCCCGATGATGTTGTTGCTTATGCAAAATCAATTGAACGATTACGAGTGCATACTTTTCTGAATGGGATAGACGCCGAGTTTGAACAAATCCCACGTTACAAGAAAAGTAGGAAGTAGAGATGGAAAATTACCAACAGAAACAAAAATCAATTTCCGTAGATGGGAAATTTTTCATTTAGAAGTGATAGTAATATATGTCGGTAAATATAGAGGGAAATCATCTCGATAAAATTTTTAGCGGATTTTAATAACGGTATAAAATACCTGTCGGTAAAGAAAGTGAGAATTGTTGGCGCAATAAAAAGTTTTAAATTTACCACCTAAAACTTTTATGTCGATAAATTATGTCAGCAAACTTTGAATGTAAATGTCGTCGTTTGCTTTGGTTTTGATTTACATTTAACTCACTTGAAAGCTCCTCCTCCCCCCACCTACGTCTTCTTCATCTGCTTCATCTCTCCTCTTATGCGATTTTCTTCTCTCCAGTTTCTCTGTTATAGACTCCTCTTCTGCACATCAACACTTGTCTTGTCCGGCTACTGTCATCATGTCCTTCGGTAGAGATATTTTTGCAACCATTATCATCTATTTTTTTGTATATTGGATGAAAGTTAATTTGAGTATTTGATTGCTTTCGTTTGTTTCTGTAATCTATTATTGGAAAACAATTTTAAGGTATAAATGTTAGTGATAGAAGGGACAAGACGTAATTTTGGTTATAATGTTGAGATGAATTTTTGATGTAAGGTGTAATATCTCATTTTCATCCTAAGAGTTAGAACCCTAAAATACGGTACATGAAAGATCAATGAGAGATTAAAAAAAATGCATCTCATGCTCATGCTCATGCATAATGTTAGCATATATGCACGTGAATTTGAATTTTTGCACATATTAAAATAACTGTACATGCATTCATTAACATTTTTCAGGTATAATTGATTATATATGTGATATATGATTTTTATTGAGAATTGTGATTTATTTGTATTGACAACTGATTTGGAGAGTGTGTTTTTGGATTTATAATGTTTAGGAGATTTTAGCAAAATTTTCCAAAATTGTTGGATAATATTGGACTAAAAAATTGTCAATTGGCAAGCAAATTGATGAATGGTAGTAGAAATGAGAGTCAAATGATAGTGGAAAATTGTATGGGTGACTTTGGGATTTTTGACAAAAGCCATTACAAATTTAGAGACAATTGGAGAAAAATTTGGAAATGATTGAACTAGTTTAATAAGAGAAACTAGTTTAAAACATTAACAATTGGACTAATGGATAAGTGACATATGTCACTTGTTTTGCTTAAGATGTACTATATAATTTCATTTGAAAGACCAGTTATTGTATGGATCTTGTTTCTTCTTCGAGATTTTTCTTCATCTTCTTGAAGCTTCATTCTTTCAAAAAAAATCTCTCACCTTTACAAAGAAAGCTTTGCTCTCACTTTTCACTCGCCACCTCTTTTTGTTATTTTCTTCACTATAACCGAAATACCTAACCCTACAACTCTCGACTATTGATGATCGGGTGTTATTGGAAAACTAGGGTTCACGTGATCTCGAAGGTTTTGGAACTTTAGACAAGTAAGCTTATTATGGTTTTTCATTATTGTATAAGATGAAACATGCATCATATTAGTTAGACGTTGAAGTTATAAAATGAAAATGTACATATGCTGAAACGTGAGTTAAAAAAACAGAGCAAATAGCATATGTTGATTTTCATATTTGAGGATAAATATGATATAAGATAGTATAGAAATGATTTTTGAGTTAGAAAGATCAATGAAAGTATGCATGAGAAGAGTACAAAAATTTATGCAAGATTAAAGATACATATATGATATGTTTTCTTTTCACTGTGTATACATACATACGTGCGTGAATATTTGGTGGTTTGATAAATGAATCGAAAATAAATGTAGACTTAAGGTGAAAGGTGAGTTTGTGATATAGAGATGAGTTAAGATGAAATGGAAATGTTGATGGAGATGAATGAGTGCAACAGAAGAAAAAAAAAAAAGACAAACGCAAAACATGAAGAAGATGCATAAATAATATTTGGGTTTTGATGTTCATATTAATCTTGGATTTTGGATTTGTTTGTGGATGGTTTGGATTGAATGGAAGTTGAAAATGGGTTGAGATGAATTAGAGAAGTTGGTTTTAAAAGAAAAGAAAGAAGAAGGAAAAGTTGAGTCTATGTGCACGACCGTGCACAACATGCAGGGGAGTGAGTCCTTGTCGCACGCCTGTGACAAATTTTTTGGGTCGATATTGGTAATTTTTGCACGATCGTGACTTTGCTAGAGAAGTGAGATTGCACAATTGTGTAATGATAGGAAAAAATTGTTGGTTTATGCCCTACAGCCAATCACTTTGATTGTAGTTTAGTAACAAATTATTTAAAAGACATTCTTTATCTTGTATATGTTTAGATGTATATGATAAAGTTCATGAGATAATTGTACATTGCAAATGAAATTATAAAGAGATTATAATTATGAGATTCATATTGCATTTATGTATTATTCCTAAATGTTCCTAATCATTGTTTTATTAAGATTGGATATTAATAGAACGTATAAAGACTAGCACATATTTTGTTTTTCCTTATGAAATAAGTAGTCGATCTCATAGGTTAAAGTATAGAGATACTTAAACAAACGTGTAGGTGCTTGCTAGAGAACAAGTTCATTGAATAGACCCGATATGAGAAATCCATTTACAACATTACTTGTATGTCTATGGAATTCTTATTGTGATGATTGTATAAATGATCCTTTGACTTGAGGTCATCAAAGTTATCTTGTATGGAGATTGCTAAGTGTTGATACTTCTTATGATCTATTTTATCACAGGTTGTTAAATGAGTAGTCATTGGATGTAGCATGAACTATATGGAGATAGTTGAATGATCAAGCTATAATTCATCACCCTAAAGTAATTAGGGAGAATGTTCCGTTGTTCTCGATTAATATTGATTCGGGAAATCTTTGGCCAAATTGGAATGATATTTTGTAAACAGTTTACAAATATCATTAATTGAATCAATAGCTAATGGCAGAGAACTAATATAATTAGACTCAAAATAGAGTAGACATTAATTCCATGCTCTATGTCTAATTGGAACATTGGTTGATGAAAGGATTGAATTATA
>JAOQMP010000208.1:25894539-25918039 GCA_027563575.1 Erythroxylum pedicellare | reverse complement strand
AATTAAGATTTAATATTTGAATTTTTTATTTATTTAAGAAACTATATATTTTAAATCTTAATAAATAATTACTAAATTTGAAATTGGAAATTAAATTAAAAATATAAATTATATTGTAAAAATAAAATCAGATTATTATTAAAATAACAAAAATAGAAAACTAAATATTGTTTTAAACTATATTATAAAAAGAGACCGCCAGTTAGAAAGACTTCAACTCCCTTGGACCTTAATAAGGTTAAAGGAATTTAAACTTTGTGGAAGGTTTCGTATATTTTCCCACTAGCTCCCACCAACGCTCATATTGTATTGTCTGTCAATGGAGATATGGTATGTACAGCAAGAGAAGAGAGACCGTGTCAACAAGATGAGCACAGAAATGAAAAGATGCAAATATACCAAAAAAAGGCGTGGTCGATGTGTATACCTCACTGTATCTCATTCTCCCCGCAAACGTCTCCACTACTGTCCAAAGAATTTGTCTGTGCCGTTATATTTGTTTCTATCTTGACACATTTTCCCTTACCCTTCACGGAGGTCATTCTCTTTCTCCCTTCCAACCTTTCATTTCCTGTTATCTCCCCTTCTTCGTGTACCTTTTTACTCATTCTCTGGTTGTTTCTGTCTTTTCTTTGGAATGTAATTGCAGGCATTTGGTTAGAGCATTGGTTGTGCCATTAACGTGTTGCACGATCATATTTCGCGCCAATGGCTGCGGTCTCTGGACCTCTGTCTCCCTTACCAGGTTTGTCCATCCAAAAATCCGTATCTCTCTCCTATTCTTCTTGTTCCATCCTATTTTTTTGTTTTATTCTTTTGCTCTGCCATGCAAGAACGCGTTACTTATGAATATGTGATTGTGGGAAATCCCATAGTTGAGTTATGATAAAAGCTTGTCTTGAGATTGGCTCTTACTGTTGGTGGTTGGTTATGGCAGAATCTGAACTGGGCCATTCTGGGGATGAGAAGAAGACCAGAGTCGAGTCGTTGAAAAAGAGAGCGATTAATGCCTCCAAAAAATTCAGGAACTCGTTGACGGCAAAGGGTCGTAGAAGTAGTAAAGTCATGTCAGTTGAAATCGAGGATGTCCATGATGCAGAGGAGATCAAGGCAGTTGATGCTTTCCGCCAAGCACTTATCTTGGAGGAAATGCTGCCTTCAAAACATGATGATTATCACAAGATGCTCAGGTTTCTTTTTCTCTGTTTCCTTGTCAGATTCTCTTGGTTTTGTATCCACAATAATGATTCAATATCTTGTTCAGGAATTGCCTCTTCAACTTTTCTAAGAACTATTCTTGAATGTAGAATATTGATTAATTTCTCCTCCATTTATCTAGATTCTTGAAGGCCAGGAAATTTGATATTGAGAAAACAAAGCAAATGTGGTCTGACATGCTTCAGTGGAGAAAAGATTTCAGCACAGACACAATCATGGAGGTATTGAGAAGTTGAAATTTCTGCTAAATTAGTCAATGTAATTGTGACTTCTACGCTACAAAATGAATCACGTGGCTTACAGTCATTGTGTGCTCCTTTGATGAAGTTACTCCATTTGTTTTTCTATATTTTCTTCTGTGAAGGACTTTGAATACAAGGAAGTCGATCAAGTTGTGAATTGTTATCCCCAAGGCTATCATGGAGTAGATAAGGATGGTAGACCTCTTTACATTGAGAGGCTAGGCCTAGTAGATCCTACCAAATTAATGCAAGTTACAGATATGGACAGATATCTCAAATACCATGTCCAGGAGTTTGAGAAAGCTTTTGCTTTTAAGTTTCCAGCTTGCTCAATTGCAGCAAAGAAGCATATTGATCAAAGCACGACCATTCTTGATGTGCAGGGAGTGGTGAGTGAGAAGTAATTGATGTCTGATGATTTGATAACGTGAACTACTGTGAGAAGCTCCAGTGAATTTAAAGTTGGGAGATGCACAGTGGTACTATGCTGTTTCATGTCTCTTTTTAGTGACATTGAAATGGATGTTTTGAATCTATTGTAGGGCCTCAAAAATTTCACCAAAGCAGCCAGGGATCTCATCACTCGCATTCAGAAGATTGATGGGGATAATTATCCTGAGGTATGAATATCTCTGTTTCCCTTAATATTACAATTGACTCATAGTCCTTTTGCTGTGATTTCGCTGTGGACAAGCTAATTGTACTATTATGCAATTTTTGTTTTATGCAGACTTTGAATCGCATGTTCATCATCAATGCAGGTTCTGGATTCAGAATGTTGTGGAACACCATTAAATCTTTCCTCGATCCTAAGACCACCGCAAAGATCCATGTAAGTGTGCTTAGCCTTGCCATAAATTGTAAATCTTTATCTGGGCCAAATAACCAATTACTATAGGGAATCGTTTTCAGGTTCTTGGCAATAAGTATCAGAGCAAGTTACTGGAGATAATTGATGCTAGGTAAGTTTCTGATGCGTTGTTATCGTTGTGTCCTGTCTTCCTTCTGGGTTCTTACTCCTATTCATCTTAAAATTTTCTTGTCCAATATTTGTAGGTGATTCAGTTTTTTCCTGCTTAGACCATGCTCATGGGTACTGATTATCTTATCTGTTTGTACTTTTTGCTTTATGTTCCTTTGTGGCACCCTTCTGTATTAGTGAGTTGCCTGACTTTTTGGGAGGTAACTGCACTTGTGTTGAGAAAGGAGGATGTCTGCGTTCTGACAAGGGCCCTTGGAACGATGAAGAGATTTTGAAGGTGAGTTGCAGTTCCTTCTACAGATCTTTGCAACTTCAGCCAAATTCATTCCATGCATACGGCCTTAAATTAGCAGTAAAAGTTTTACTTAATTAACTTGCAGATGGTTCAAAATGGTGTGCACAAATGTTCAAACAGAGCTCTTGATGAGAGGGCAATGTCTGAGGATGAGCCTGTAAACTCAAAGGTCTCATTTGTTGGAACTCACCATTGCATTTATTCTTAACCTTGCGGAGAAAAATCTGGTTTAAATCCTAGCATAATTTTTAAATAATGCATCAGGAACTTGACTCTCATAAGGTAGCCTTGGACTCCCCAAGGGAAAATGTAGAGCATCCACAGCTCTCTGCTAAATCTCAAAAGGTAAGTTTCATCATATTTTAGAGAAGTTTGTTGGAGATTAAATTTTGCGAGCAATTTGCAGGTTAACTTTAGCCCTTCTGGGACTAAAATAAAACCTACGAGGCTAAGGAAGGAAATCCATCGACATTCATGGATCTTCCAGGATGAGTAATCATATTGCAAAAGAAAGTAATATGTGGATTCATTACACACTGATCCTTAAGTTAGTTGATGAATAATCAAACTCTTCTTCACTTCATGTCACTAGGTCACTGCGATTATCGGTTCAAAATGCCTATCTTCTGAAAAAGAAGATATCACGTTTTTGTTATATGCATGTTATGAATCTTAGACACACTCATGTTTGTTATTTTGCTAGTTAAGAGCAGTTGTATGTACAGTATTGGGCAACAAGCCCCAGAAACACTCGAACTTAATTTGTTACTTTTGTTAGTTGTTATTCACTCTGCATTCTGTATTCTGCATTCTGCTTCTGCAGTATCATTGAACATCCAAAGTTTTTCAACCCACAGGTAGCCTTTGAGGATTATGGTCCAGTGGTTGAGAAACCAGTGGATTTGAATTGGAAAAGCATGGCTGCAAGTCAGAAGCTACTGAGTAAGAAATTACTGAGTCAGAAACTGCTCAGCCAGAAGTTGCAGAGTGGGAAGTTTGATGTTTCTAAAGGTAAATTACCTACTAGTAAGTATTATAAATATTTATTTCTTTGGTTTCTGCCTGAATAAAGTTGACCCCTGCATGATGAGGGGACAAGATATTGGAAAAGAACTTGTTGGCTTGCTTCATTTTCGTTCCAATTGAAAACATCTTTTGTTTTGTCTTACAAGAGTAATTAGAGGTTAACATGTTATGATGTTAATGAGACACATCTACGGTTCAGTCAAAGATTTTTCTGAGAAGAATTATTAGAAGGTGGTCCTAGATTGTTTCTCAGTTTAGTGTGATAACTTCACACGTTATCGATATTCTGGTACATACATATTGCAGGCTCTTGTGGAATTTACATAAACAGATTATGCTTATAAAAGCCTTTCTTGCATATCCATTCAGGATCGTACTTATACATTCTAGATTCCTTTTACTTGCAGCAGCTGATTCTCACAACAAGATGCAAGATGGGTCAGGCCCACCAGTAATCACTGGTGTAATGGCCTTTGTCATGGGCATTGTCACCATGATCAAAGTGACACGCAATGTACCCAAAAAGTTGACTGATTCCACCATAGACTCCACTAGTCCTGCATTTACTGAGGAGCCAGAAGTCAAACAGAAGCAGATTGCACCCGCTGTCTCCAAAGAAGACTTCATGGCTGTCGTGAAACGCACGGCTGCATTAGAGGAAAAGATGAATGTTTTGAGCATGAAGCCTGATACCATGCCACCAGAAAAGGAGGAAATGTTGAATGCTGCCTTGAGTAGGGTTGACGCCTTAGAACAAGAGCTTGTGGCAACCAAAAAGGTACGTTCTGGTCACAGTGAAGTAAATTCTTGTTGCACCATGTGTAACGTGCATTCAAATGTTGATAACTGACTGCAAGAACTAATACAGATTTGTGTATGCAAAGATCTTGCTTGTAGCATGTTATCTTTCAATGTTCTGACTTGAGAAGAAATTGCTCATTCTATTTGGTTTCATAGTAATCTTCCTTTTCATTTTTCATCTTTGCCTCACGTTATGCACTGAAAGTGGGGTATATTGAGATTAAGTTTCCCATAAATTCAGATGAATTTCGAGGGAACTTAGTTCTAGATGTCATGGATCTAGTTCCTGGCATTCACATGAAGAAACCGAGTTTGGTCAGAACATAATGCTCATGCTGTTTTGTGTCAAGTATTAATGCATCTGTTCCTCATTTCCATACTCCGTTCGCTACATGTTTCTTCTGTTGTTCGTGCATATTACAGCTTCTAATACTGTGCAAAGGAACTAGATAAATCATACTATTAACTAGAGCTTTGATCTGCATTTTGTTAGGCTTTGGAGGAGTCACTTTCTAAACAGCAGGAGGTCATGGCTTACATTGAGAAGAAGAAGAAGAAGAAGAAGCTGGTATGTAAATAGTGTTCAAAACAAGTCAAAATTTTCTTTTGTTTCATTAACGTCAGAATTCAAGTAGCTCGAATTCTTAACATTGCCCGCCGTGTGATGTAGTTTGGCTGGTAAATGAAGATACGAATGAGTATTGGATAGGATGAGAACACAAATGGCGAGATGGTTTTCTGCGTTCCAAGACCAGCAAAAGCACAGTTCTTTAAGGTTTCATGTATAGAATAGCGGAGAGAAGTTCGTGATGTTCTTACTATATGCCACTCACACCTTCCATGAACACAGCTTACATGAGACCTATATATATACAGACAAAAAATGTCTGGACATGTAGTAGCATTGGTCTGAAGGGTGAGCAAGGCGTAAAAGAATAGCCATTTTGTTTCTTGGCCATGATGTATAATTAGCTCGAGCTCCTCAAGCATGGACTCCGTTACAGTGAACAGCAGGAGACAATTTGGATAGTGTGAGACTAATGTCTATTGATTAGATTGAGTCGGGGATTCGGATTCATGTATGTCGTTGTCTCTCAAACACATGAGAATGAAGAGGCTTGAAATCTTGCTCTCAAATTTCCCCGTTTTGTTTTGTTTTATTTTGATTGACGGGTTTGTCAGAACTTCGTCATACTTTGTGTATAAAAAGGTTTATACTGTCTACACTAACATTTTCAGAATTATTGTCGGGTTACAGATCCCTTGGAAATAAGCGCCACAACTCTTAAAAGGGACTCTTAAAAGGGAGGAATGATTCAAGAGTTGTTCACGGGCAACTAACATAACATGGCCTTAAATTCAAAAAAGACAAAACGACTTGTCGTTGAAAAGGTATGCGTATTATTTTAAAGCTGGCATGGCACACGAAAGTCCAATTTGGTGGGGGTGGATTCCAGTTCCACCAAAATCATGTTTCGCATGTCTGTATAATAACATTAACATCAGCAGATTAGGAGAGATGAACAAATATGTTGCATAATAATAATAATAATACAATAACATGCAATGACAAAGAGACCGCAAAGCAAGTGCAGGGACTTGGAGCTCAGCAGGGCGGCAGCCAATTATTTCTACCCACGTCTTTCTGAAGATATTAAAGGTACAATTGTCATTGAGGGGTTGCTTTCTTCCTCTTCGAAGCATTAGATGGATATTTAATGGATTGAAGGTAAAGCAAAGGCCAATCTAAATGGGAAGAAAGAAAGGCCATTTGTCATTTAGTTCCTACTAAGCCATTCCTGTTTGGCTCAAGTCAGTGGCTCCCTCTCTGTCGCCCAAATTATACCTCCAACCTCCCTAAAATGGCCCCCACTCCGGAGCTTATTTAAAGAAATATGATGTCACCTTCATTCAACTCAATGTTTATATTTCTCTCTATAATAATTAAAAAATAAGAACCTATACCTACTCCACTTATATACAGATTATGATTTTATCATTTGAATGTCAATTGCACGGATTGTCGTCAGTCTTAGTCGAGTCCCAAAAAATTTGGAAAAGTAATGTCATATATTCGAAGCAAAAATTGTGAAGACTCATGATTAGCTGTAGCTGAGCCAAAGTGGAGCAGAGCCGATGACTTGAATAGGGACGGGCATCAGTTGTCCGAGCTTGCGGACAAAGCACAGAGGAAAGTGGTGATGTTTCCTGATAAAAAGAAACGAAATATTCCATTTTCAAAAACCCCGTGTGGCCTTCACATCCCAGTATTTATTTTTCTTTTTGGAAAATCTCACCTTTGCTCTAATCTACCCAAATCGTTAAAAGTCATCCACAACATCACTCCTTTTCTCTATCCCTCACTGTTTAGATAGATAAAACTTTGATTGATTCTTGTCTTGGTAGCTTACTGTCCAGATCCATATTTGAGAAAGTTATGCTTGGAAGCTAGTTTACCCTTTTCTGGGTAGCTTCCAATTCGGTGGCTTCACACCACAATTGAGAGTTCAAAGGCAGGAATTTTGGTTCTTGGCTTGATTGGAGGTGAAAGTTTTAGTCTTTTCCTTCTGGACTTGGGGGAATTAGTTAAAAGTTGCAGAATTGTTTGATATTGAGTAGGGGGTGGAAAAGGTGAAACTTTTACTTTTGGATTTTGGATTGAATTGGGATTGGAAAAGAAGTAGAGGGAATATCATAAGAAAGAAGAAGCTGATCTCAAAAGATCGAACCTAGCGGCAAGTAAGTATCAATTCCAGGTCCGCTCTTTTACGTATACATACTCTGGCCTTTTTGTTTTTTTGTCCTGATCGTTAATTCCCAGACCCAAGCCTAAGTTTCTAAATTTGCTTTCTTGTTGCTGCGACCGGGTAACGTGAACTGTGTGATAATGTTGTGAACTGATTCTAATTGTTGTAAGTTGAATACGCAAACATTGGACTGTTCGCCACGAATTTTTTGTTGGGTTTTTCCTCTCTCTCTCTCTCTCTCTTTTTTTAATGCTTTTAGGCATATTGTTAGGGACTACTAGAATTCTAAGCTTGTTGAATGGCAATTTGCAGAATATGGCGACTATGGTGGAACCTCCAAATGGAATTAGGCCTCGGGGAAAACATTATTTCTCAATTTGGCAAACTTTGTTTGAGATTGATACCAAATATGTACCGATCAAGCCCATAGGGAAAGGTGCTTATGGTGTTGTTTGCTCTTCCATTAACAGGGAGACAAACGAAAAGGTTGCCATAAAGAAAATCAATAATGTGTTTGAAAACAGGATTGATTCTTTGAGGACTTTAAGAGAGTTGAAGCTTCTTAGACATATTCGTCATGAGAATGTGATTGCATTGAAGGATGTTATGATGCCAATACATAGGACCAGTTTCAAGGATGTGTATTTGGTGTATGAACTCATGGACACGGATTTGCATCAGATTATCAAGTCATCGCAGTCACTATCCAATGATCATTGCAAATATTTCCTATTTCAGGTAATTTGTCTCTAGCAATTGTAGTTTTAGTTCTTTCTTTACTATTTCAGCTTCTGTTTTGGTATTAGTGTATTAGGTAGAATAATGACACGTAGTTCTTAAAGTTGGTATGTGTTTCCGTTAGTCTATGTTCTCCCAAATTTGTATATCATCGGTTTCCTAAATGGTAATGAGTATTCATTTTTACTAACATATTGCTCTTTAGGAAAACCTCTTGTTTTGACCTACACAAACCGTGCCCCTTATTAGCTTGCACCTAGCCTTCTCTCAGCACTCCAATGGGATCTTTTATGAAATTCAAAGTTTTAAATCAATGGTTGGTTTTTCAGCAATACCTTCTTTATAGGGAATGTTAGGGAAGAAATGATTCACGTAAAGTCCATATCTACTCTTCAGCAAATTTGTTCTTCTAATGTAATCATATTGAAAAAGCATGAGCCTACCTTCGTAATATTTTTCTTTACAAATGATAAAAACCTTTTCTGCTGCTTTTAATTTCCTCTTCCGTGGACTTATAACTCTCTTTCCTAATTGTGAATATTTAAACCTGGTGCACAAGATCATTGTGTGGGAGATTGAGTAAGATAATCATTTCTAAGTGCTATGCTACTTCTAAACTCAGTTGTGATATATGGCAAAATTCATGAGCTCATTTTAGGATAGACTTGTTCAGCTCACTCCAGGAAAAGCTTCATGTACAGTTTTACTAGTTAGAAAGAAAAATTGTTCTGCACTTATAACTGTGTTGCTTTTCACATACTTTGTTTCTTCTTGATATTTTCTGCTACTAATTGATCTTTTTCATGTCTTAGTTGCTAAGGGGGCTGAATTACCTTCACTCGGCAAACATTCTTCACCGGGACTTGAAGCCAGGAAATCTGCTTGTTAATGCAAACTGTGATTTGAAGATATGTGATTTTGGTCTAGCACGAACGAGTAGAGGCAACGAACAATTCATGACTGAGTATGTGGTCACTCGTTGGTATCGAGCACCTGAGCTACTCCTCTGTTGTGACAATTATGGTACCTCTATTGATGTCTGGTCAGTTGGATGCATCTTTGCTGAGATTCTTGGGCGCAAACCCCTTTTCCCTGGAACAGAATGCCTTAACCAGCTGAAGCTAATCATAAATGTCCTTGGGAGCCAGCGGGATGTTGACCTTGAGTTCATTGATAACCCAAAAGCCAGAAGATTCATAAGAACACTTCCTTACTCCAAGGGAATCCACTTTTCCCAGTTGTATCCTCAGGCAGATCCTTTGGCAATAGACTTGTTGCAAAGGATGCTTATTTTTGATCCATCTAAGAGAATAACTGTGACAGAAGCACTGCTACATCCTTACATGTCAGGGCTGTATGATCCAGGATTCAACCCCCCTGCTCAGGTTCCGATTAATCTTGACATAGACGAGAACACTGGGGAGCATATGATTAGGGAGATGATGTGGCATGAGATGTTGCATTACCATCCTGAAGCTGCATTAGCCAATACATAAATATGGCTCTTAAATGCTATTCAGTTGTTTTCCTTATACCGCGATGTGTCTTTGGGATCAGGACTGCAGTTCCAAGTCAAAGGACAGTATCAGCATTTGTGCTTTAAACCTTAGTGAAGTCCTATGATTTTGTTTGAACACAAGAGCTGTCAGTTTTGAATTCCCTACACGGTGTTCTATGTTCTATATATTCCATCTAAACCCTGGTAAAAATATTTGGAGTAGAGGATGTTTCAGCAATAACAAAGCTCGAGTATGATCTTCCTGCCACCGTGTTTTTCTTTTTGTTTTTGTTTAGGGGAAAATCTGTGGGAACTGAACATAACTGCATTGGTTGAAGGTGACAGAAAATAATTAGGGGCTTAGACAGAGCCAGGTTGGATCGCAATCAGCCTGATGCGGGTTCATAAACAGAGCTTCTGAAGCCCATAGCTCATGACATAGAGCGAGCCTACTATTATTTTCAAGGCCAGAGTGGAGCTTATTAGGCCAGGAGGTCTTTAGTATTCTTCTTGTTGGACTTCTGTATCTATCAAAAGCCTTTCTTTGCTGTTTCCACGATGTGCCTAAATTTCACGCCATCGGTTATGCAAACGTGCACTCTAGAAGCACACAAATGGATCAAAATGCCAGGTTTTTGACCATTACCAAATGAAATTTGACTTGAGTGGCAAATGGATAAACGATTTCTTTATGTATGTGGTCCGGAAGATTCAAACAGAATTGAGGAGGACAGGCTCGCCTCACCAATCACAAAAATTGATTGACTTGAGAAAAAGTTGATAACATAGGAGTGTAAAAATAAAACTTAATTGCTCTATTATATTAATTATTAAGCAATTTATGAGATTGAAATAAGTTTAACCTCTATGGAAGTTTTAAAAAAATTATTGAAGGACAATTTCCCCTTTCCATCCCCAGAAGGAAATTGAAACAAAGCAATGGGAATCTTAGCATCGTTGAGGATGCAACAATTTTTTAGTTTTGGAAGAGATTTTGTCCCTTGGCTCTTTCTGTTTTTACAGCTGCATTGTTTAGGCAAGTACAACTGGGAATGCATTGCCTTATTCTACTATGTACTTTAAGTGGACAAAAACAAAGTGGGAGGTGATAAGTGAGGTTAGGTTCAATGGACAGCAAGTGGGAGTTTAATATAAAAAGGTTATGGAATTTAACCCACGTTCTGCTTTCCAGGTCAAACTCCATCTTCTGCAATCTGGTGCTAGAGGTGGCTGTGGCCGTCCATCCTTTCTCAGGTAGGAGATTGGTTGCAAGTAGAATAAAATGACGTGAAAGACTCGAATTTTTCTTTAGAGTTTAGAGTTTATGGTTTCTACTTTGATGGACTTCGTTTATTTGCCAAAAGAAAATAATTGTTTACTTGCCAATCAGTAAGTCCGCCATTTTGATAGACTTTGATGCACCTAGAATGAGTGATAATATCCTCCCCAAATACTTCATGAAGAGGAAAAATGAAGGAGAACAAGTTTGAGAAAGTAGACAATTAGGGTCAAATTGGAAAGCTGTAGCTATACGCGAGTGAAGAAAAAGTAAAGCAACTTCCTTTCTACAAACAACCATGTGAAACTCGTTTTCAAAGTTGAAGAAACCTTCTTTGACCCATAAAAGCAAGTGTTGTTTATCTTTTCGTCAATTTATAATGTTAAGTTAGATAACCCTCTTAATCAAATTGTTAACATGAAGAGGTTCACCTAATACAGAGATTCAATTAAAAAAAGAATCGATTACCTTTGATCAATCAATCAAATTGACATAAACCTTTAATTAAAAAGAGATGGTTAGCCATCTTAATAAGAACGTACAGAAGGATGAATCAAAGAATAAGACAAAGGTCCCTGCAAACTTCCTTCTTGGCAGCTTGCTCTTTCAGTATTGAAAAGCTAAATTACAATACGACTCATTTGTCTATACATACTTTAGGAAAAGTTAAACACCTATGGGATTTAAGGTAAATTGTCTTCTGTTCAATAATTAGTCAGAACTTGAGTAAGCAAAAAGAAAGATGACGAATAAGAAGAAGAGAAACACACGCTTAATCTGTGCTCAAAACGGTGTCTATATTAGTTAATTTTGTACAACGTACGTAACTGTGATTAAATGGTACAGAATTAGAAGTAGTTAACAAAAAAAAAAAGAGGATGTAGTACAGAGAAACATGCATCAAAAGATTCAAAATCCGACCATAAACAGAATATTATTTGGTAATCAGCTGTCTCCACTTGTTGCCTGCCAACTCTAACTATACAGATAATACTTTTCGTATTTATAAATTCCATTCTCGACGCCCACACAAACCTCTTCTCGTCCACCTTATCCTCTCATCTCTTCTTGAAACATCTTTCAGTCTCTCTTCTCTTCCCTTTCTCTACTCTTCTTTTATAGAGGTTCTAAAACTAGATCTGTGTTCTCTTAGAAGCTTATTCGCAACCCCGAGTTCGTGTACACCTGGCTACGATTGTTGGTTATAGTTCCTCTTTGCCGACACGCTTAGTTTATGTTTAACAACTTGTTCTTGATTCCTGAGACTCATGTCTCTTGTACTCAGTGAAATCCTCCTTTCGGGTTTTATGATCAACTCCACTCTCAGACGCAGGACCCATCTTGTTCAATCTTTCTCTGTTGTTTTCCTCTACTGGTTCTACGTTTTCTCATTAACACTCAGCCCCTGAGAAGCTTTCGTTTCTATTCATTTTGTTAGAAACTTCCTTGTCTTTTACAATTTTTCTGGGTCCTGTGCTTTCTGTTTTGTAGACCCTAGTTGATCCTAATCACCTTATATACATAAATATTAATTTGATTGTTAATTACTGTATTTGCTCTCCTTCAATGGCCGCGTCAAGTGGGACTTCTTCAGGATCAAGCTTGCTGCGAAACTCGAGCTCTTCTGAGGATGTAGACCCCAAATTGGAGCAGAGAAAACGCAAGAGAATGATCTCAAACCGAGAATCAGCCCGTAGATCCAGGATGCGCAAACAAAAACACCTGGATGAACTCACAGCTCAGCTGAGTCAACTCAGGACAGGAAACAACGAGATCATGTCTAAGATGAACATCACCACACAACTGTATAACGGCGTTGAGGCTGAGAACTGCATCCTCAGAGCCCAGTTGTCAGAGCTCAGCCACAGACTTGAGTCGCTGAACGAGATCATCAGCTTGGTCAACCCAAGCAATATGGATGGTTTTGGAGCTGAGATGGGCGGTGAATATGATTGGTTGGTGAATCTACGGAGTTCTTTCAAGGCGAGTAATGAAGCGATGATGGACATGGTCATGTACTGATGGATGAATCCTAAAAATTACAACAGATTCTTTCTGGTATGGGTGGTAGCTGGTTTTTTGTGTGTTGTCACAAAGAGTGTAGGGGAATGTAATGTAAAGGGATGGGTCAAATGTGAAAGGATTGGGTGACGTAATAAAAATAGGCAGCTGGTTCTGTACTCTGTAATGCAAGTTTTTCGCTAATGTGAATTAATAAGAAGTTGAGCTTTTAAGGTACAATGGCTTTCATAGGAAATTAGATGGTTTAATTAGGAAAAGAACATAATTATATCAGCAGCATTGTTTTTGTTTTTAATTAAGAAATGGTAGTGTGGTGAGACTTTTGTATCCATTACAGTACTTCATGATCTAGCCGTGCTTTGACAAAAGGTCACATGGCACGCCATTGCATTTTTCTTACAAGGGAGATAAATTCTTTCTTATACGCTATCATCTTATTATTTTGATTATAAATAAAAGATACTGATAAGTTTCCGCTTTATTGACCAGGCTATTAATATACTGTACGTAGTTTTTTTTTTTTTTGTAATTAAAAAAAATTATTATTTTTGTGATTCAATCAAAAACGAATCAACTCTCTCCCTCGTTCAATATTTTCCAACGAGCCTGTATTTGTAATTGTACCCCAATTTGATAACTCTCGTTCATTGTAAGTGGTGAGCCTGTCAAGTTTAGTTACATCTGCCCAGCCCATTAACGATTTTTCAAATAAATTCCAAAACGACTAGCCGTTTCGTATTCAAGCGGCTAGGTAACAGCTCCTCGCCAAAAATGTCCTCTGAAAGCCCTAGAAAATGGCGCTTCACTTGGGAGGCTCAATCTACCGCCCCTAATTTGAAGTTGTTCCTCTTCGATTCCCACACCAAGCCTTCAATCCACTGCAATGGAATTCGGGTTCAGCTGGTTCCGGAACGTTCACGCCTTCATGTGAGCTGGACTACGGAAGCCGCCGTAAACGTCTCACTTTGGGTTCCAATTCCTAGGGTTTTCATCGACACTGATTCTCCGGTGACCTTTCGCGCTTTGGATGATCACATTGAAGTGAAGCTCCTGCTTCTTCTCCCTGTGGATCATCCACTCCTTTCGGGCTTCGATTCTGTGTTGAATATCAGTGACACTGGAGAGAGTAATGAGGTCTTGGATTCGAAGAAACCTCTTGTTATGGGCTTTGGTAAGGTTAATGAACTAGAAAGCTTTAGTTCTCAGTTGGTGTCGTTTCGCTTATTTCGTGTTTGGGTTGATTTGGTCTAGATTTAAAAGCGTTGTCGTCAATGGAAGAAGGAGTCCACTTTTTTTGTAGAAATTGCTCCACTAGATTAACTACAAGTCCCCTTAGGTAAGATATATTTTGTATTTTATTTAATTTGTAGCTGTATGGTTTCTGAGTATGGCCGTGAAATGTGTGATAACTTATTATATTTCTGCAGACTCTCTTTCATTTTTCAAGCTTGGTTTAATTTCATTTCTGTTTCCTTATATTTTTTCCGTATGTAGACATTTTGTAGAAATGCCATCTGTTAACTGGCGTGAGATGGCTGACAACTGGTTTGGAGCATGCTGCTGTTCTTTTGCTGGAATTAGTGAGAAGTTGGTTAATAGGTATGCGGATGCCTATACATGTTCAAAGGGTTTGTGCATGTTAGATTCTTCTACTATTACTCTTTGCAAAGATGACCTTGTAGGATGTAAATTTGGTGATATGGTAGGAAACCGAGTCAATGAGGTGAAACAGGATTATGCTGTAAATGTTGAAGGTCCACATGATTCTATAAGCATTCCTGCAGCAGAGACAAGTTGTGACAATCATGAAAGAATTGATTGTTTTAATGGGAGAATCAGTTCTAAGAACCTGAAATCTGGAGTCATGGAGGAAGAAACCTGTGGTAATGAATTGTTCTGCAAGCTACCAGCTTCGGAAATCTCTGAAAATGTGGCATCAAGGAATGGATGTTGTGGTACAACATGTCATCCTCAAGCTCTTGCCAGTGATATTTGCACGTATGATCTGTCTGGTTCTTGTTTAGTGGACCAGAAAGTCGCAAAAACCACTGAGGTCATGACAAGTCAGAGATTTTTTCTTAATGGCCTTCTTGGAGATGTTTTCATGGCCAGAGCCTATAATGTCTCGGCAGATATTGCTTGGAAGAAATTTGTATGCTTTCAGTGTTCATCTCTTCTTGGAGCTTATCCTTGTGCTAAAGGTTATGTGCCTGTAGATGCTGGCATCAGACTCTTTAAATGTTACGTTTCCACTTCTTTACCTGTTGGAGGATCAAGCGACATATTCAGGTAATCCCGTGGTTCAGGATAGGTGGATTTTGTTTATTCTTCCTTTGAACTGAACGATATCAATAACATCAATTACATTAACATTAACTAATCTCTTGGAAAAATGGCTTTGGTGTTGTGATCATAATTAAGTTTCTAATCTTGGACAGGAAATACACTTTGGAGAAAATGTTTGCGAATCAGCTTGTGGAGTTTGCACACGATGAATTATCATTCCGCACAGTGGTCAGGGATTTGACGACCAAATCACCTATGCTGCAAGTAGTTCTTATAAATCCAAATTCTTGGTGCTGCACTGGTAATATTTCGGAAACAGAAAGCGGTATGGAACAAGTTTCAAATTTAGATCTGCACCCTGTTATCAAGATTCTTTTTTGTGATTGTGGAAGCACCACCCAATCTGAACCAAGGTTTGTCCGTTGAGAATGGTTTTCTGATATTGTTATCTAGCAATTGAGAAACCAAACTGGAACTTCCAATTCAAGATGGTTAAATATTAGTAAATTTCTTAATCTATAGGAAGTGCACAAATGAATGCTCTTCATTCATTCTTATTTCTTTCTTATACTGCTAGTTATTGTAGTATGCTGATGGATTTGGTTTCTTTTTCCTTGTCATATAATCATATACATTATATGAAATTGAAATATTTGTACTTCTGGGAATGATGGGTTTTGATCAATAAAAATAGAGTGATCGAGATATAATCTAATTCGAATTTTTATCTCAATACTATTCCTTTCATTCTTTTCAAGTTACACTAATATGAAACTGCGTTCCTGCAGGGTATTAGAGGATTGGGTAACAAAAAATAAACCCGATGAAGCTTTTATGTTGGCATGCCAAATAGAAGAGTTAGTTGAAAGCATGAGATCTGGGAAGGATTTCTTTCCACCTTCCTGTGCTTTCTTCCAGCACTTTTCGGTGTTAACCATGCCTAGGTGAAGATGATATTTCGTTTGATAGGTTTGAACTTGTGATGATGCAAACTGAATAACCTACGACTTGATTTAAGTTGCAAGATCAAATCAATACTGTTTTGGATGACGACGACTGTTATTTCCATGGAATTGGGGAATTACAGGAAAGCAGACTCCATTTAAAAAATATCTATTATTTCGGTGATTGGGGCCTTTCAATCCCAGCAGGAATTCAGGTTTAAGTGGTGTCATTACACTTTTGCAATGCTGCATGTAGGGGAGTTCTTTGTAATTGTGGAGAGGATTGCATAGGTTCTGTACAGCTTCTGTTTCTATCATACTAATGTGCACCTTTTTCTCCCAACTTACATGAAGTGCAAGGAAAATTCTGTTGTTTCACCTCAGATTTTTCCTTCTCATTGTTTCAACTCTTTCAAAAGTTTTCTATTTGCTTAATAATAACATATTGCAAAATTTTTCTGCACGAATCATTCCAATTTTCATTCAGGTACAGAAGGCAAGTGGAGTGCTTAGAACTATTCTTAGGTCCCGAGTATTATTTTACCTTTTCTTTGTTTTTAGATGGAATTATTTTTCTGATATGTAATCAAAAGGAAATAATAAACATTTATTCTTTAACCAGAGTCTAAATTCCTGAATATGTAATGTTCTTTTTATTTATCTGCTAACCTATATTTCGCAAAATATTATTCCTATCCACTACCAGACGTACCTAAGATAGGCTTGAGATTAACACGAGGACTGTCCTTCGGACACCGCCAAGAGCCATAACACAAGTTGTATTCTTCCTTTTCTCGTTTTATTTTCCTCGGGGATAACATCCAAAAGAACAGATGTCGTTTAAGGAAGCTCCATCATCACTACGTGGCAACCATGGATCAATGCACATGCAACGTTAGGACTTCTAGAGTTCTGTCTATTACGTATAATCTCAACTCTACAGCAAACCTGTCTATATATGCAGTTGGTATCTCCCAACTGTTACGCGTCTCAAGCTTTGATTTTGTTTGTCTAGTGATTTGTACTGAACTGAAAGTTAATCTCTTGCTTGTGGTTTTGTTTGACAATGTCCCACTATCAGAATCAATATGGCTATCCAGCTCGCCAGACCGACGAGTATGGTAAACCAGTTAGCATCACGACAGACGATTATGACGAGTATGGTAATCCAATTCCGCGCCCTGACACCACTGGTGCGTATGGAACCGCCGGTACTTATGGTGACGCAGCAGCTGCGACTGGCACTGACATTGGCAAAGAGCATCATAGAGTTTCTGGCAAGCTTCACCGCTCTGGAAGCTCATCAAGCTCCAGCTCTGTAAGCATCCAACTATGGCTGGCTTTTATTTTTAGTTTTTACCCTTTTTGAGTACGTGGTCTTAACTAAGACATTCTACAGTCTGAAGATGATGGACAAGGTGGGAGAAGAAAAAAGGGTTTGAAGGAGAAGATAAAGGAGAAGATGCCTGGTCATCACAAGGATGAGCACGCCACCTCAACCACCATTCCTGGTGGTTATACCTCGACGGAGGGTCACCATGAGAAGAAGGGAATAATGGAGAAGATCAAGGAGAAGCTACCTGGTCACCATGAGCATAAGTAGATGTTCATGTAGTATGTATTTAGGATTATGCTGTCTTGTTATGGAGTTTGGGACTAGTGTGTTTAGGATTTGGTTTGCAGCTGATCCTATTCTGGACTTCTAAGTCGATGGAATATAGTATTAATAAGTGACTAGGTCCTCATATGGGTTGACATCTGTTTGTCGGACTATGCTTTTCTGTTGTACTATTGGTTTTGTATGGTTTGTGTGTTAAATAATAAGCCCCACCTTAATATATGTGGTCCGTTAAATTCTTGGAAACTCACTGCCATGACGACTATAACATAATCAAAGAAATTTCATTTTTGCACATTCCAATGGCAAAATACTAAGAACATTCAAGGATAGCGCATCAAACAACATTTTTTTCGATGGAAGTACAAGAATGATTCGAGGATATTGCGATGGGAGGTTACAATTGTGGTTAATCGTGAACGTCGCTCATGCCGACCCTCACTACTATGTGTTCTCACGATGACTTTGCTTGATATTCTCGAGCTCGTTTGATCTCACCAAACCTTTACACCTTCCTTCCCTTCGAACCAGCTGCCTGTAGGATTCTTCTTTAAACCTTTCGCTATCACTAATTCTCTCATCTCTGAAACATCCTTCCATCTCCCAGCTGATGCATATATGTTGATTAGCAAGATGTAGTTTCCGATACAATTAGGTTCAAGCTCAAACAGATGACTAGCAGCAATCTTAGCAATGTCTGGATTCACATGGATGCGACATGCTCCAAGCAGAGACCCCCAGACTCCTCCAGGAGGTTTCATTGGCATGGTTTCAATAAGTTCAAGTGCTTCTTTCAAGTGTCCAGCTCTCGCAAGGAGATCCACCATGCAAGTATAATGATCAGCTGATGGTTCGATCCCATAAAGTTCGTTCATTTGTTTAAACAAAGACCGACCTTGTTCTACCATGCCTGCATGACTGTAAGCCGTTAGCACCCCAATGAAAGTGACACCGTTTGGCTTAATCTCGGTTCTCAACATCTCATGGAAGAGATCCATAGCAGCATGTGGACGACCGTGGATTGCAAACCCCATAATCATTGAACTATAAGAAAACACATTCTTCTCTTTCAGTCCGCCAAAAATTCTGTAAGCATCCTCAATACTACCGCACTTGGAGTACATGTCAATCAATGATGATCCTACTATAACGTCATTCCCAAACCCAAATCCCGATTTCTCAGCAACATCAGCAATCCAATTAGCATACTTGGCCACACCAAGTTGAGCACAAGCCGAAATAACGCCGGCCAAACTAACTTCATCAACACCAACGCCTACATCCTGCATTCTCTCGAAGTATTTAATTGCCTCTCGAGGGCAAGCATTCTGTGCAAAGCCCGTGATCATTGCAGTCCAAATCACAATATCCTTAACAGGCAACTTCTCAAACAATTCACTCGCAGATTCCATATCCCCATACTTGGCACACGCAACAATCAACTCCGTCCAAGAAATCAAGTCCCTGGCCGGCATTTCGTCAAACACTTTTCGCCCACATTCCACTAATCCACACTTCACATACATATTAATCATCGAATTCCCAACATGCAAATCAGACTCAAACCCACCAATCACAATCGTCTGGGCATGCATCTGCCTTCCCAGGCCCACGTCAAACTCTGTTCCACATGCCTTAAAAACCGCCGAAAATGTAAATGACACAGGCCTAATCCCTCTCCTTCTCATGTCACCATACAAACTAATGCTCTCTGCGACCAGTCCCTGAACTGAGTAAGCCCTAACAACGGAGTTGTAAAGAAACGAATTGGGATTCTCGACCTGGTCAAAGACGGAACGTGGGTAGTGATCGACTGGAACCTTAATTCCAGTGAGTGTACGAACAAGCTTGGTGACGACATAACAGCACTGACTGAGGCCATTGAGTATAATATGGACATGAACTTGCTTGAACTGAGCAAGACTTTTGCAGCAGTGGAGAGCAGATACCAGTTGGGACTTAAGAAGGGTACTTTGTTCTCGAAGTTGAGATAAGGTAGTGAGTTGTTTGGGTGTAATGGCCAGAGCTTTCGTTGTGGAGTAACTACGTGAGTGAGCAACCATCACACCATGGCTTTATTGGGTATGCTTCATGAAGCTAAACGGCATCGTATCCCTTTGGTTCTTAGGCTTATAACTCAGTCCACAGTTGTTGGATTCGGTAGTTAGGGTTTCATTTTGTCGACGGAGAAAGTAACTGCCATGATCGGAGCGGCCATCAGGTTTTTTTCCACGAATCCCAAGCCAAAAATGAAACAGGTAGAGCTGAGGACACCGCCTGAGCAGACGCAGACTATAACTAGAACAATCTTCGACATAGTTAAGGAGCACGGTCCTATAAGTGTTTCAGATATCTGGGAAAAGGTCCAGGTAATATAGGGATTTGGGTCTTAAAGAAGCAATCCGTCTCCCATTTTCAATAATTTTCATCTTCATTACAATGATTGATTTGATGTTTGTTGTTGTGTATCAGGAAGTGGGACTGAGAGGGTTGAAGGGCAAAAGGCATATGAAGATACTGATGAGGTGGATGAAAGAGAGGCAGAAGATTAAGCTGATCTGCAACCATATTGGACCTCATAAGCAATTCCTGTACACTACTTGGTTCTCCAAGTCCTCCGTCAAGCCGCCGTCCGACGCCAGCAATATTCCCCCCCAACGGCCGAAGCTACCCTGATACAATAACCAGTTTATTACATTGGTCGGGATTCTTGTTAGGATATTGTTGACGTTTTTCTTTCGAAACCAGGCGGGCACTTCCAACTTATAAACCTACCGGCAGTTTCATGCCTGGTGGATTTTCATGAACAAAAAGTATCAGGTCTTTAACAATCATGGCCCCAAATTGCTATGACGCAGATGATCTTCAAAATTTTATTTGATTTCTTGACTATATAAGCACACAACTGGTGTGAATTAGTCATGTATGTACATATTTACAGATATTCCGGGAAAAAAGACAACCAGAGAAGATGATGACTCTAGATGTTGATCTGCTATTATTAGCAACCAAGTTAATATCGCTAAGCTTTGCAATTACGCATGAAGTGCCAGACCCGATCCTTGCGTCACAGGACAGCTCCATTTTGGCAAAAGGCGATGGGGACAAGCAGTGTATGAACTATGAAGTATGTGGGTGCCTTCTTGACTTGCGCAATACATCCTTCAGTACTGCAGCAATTCTCTGAGCCATGTGATGCTCCAGAAACATTTGTTTAACTCTCTCATAACCTTTTTTCCCCATCGTAAGCCTCCTCTCGACATGAGTTGCAAGTTTGACAATGTTTTTCGCAAGTGGAGTCACCCCTTCTTTTCCAACGGTATGCAACAGACCTGTAGTCCCATTCACAACAATTTCGGTGGTACCTCCTGCTCCAGTTCCCTGAATGCATGTTTAATGGAATAAGAGTTATAATCACCATCAAAATGGAAAGAAAGTTTTTGCTGTAAAGAGCCTGACCAGTACAGGCAATTGAAATGCCATGGCCTCAATGGTTATCCTCCCAAAGCATTCTCCTCGTGCCTGCAAGAAAAAATGAAATGAGGCTCCAGTTTTCACCCTGTAAATTTGTCAATCAAAGGGTGCACTTCAGTTGCTTTGATACCCGTACTTGTTCACTACCTAATATTTTTACCATTCCTTTTGTTTAGAGTTGTTTTGAGTTCTACACTTCCAAAGTCTATTTGGATGTATCCATGAAATATTACAAAAGTGGATGCTCATACTACACTAATTTACCTGTGAATTCTGAACAAGAACATCAATTGCAGCTAGATAAGGAGCCACGGTCAGAGTTTTATTCACAAAGTGAACACGATCTTGAATCTTTTTCTGTATTACATAATTCCGCAATTCTGTCTCAAATTTGGTCTGGGCAGCCATATCAGACCCCACAATCACTGCATGCATCAATGGCACCTGTAGCTTTTTTGCTTGGATCAATTGCAAGCTCTCATAGAAGGCGCGTAAAAACAAATCTTGGCCTTTTCCTCTTGAAACACCTGCATATCACTTCAGTGCTTAGGAAGCGTAGATATGATGGTTACCAAAATAAAATAGCTTCACCAATCAGGTTCCCATTTTTCCTTTTTAGAATGGATGAGATGGAGCAAGAACAGTAATCAAGATAATTGAGGAACCATGACTACTTGAATGTCGAAAAGTGGTTATCAGCCAAAAGAAGCAGTTAAAAAATAATTTTAACATCGAAATGACCAAGAGACATCTTGAGGTTTCAATTTTATCAGAGTGGTTGATTAACGTACAGGGAAAAGCCCATACGGTAAAAAAGAAGGGCATAATGCCATCAGTAAGAAACCGTACTGTTAATTATGGCAAAAAGTATATCTTCATCTCGCACGCCAAGAGATTCTCGAATATGCTCCCGCAAAACCCTTTTTGCCACACCATCTTCGGCAACCTCCATAAGTTCTTTACTATTTCCAAGGTGAACAACATAGGTCTCAGGCATTTTAATCCTGTAGGGAGAGAAAATGCTCAAGTGGCAAAAGAAAAATCTGTTAAATATGCACCCCAAGAACCCCAGTAAACAATCTATCACTCAACAATTGGCTTAAGAGGATTTCAGCAGTAAACAAGGAAAGTATCCATAAGGATTGCAATTTAATTAATGGACATTTCTTCTTGATTATAATTAAAGGACTGCCCATTAAAATTCTCTAAGCAATGACTACTTAAAGGAGTACAAATAAAACCTTTGACAAATAAAGTACAATGTATAAAGCAAGCAATATAATCATAAACTAGTCTAAATTTTGCATTCCCAAGAAAGAAAAAAGCAAGTGGAAAAGCAAAAGTCGAAAATCTACCTTAAACGCTCCTGTGTTCTATTCTTCCAGTACTCTGCTGTGACATGTGAATCGATCATAGCACCGGCAACAAAAGGGAGGTGCTTGACATAATCTAGTTTGAAATAATGCCCACGCATCTCATGGATCCACCAAAGGCCTTTTGGGAGAACGTGAGGAATATTTTCTTTTAGGACACCATCCAGCCATTTCCCAGCAACTGCAGTGTTCAATACAACAATATCAGCTTTGAGAGCTGTATCTACAGCTTCCTTGCCCTTTGCATACATTACCTGTGACGCCATATAGCATAATAATCAGAACCAAAGCTTTTCAAAACATTTTACAAAAAGTTTTGCTTCATTGGGTAGCAGGTTAGCGCAAAGCAGGCAGATTCAACCCAACAGAATAGGTCGGTTCAAAAAAATCCCATGGGCTATTTAGACATGGCATTCTGGTCAGAGGGGTCTATATAGTAATTAAGGTAAGTGTGAATAAAAACTATCAGATGGGCCTATAGAAATTGCGCAAGTGTAAATAAAAACTATCAACTTGCAGTCCATATATGCTGAAAATTGTGATGGTATATAGGTATCATACCTGTACTCCATGGACCAACATCTTCTGCTCCAAATTGTATATCAATTCATCCGTTCCTGCTGGCTTTTGGACAGTAACCCAATAAACTTCAGCACCAACACTTCGTAATAGAAATGCTAGCTCCATGAGCAACAAAGGCCCACCTACAACAACAAATATAGGAAGGACGTAGGGAAAAGTAGGATTACATCCGCAAAAGTCATCCAAAAAAACATTACACAAGAGAGATGAAAACAAACATTAAAAATCAAGACTCATACCTATTATGAAAAATCTGTTCAAGAAGATATAGAGAATTTCATCAATTACAAGGATGTATGGAAACCTTGTCCAACATCCTTTACCAACAGCACCCAATAATTATTTGGTGGAAGCAAGTTCAGTCATTCAACAGTT
>JAOQMP010000208.1:25870560-25886464 GCA_027563575.1 Erythroxylum pedicellare | reverse complement strand
TATCTAATTTTATAGTTTGATTTTTAATTTTTTACATTATTTTATTTAGTAATTTTTGTTGTTAAAAACTGATCAATTTATTAATTAATGGTCAATTTTTATAAATTAATAAGTTCTTGTATATCAAAATAAATCAAATAATTTCTATTTAATAATTTTTTAAATTAAACTTCAATTTTTTTTAAGAATAATATCTTTCAATTATATTTTAAATTTTTATTTAATATTTAACGAATTTATAATAATGTAATACCAGTTCAATCTTAAATTTTTTATGTGATTGCTTAAACTTATTGTCTAGTTTTTAAAACATTGCTTTTTACGACACTTTGGTTAAGAAAAATGAGGTCTACTGATGTGCTAACAATAACAAACTCAGGTGGGGATATTCAAGTTTAAGTTTTGGATTTGCATGAATTGACCAAATGATCAGGAAAAGAAAATAGTATGGCTGAAAATGGTAGCAAGTACGAGGTTTGATCCTTTTCATGTCTGCAATAATATCTAGAGCAGAGTCGTCCAGTAATAAAGACTCTTCTTCAATAATAACAAACCGAAAGACACTTCTTCACTTGTGAAAAGAACATGGGTTTATTCCTAAAAAAGTTTAAATTTTTTTTTATATATTTTTTAATTACAGTTCAAATTTTAAAAAGTAGTAATAAAGTATTCAAAAATTTTAATTTGCTTAATTGTACCACGAATTTTTAAAAAAAAATTACTTAAATTTTTAATTTTTTAAATTCTAATTTGACATTAATATTTTCTTAAATTTGCTGACGTGATTTGTCGTGTGTTTCATAAATTTTAATTATTAATATATATAAGCTAAAATTAACATAATAAATAGATATTAATGAAATGATGTCTTTTAATCACATAAGTAAAATAATGTCGTTGTTTAAACATGACTTACGTTTCGATTTTAATTTTTCTCTTCGTTTTTAATTTATTTTCTCGACACCTTCTTCTTTTGATTTTCATATTATGCAATCCCAAGGAAACAAATTAAAAACAAAGAACTTTTTTGGTGCAATAACAATATAACGTGAGAGTAGTTTAAAAAAATGTTATAAAAACAAATAAAAAACAAAATGTTGAGGCATCAGGAAAACAATAGATAACATCATGCTAGAATTAAGGAAAATTGAAAGTTTAAACATTTTATTATTATTTTTTAAAGTTTGAGTTAGAATTAAAAAAAATTTAAAACTTTAAATATTTTATTTCTATTTTTTAAAATTCGATTATAATTAAAAAAATTAATTTTTTAAAAAGAATGAACCCAAATAACACTATATATATGCATATATATCGCTTGAACTGGTCAGCCAAAAGCCACAAAAGCTAACCCTCCCAAGCTTTATTTTTTCCTTTCGGCCATAGGTGCTACGTAAAGTTAGCTACCAACTCCAACTTTTTTGTTCAACCTTTACCGGCAGCATTTCTCTATGAATGGTCTTCAAGGTGGCCAAAAACTTTTATCTATAAATATCTTGTAGAGTCCCTCTAGGCTTTGGCGATAGCAATCAAGTTCTGCTCTTTCTATAATCTTACGAGTTATTTGGTATCGAAAGTGAAACTCCAAAAGAAAGTACTCATGTCTCAAGCTATGAGCATTCTCTTTGTTCTTACTCTCCTTGCTTTTGCACCCTTATGCCTTTGTGCCATCAACACTGGTTGTTATCTTTACCCTCAGTACTATTACCACTCTTGTCCTAAAGCTCAACAGATAGTCAAGTCCATAGTAGCCAAGGCAGTTGCTAAAGAAGCTCGCATGGCTGCTTCTTTACTTAGGCTCCATTTCCATGACTGCTTTGTCAAGGTCTACCAGTCACTATCCGCGTTATGACTATCCAATTCCATGGACACCAAGTTAATAATAGCACACTACTAGTTGTTGACTAATCTGATTAGGAAAATGACATTAACACACAATTTATTACCATTGAAAAATGCTTGTGATTGTTTTACTTACCAAGTTTCATTACGATGATAGCTACTTAAAACAAAGTGTGCTTTTGCAGGGCTGTGATGGGTCGATCTTGTTGGACAGCAGCGGAAAATTTCTTAGCGAGAAGAGGTCGAATCCGAACCGAAACTCTGCCCGAGGATTTGAAGTAATCGACGAGATCAAATCTGCGCTGGAGGAGGAGTGTCCTCAGACTGTGTCCTGTGCTGACATCTTGGCTTTAGCTGCTAGAGACTCCACAGTTCTAGTAAGCATTATAACTTAACATTCTATGAGATTGAACCAGTCATCATAAGTTCCTTGAGATTCCTCAGCTGATCGTTCATTTAACAGACAGGTGGACCTAGTTGGGAGGTCCCGTTGGGAAGAAGAGACTCGAGAAGTGCAAGCTTGAGTGGTTCTAACAACAATATTCCTGCACCAAACAACACGTTCCAAACTATTCTTACCAAGTTTAAGCTTAAGGGACTTAATATCGTTGATCTTGTCGCTCTATCTGGTAAACTTGAACATTTATAGTAGCTGCGACTTCGCGTTTCCAGAGACTCTGATGCATATCAAACTTTTGTGTTACTATCTCCTATTCCCTTAATAATACATTCCAAGAATAGTTCAGAGAATACCAAACAAAAGGCTTTGCTTTGAAAATGGTGATCTCTAAGCGGATACGACTCTTTCAGCCCTTAGTTCAGCTTTAACTAGGAAAGACATTTTATTTCTAGGGTACAAAACTGGATATAGAAATTTAATTGAATAGCCAATATAGATGTGCCTTTGGGTTACTTTAATAAATTTCTACATATTACACGCAGGAAGTCACACGATTGGAAATTCTCGATGCGTCAGCTTCAGACAGAGACTATATAACCAGTCTGGCAATGGCCAACCTGATTTCACGCTTGATCAGTCATTTGCTGCTCAACTGCGCACCGGATGTCCAAGATCTGGAGGAGACCAAAACCTGTTTTTCCTGGATTTTGTCAGCCCAACAAAGTTTGATAACAGCTACTTCAAAAACCTGATAGCTTTCAGAGGCTTGTTGAGCTCTGACCAAATTCTCTTGACGAGGAGCCAAGCATCCATGGAACTGGTGAAGAAATATGCTGAGAACAATGAGCTTTTCTTGGAGCAATTTTCCAAGTCGATGATTAAGATGGGAAACATCTCTCCTTTGACTGGTTCCAGAGGAGAGATCAGAAAGCATTGCAGGAAGGTTAACGCATAATCGGTCAACCAATTTAATTCAAAATAAAAGCACTCCATTCTCTATAAAGCCTTGTATCTGTTTGTTTTCTATAATTTTGTGTCTTTGCGTCTACTTCTTCACAAGAGAAAGTAGAGATTACCTATGCTGCTATGATTATGTTATTTTCCTATATTCAAGTGCCAGGAAATTCTCATTTCTAGCATACTGATAGCTGTCTCTCTCTTCAGCGGAACAAATAGCTAATCCGCCAAATATATCCAGGGAATTTCTAATCTCTCCAGGTACGAAACGTAACATGAAATGATGCCAAATAGGATTTAGATCGTCAATTAATCCATCAACTCAACGTACCGGAACAGCTGAAGTAAGCATTATGTCCATGTTAACATCGACAAGCTTTTGCAACAAACATTATAAGAGAATGAATGAGAGTCAATTGTACCTAATACATACATCAACATCAACAAACACGAAACCGAAACACCATTGATGCATGCTTCTGCTGGCGTTGACTTGTGGGGCTGGTTAGGTGTTTAGGTTGTTTGGTTGATTCAGTCTTCAATTTTAGAAAGAAAAAAAAAAAAGGATTCATGGAACCTTATGGCAAGTTCAAGCCGGCTCCAAAGTTTAAGGGTAATCTTATTACTGATGACGGTAAGTTTAAGAATGACATGTGGCTGGTCCACCATATTATTGATAATTTAGGCTTGTGTCTGATCCAAGTAAACCTTTATTTGTGGGCCATAATTACCAGTTTTATAATAGCTTGCCAAAAGGTATGTGCCGACAATCTTGGGCTTACTTTGTTTTCAAGACATTCATTCATCTAGTAAGTAAGATAGAGAGAAACTGAATAGATGGATATTGTAAAAATAAGATTGGCATAGAATTATTGGAACAGGTGACCTGCTCCACCTAAAACATTTTGAATCTTCTTTGCAAGGCAACATTCCAAATGATCCAGCCAAAATTTCAGGGCAAAATGAGGTTATTTGTCTCTCTTAGGGGTAAGATTGCAACTTATAGCCTCTTTACAGTATGTGATCATATTATCGAAATGATGACCAAACGGGTGCTGCGAGTCATGTCTCTGGAAGATAATCATATGACAGGCATCCTCGTCATAAATGTGACAAGATAATTGGTAGGTCTCACGACTAGTGTTGGGACTTCAGGAACTCAGACGAAAAATGTAATAGAACATCATGAATCATTTACTTTCCAGTCTTTAAAGCAGGTCCAAGCCTGTGTCAAAGATTTACGTGTGATCTTATTATTGCAAGTTGGACCTTTCTATAATGTGGCACGCAGCATTGTTGATGACGCATATCATGATTGTGTCTGAGCCAATTGCACCCTTATTAATGGGGAATAACTTTTTGTTTTACGATGGCTTGCCACCTTCAGGATGTTAAATCTTCTTTTGAGCCATTGCAATCCATGCATTAAGTTAGGCTTTTTGGAGGGTATCTAAATTGTACAACGGGAATTTCAGCCTTAAAATGTGGCTATTTGTCGCTCCCAAAGCGGTAGAATTGTAAGCCATGACGTCTTTTTGTGACATTGTAATATTTCTTATAAATCATTGGTAGGTCCCAATGACTAATATTTAGTATTGACAAATGATCCTCAAAATAGTGAGCTGACCCGATTGGGCTTTATCTTTTTTTTTTTTAATTTAAAAATTGTTAACTTTTTTAGAATGGGTTGTTTAAAATGACATTATTTTCCAAAAAATGTATAGATTAAATATATATATAATTTTGAATCGAGTAAGTTCAAACTAAATTTACTTTAAAAGAAACTGAACTAAAAAATGTTATATAAAAATATCAAAATTTATTTAATCAACGCCGTTGCTTAATAAAAATGAGTTTTTAAAAAAATGTATATAAAATTTTAAATGAATAAGCTCACATTTAAATTTATTTTTTAAAAAAGTAAATCAAAAGATATTATAAGAGAAATGTCACATTCATTTAAATAAGAATATTCTTAGCTATAAAATAAATATCAATCCATATAAATGATTAAAAAATATGTATTTTAGGTTTTGCTATTACTGTAGAATTTAAATGTTTTTGCTGATGGTTATATACTCTAATCATACATATTACATATTATGAATACTATAAATTTATAAACTTACTTATGCAACAAATAAAGCGGTGATATTATGAAAATCATTTTATTATCAAAATAAAAGATAATTATTGTGCTATTATTATCCAAATTATTAAATAGTACATTTTACAAAAATTCTAAATGAGATTATCAATTATAACTTAAAAGTAGAGAATAATTATTGGAATTGAGTAAACAATTAGGGACAACAAATTAGAACTTGCATAAAACACTTAAGTTATATTTGATTGAACGTAAAATTTTTAATATAGTGAATCTTGTTACCCCCAATCTTTTACGAATCCGGAGGCATATGAACTTATTGCCTCCTAATTTCACCGTTAAATTCTCCAGGATTGGTTGGAAGACTTCAGATACGACGTTTCAATTCAACATTATTTCCATTGATGTTGCTTGGTCTCAGAACCTCATTATTGTTGTTTGACCTGAGACTTTCATTCCCGCCAACCTGATTGTTTCACATTTGCCTATTAATACAATTTCTTCTTTTAGGAAAAAAAAGCATGAGAGGGTGCTTAACCGCTGTTGACGATACATCTATGGGCCAATTATTTAAGATTTTGAATCTGAATCTTGCAAGTAATGGGTCATGGACCCAAATCTTGATGGGCTAAAACCTCATCTTCTTCAAATTCACCCTAGGTTTTTGTCAGCGATGAAAGCATCGAGAGTGAGAGCTGTGTCACCTCAATAGAGTCTTGCTTCGCTTAGCGACAAGAAAGTTTCGTGCTTTCAATTAATTCAGCAATACCCAATTCGAAAATGAGGATTCTACGACTATTCTATCCCCGTCTATCTCGTTTCACTGCAACCCATCTTCAAAACCCTAACTTGACGCTACAATCAGAGCTTAAACCTTCCAGTTCCACTGCTCGCGGCTTGACATCTGCTGTCGGGGCAACCCCACCTGCACAATCAGGTAGAGTTTCGGAAATCGTGAACGAGTTGGCTGGACTCACGCTTCTGGAAATCTCCGACCTCACTGAGGTTTTGCGGACCAAATTGGACGTAAACGACATGCCGGTGATGGCGGTTATGATGCCTGGAATGGGGTTCAGTGGCTTGCATGGCGCTATGCGAGGCGGAGGCGGTGCTTCGGCGACGGCGGCTGCGGAAGAGAAGGTGGAGAAGACAGTGTTTGATTTGAAGCTTGAAGGTTTTGATGCTGCTGCGAAGATCAAGGTGATTAAAGAAGTTAGAGGGTTTACGGATTTAGGGCTCAAGGAGGCTAAAGAGCTGGTCGAGAAAGCTCCAACATTTTTGAAGAAGGGGGTGACTAAAGATGAGGCTGAGAAAATTATTGCCAAGATGAAGGATGCTGGGGCCAAAGTTTCCATGGAGTGAAAAGGTGAGGTCTTTCTCTAAACTTATGAACTTGGTTTTGCATTGCCAAGGAAGTTTAACTCAAGCTGTTAGTTAATTCTGAATGTAAATCTTGTACAATTATAGATGACAACAACGTTAGACATGGGATTGTCTGATTTTGTTCCTTAAGATGGTAGTCAAAGCCTTTAGATATGATATTGCTTTTTGGATCCTAGCTGATTCCGAAGAGAACTGAATGGGATGGAATGCCTAGGTGGATAACAATCTTTGAAGGTTACGGGGTGGTAGCCTGTTCTGTTACTTCTGTACATTACTTGGTCGCTCTGTTTCGTGAATGGAGACAATATTTTAGCGTTCTATATGCTAATTAGGGTTGGGGTTAAAACATATACGGGCATGATTCATGGAATTTCCTTAAATAAGAGAGAAGGCCATTCACAGTTAAACTGAGAAGAAAGTTTTTTGTGTTATCACGTAAAGCTAGATCTTACGTAGAAAATGTGCTTCTTTGTTCTGTTTCAGTCACTTTTTATTTTGCGATCAGAATAAGACACTATGTAATGGTGGAGGAAATGCGATAACTTAACCTTCAATTTGCAAATATGTAAAGCAATCTCGTCATGATAAGCGCATTACTTGAATATCACGAGCTCAATGTTTTGTATCACACCAATCAATTAGAATTCAAGGATAGGAGGACAAGTTGACTTAATATGATACCGTTGCCTAACGAACTAGTTTTGTTGATATGTTTATCCCAAACTTTTGTCCATCACTGTTTGTATTTCAAATGTTTATGACGCTGAGCTTTTCTTACATTTTTCAGTTCTTAACCGACGAAAAACGTGGGACTGTAAGAAGCACAATCGTGTTAGGCCTCGCTGAAACTTATATGCTGCAGTTATTGGAAAACAGAAGGCAGCTATTGGTTGTTTCAACTAAACTTTGGTTAGTCTTCTTGAACTGGGAGAGGCAAGTCTGAGCTAAAGTCGTGATAATTAATCAGCTTTGACTGCATTGGATTCTTCATGAGTAGGATTGCCTGTTGTGGAATTGGTTTTTGGTGATAAATTTGTAAGGGTCACAGTAGTTTGTACCTTAACGGCATTCCCATACTTTCAATTTGGCTGCCAAGGAAATTTTGTTTGAAACAAAACAGTTGTAAATTGGTGATAAATTTGTAAGGGTCACAGTAGTTTGTACCTTATCGGCATTCCCATACTTTCAATTTGGCTGCCAAGGAAATTTTGTTTGAAACAAAACAGTTGTAAATCTCAAATAAATATGTAGAAATTCAGATGCTATTTGATATCACAAACAGCTTTACAGTATTGGCTGTTTAACTTAAATAAACTAATCGAGTATGAATCAATGATATTCCTGTTATAAGGACATCAATATGGCCGTAATGATTGATTGCAAAAATGGCCTAGTTAGCCCTGCATTATTGGCTAAGTTGCAGTGAAGCAAGAAAACTTGGCGAGTTTCAACGGTGGCTGAGGCTTTGATGCTTGTTAGTTTTTACCAATTCCACCGTTATGGGAACTCTAGAACAACGCAATTATCTAAGTTCAGTTTCTAGAAAGGATCGAGGAAAATCCATAACTTACTGGAGTTTACACACGGTCTAGAGCTAAGCTGCTACATGTCCTCCGTGGAAAAGCTGAAAGCTATTTTTAACAGCTCATTCACATCCACAAATTTTATTGTTCATTGTAGTACAGCCACGTAAGTGGTGAAGAAAATTGAGCCATAGGCCAAGGTTGTTGATTGGAACTTAGATGTTGTCAGTAATTCATTACCAAATAACCTGTTATATACATGGTAATTGACTAAGCCAATGGTCCAGGGGGTACACTCTTCCTCGTGAAACTTTCGAAGCAAGAAAATGGAAAATGAGGAATCTGAGTTCATTATGCTGCCAAAATAAAATAACAAACATAGTCTTATATAAGGAAAATAGTTACACGAGGATTAAGGGGGTTTCACTCATTTGCTGACATAAGCAGCACCATGATTTACCTGAGAGATTAACCTAAGGACCGAGTTCATCCCTCGCATTTATCAGAAACACAACCGTCCACTAAGCACTGAGCATTGCCATTTACAAGAGTTATTGGGCATTCCCATATATTTTGCTTTGCACAATGCTTTTCCTTAGAAACAGACCATCTACTACAATTATTAAAACTAATGTTGTTAGACCTTGTCATCATGGAACCACCACCTGGTTTCCTTTGGGGATATCCCATTCCTACATTTCTTTACATAGCGATCATTATCCTCAGGGCGTTGCTGAAAGTAAGACCAACAGCATTACAAACAATATAAACTAGAGAAACAAGTTCCAATGTCTATGCAATAAGACCAATAGCATTACAAACAATATAGACTAGAGAAAAAAGTTCCAATGTCTATGCAATGACTAATGTGTGTCATGAAATGTACAATATGAAGGAGTATGCAATGATCCAAAATGTGATGGAAAACCCACAATAATTAGCAAATAGTAGCAGCGTGAAGAACACAATCCTGTAATTAAATTTACGAGTGGATTGGATACTAGTTCAAACCTTCACAGTTGAGCTGGAAAGCATTGACAGAATGCTGATACATACAGAACTAACAGTCATGGCAGGGGACCACGAATCATACAAAATATCTGTACACATTAAAGCAAATAAGTGTCATATTAGCTGCAAGTTTGAACCAAGGTGAACATAAATATCTATATATAAAATATATAAGAAAACGTAATAATATTGAATTAAATTATTTCAACTTTGAATGTCGCAACAATCTGTTGCATCACCTTCTGTCAAGGATCTGAACATATTACAAGCTAATCCCTTCAAAGGAGGGAGTTCATGTCAGATAGTACTTAGTTTTAAGGTCAATCCATGTGTAGAATATAGCACCCTCCGTCCATCACTGACTGAGCTCACACATTCCCTAAACTAAGCAAAGACGGCATAACAGGTGATCTAAAAATAACCCTTACAGATTTTTTCCCAGCTACTATCCTCATCATTGCACATGTATATTTATGAGTCTCAAACTGCAATAGCTCAATTTTAGGTCAAAAAGAAACTGCAAATGTATGATTTTCAATATGATCTCTAGAACTGAGTTGCAGAATCCACATATAGAAAGAAAATGTAGCAGGTTAAAGTTGAATGAACAATAACTCTGTACACAAGGAAAAATTAGTGGACCGCATACAGAGAGGAACACAGAAACAAGGATTCCAGTACAATAATTACACGAAGCAACATCTAGGAACAAGCCCATCACCTTTAACAATGAGTGAACAAAATCAACTCAGGATCAAACAAACAAGTACCGCATGGAAAAATCAGAAAACTCCCAGTTATAAGTGGGCACCAACTGCCACTCTACACCAGAGGAAGCAATAAAAAATCCCAAAAAAATTACCTAAACAAATGTGGCCGTTGCTATAGATATGGGGATGCATTGGTGCCGGATGAAGGAAAATAACCTGTTTAACCAAAAACCCCACTATGAAAACCCAAATTTAAAAATCCCAAGAATTATACATGAGTAAAAAATAAGGCTTTCCTTTCCAAGAAGAAGAGGTGAGAATTAGAGTTAGAAACCTGAGGAGCTTCCATAGGGTAATGCTCTGGAAAATCGACCTGAAGCTGATATGTTTCACTGGCGTAGAGGGTTCCGGGGGCTCCATTGACTTCAATTATCCACCTGTGCACAAAAATTCCCCCAAAAAGAGAAGGAAAATAAAAACAATTGACGTAGAGAAGATGTGAGAGATAGAAGAGCAAGAAGAGGACTCAAAAACTAACCCGATCAAAAATTGAAAACAAAAGGAAACCAAAATAAAAACTTGCTTTCCCTTTGATTTTTTCGGTAACCCAAGACAATAAAAAGACCGGTAAAGGAAGGATTAAGAATAAAAACAGGAGTAACCTTTGGAGATTATCGGTGACCTTATGCTTGAAACCATGAGGAGGGTTGACCTGCCACTCCACCAACTCTTTCTGGAGCCTATTGCACGCAATCTTACTCAGTGCCTAACACCCATCAAGCGTCCAGATAACCAATAAATTTCACATTTGAAAATATGAACCCATAAACCCGATTTCAGACACGCACAAAAGAACAAATTACAAGACACCAGTCAATTGTACAAGTGGAATTCAGAGGATTGAGGCAAACCTTCCGGGCGGCAGAGGATGAGCTGGTCATAGCAAAATCAGCGGTGCCGGTGGTGGTGGCGAAGACGAAAAGGGACAGGTTAGAGAGATAAAAGCAACAGCACAAGAGACAGCAAGTGAAATGAAGAGACAGGAAAAGAGCGACGGTTTAATATTGGACATTTTTATATGATTATTATAGTGCAAATATGAAATATCCTAATAATCTAATTTCATTAAATTAAACGAATAACATTTTTGGTTTTCCTATAAAATATTGGTTTACTTTTCAAAATATAAAAGAAAAATCAATTATATAATCATTATTTTATTAAGTAATTATTTTGTTAGACCATAAATTATTTAAAAATATGAAAAGTAATTTAAATAAGATTTTTTTTTAAATTAGAAGAAATTTTATACAAAATAATATAATATTATGTACATATTCCTAAACATCATCCCTTAGCTATCAAAAGGGTTCACGGGAGTTAACTTCCTAATTCCTTACCACAAACAGTCCTCTATGTTCTATACTACCGTCCTTCCAATTGAGCTTGCAATCTCAATCTATTAACACCAGTAGACCCACAACAATTTCTAACGGCAAAAGAAGCAACATTAATACAACACATATTAAGTTGACCGCCAAAACCATATAAGATGAGCTATGTCGTGCGCATGTCCTTATTTACTATCAAGTTGTCCACCTCTATCAGATCCTCATTGATAGGAAAATGTTGGTCTCCATCTACATATTCAGTCCTGTTGATGCTACAGAGGGAGCGCCGGTGCTTGTCCAGTCCATGCTACATATAGTGTTTCGAACCATCATTTCTTTGGTACTCATTTCCCCTTTGCTTTTATTCCAAACGGTGATTTGATATCTACCTTTTTTCAACCTGAAATAAAAACCTGTTAGAGAATAAATACTCTTAACACTTACCTTTTCTTGGTGTTTGAGCGAAGAATAACTATAAGTAATTCTCAAAATAAAGACTCAAAACACTTTTTATTAAAGAAAAGGGTAGCTTTTAGTTATTATCCTTGTTCAAACTAGGAATCCATCTTACTTTTATGTTTTGGTGGAAAGTATAAGCTCTTGTCTCTGATTTATTTGTTTATAATAAAATGTTTTATCATTTCTAAACTGTTGCAAAACATTTTAAAAATATTTAAAATATTCATAAAATTTTAGTTGAATAATTTTAGTAAATACTACTATCAAAATCAAATTGAATATTAATATAAATCACATAATAACTTCTCTCCAATTGATTACACATTTCATTAAAATTTCTAAATTTAAAATTTAACATAATATGAAAATAATGATTTTTAATAAATAACGGTAAAAGAGATAGTCAATATTTTTATTTTTATTTATTAGTTTTTATTTTCTATTTTTAATTTCTAAAACTGAAAGTAAAATTCCGTTTGGTTAAAATTTGTAATAAAAAACTTAAAATAAGAACATTTTTAGAAACTCAGTTGTCAATTGAAACATTGCTAACTTGAAACTAGTAGCACCTGTGATCTTGAAACTAACTGAATTTCTTGTCACATGTTTAAATGAGATTTATTGGATATTGAACTTTATATCTAGCCTACAAAAAACAACAAACCAAAAATGCTGAAGAATGCTTGGAAATGCAGAAATGCAAACGATAAAACTAGAAATGCATAAATGTAAACTGGAAAATCAAAAGCATAGAAACACAAACGAAAAAACCAGAAATGCAAACCAAAAAATCAGGAGAAAGGGAAGAGATGAGTTAAGGAATTAAAAGAGAAGAGCTGAACAAAGAAGCATAAGAGAGAAATATGAGAGTTTCTACAGTAGAGGAAGTTTATAAGAGGAGAAAGTACAAACGAAAACAAAAACCTGTTGTGAAAAATTAGAAAAAATATTAATTTTGTTTTCATGAATTTGTTGCATTTTTTTATTTTTAGAAACACCAAAAACAACTAAACATGTTTTAACATTTCATTTCCTTTTTTATTAAAACTGCAACAAGAAATAGAAAAATAAAAAAGAAACAAACACCCTCTTGCCAAATGACTCTTAATAAAAATAATCAATATTTAGAATTTCTTAATACTTGTTAACAACATAACTAGAAATTCCAACCGTATTATTCGTGATAGAACCATTTTGCGTGAACTTGATGCAGGTTCTTATAATATGTAACTATGATCTCTACATTCTTATAGAATTGATAAGATTTGATTTGGTTACTTAATTGGGTTTATCTCTTTTGTTTTTTATTGATTTTAGTGGTTCATTAGTGAAATTAATATTTATTTTATTTTAGGAACACACAAGTAAAGATTACATCAAATTGAAAGCAAGATTACAACTAAAGTCATATTCACTCCAAGAATTTAGGAGACTTTACTCTCAGTCCTATTGCAAAGGGATTTGAATTTATGTAGAAGACAATTTTTACAAGAAAGAAGAAAGTTAATTTCTGAATAAGAAAGTGATGGAAAAACGTGACATTCACTTCTCCATAATTCACTTCTCCTTTTTCTTTGTATCCCTCCTTAATCTTTTCATTCATTTATTTTTGGTGCTGAAACAATAACCATGTGTAGCTAAATCCAAATATTTTGATTTAAGATAATTCACAACTCTAATTATAACCTTTTGAGGTTTTGATCTAAACCTAGATTTTATTCTAATTTAAGTATTTCTTATTTTGTATTCTTATATTAAAGGTTTGAGTTTCATGTCGTATCGATCAATACTAGCTAAAAAATGGTATGAAACTTGTCTCATTGGTACGGATCGATACTGACGATTTCACATGATACCGTTGGGTACCTATCAGTATTTAAAATACTGGTCGATACCGTAAACTTTAAAAAATTGAAGAACCTTTTTGCAAAAAAAAAACCTAACAAACTTTCTCTATTTCTCTCTCCTCTTTGCCCGTCTAGATTCATCTCCACTCTCTCTACAGCCACCCATACCAATCACCATTTTCATGCAAAACTAAAAGAAAAGATTGCATATTTAGTAAGAACAGGTAAGAAAACAGTGAAGCACACAAAAACCTAGATTTTAGAAGATGAAAACCCATATTTCATAAGACAAAAAAGAAAGCATACTGGCACCTTCATGTGATCAAAGCCTCTTCTAAAGAACGACAGTCAAAGGAAGACAAGAACAGAGTTTATTTTCAAAACAATAAACAAAACAAACAATCTGTCACATTAAAAAGACAAAACAAAAGTAGAAACCAAGAAAGAAGAAGAAGAAGAATGTGAAAACTGAAACGATGTAGTAGTTTAGTGGAGGTGAGTTTTAGTTTTTTAGAAGAGAGAAATAATGGTGTTTTGAGAACTGATTAAACACAGCATGGAACATTATGTTTTTGTAGCCAACAAATGTTGTGCATGCCCCTTGTTTACTTAATCAGTTTTAAATTCTGTATAAGGTTTCCATACGTTAAGATAAGATATATATACATATAGCTTTAAAATATAAAAAGAAGCACTTCTTCTATTTTTCAAACAAGTAATTATAGTGTGTTATTCTTTATTATGTTTATAGCTATCTCAATTGTTTAATTTAGGGTTTAATCGAGTTTAAACCAATTAATTTAGGAAAATTTGAGATTTATTATGACTATCTTAATAGGTTTCAGAATTATTCTTTTTAAATCAGTGATCAGTGTTACAATTGAATGAGATATTCCTTTGAATTGAAGTTAATTAAAATTAAATTTCTCACTCTTTATATTCGGTTGATTTATTTTGATTTTTTAATAGTTTTAATTCATTAATTCTTAAAAATCTATTTTTTAGATTTTTTTAGATTTAACATAGTTCCACAACTATTACAAGAAGTTAATGAATTGTAATTAGGGCTTCAACAACCCGATCAAGAATATCACACTTTTTCTCTTTTGTAAATTGGAAAAATATATTTTAAAGTTTGATCAAAATTTAAAAAGGGTATCTCAATCAATATTATGAATTTCGTACCATACTGACCGGAACGTAGTATATCAGCCAAAAAATGGTACGAAACTTGGTTCAAGGGTACTGGACGTCAATACTGGTCGGCAGCAACAATTTCGCATGATACCCTGTTGATTTTCCTCTCTGACAGTGACTCTCCTCTCACTCGATGACTATCCTTATCAGCCACCACTAGCTATTGCACCATGCATCTCCACATATTATAACACACATTTTGCAAAAGAAAGCAAGGAGTGAGAGAAAGCAAAGTGGCACATATGGGAACACACATATTGCAGGAGAAAGCAGGCAGTGAGAGGAAGCAAAGTAGGATGGCCCATGACAGTTTCTATTGTGGTAGCCGACTCATTTGATTTGAAGACATGGAAGTTGGAAGCTTTATTCTTTTTAAGGAGATGGAAGACATAACCTAAGCATAAGAGAGGAGAAAATTAAAAGAAAGTTTTAGAAAAATGCTTTTGATCATATATAGGTAAGTTTTCTTTTTGAAACACGTGTCTATGATCCTTTTATTACATTTTTTTAAAGCATTTGAAATAAAACTTACCGTCTTTCATTAATGTGTTATAATTTTTTTAAAAAAGAAGAAGCTACTATATTCTTGTTGATGAATGTATATGTATAAAATTTAATGAATTACAATTTTCTATGTTAGGGATCTTTTTGTTTAAAGACCATTTTGAAAAAATGAGAAAGAAAAAAAAAACTCTGTTGTTCTTAACATTTTCCAAAGAACCAGTTTTCACTATTGAAAACCTCTCATTTTTCATTGTCAGCAATCATCTTCCCAAACTCTCATGAAAGAAGAGACAAAATGAAAAACCAACATTTCAAGGCTTTTAGAATATAGAAACAGAATGAATAAAACTATAAGCATAAAATAGACGTCAAGAAATAGCATATCACGAAACATTGATTTATGCATGCATATTACATTAAAAAACATTAACCTGCTTTGATACCAATGATAGAAATAATCAAGATCAAAACATAATCACAAAGATTATGTCAGATAGGATATGTACCTATGCATATAAAACAAAGAATCACTTAATTGAATTCTTGTTGTGATTCCACCGAATAAAGAACTTT
>JAOQMP010000208.1:25773084-25788256 GCA_027563575.1 Erythroxylum pedicellare | reverse complement strand
CCGATTTGTGAATTATGTTATTAAGTTTGACCTTAATTTAGAGAATTTATATCAACCTATCTGGAGGTTTGCAATCAACGCCGTTCAATTACGATAGATCTATTCATACACAGGATTTCTCTATCTCTATATTGTGAAATCAAATTATGTACTAATATTTCTTAATATATTAAAACATATATATAACACATAATTGAATCACAATAAATCAATCAAAACAATTGCATTAAATAAAATAATCAAAACATGTTTTAACAAAAACTAGGGTTCATCATACCCATGCACTAAAGATGTTTAGTTACTAATAATATAAAATGAAATCAAAGATAAACTGAAAGAAAAACAAATAGAAAATAAAATTTTATAATTATAATTCTCCGTCTTTTTATATCGAATGTTTTTGTAAGTTTGAGGTTTGATAGTGTAATCTATTGGAACTGTTGATGATTTCTTCATGCTCTCCACTTCTCTAAATCAATATCATCCCTTCTAAAAGTTCATGTCTAGAATCGCCTTTGAAAGTCTTGTCCTTTCTTTTGCCTAAGCTCACATTTTTATGTAACTTTTAGGGTTTATAGGAGATACATGGTCTAATATACGAGCATTCACTAGACCTTATATATCCTAAAATCTCCATAATTTTATGATTCCGCATGGGCTATGAGACATACACAGTCGTATATCCCTTATTTGATTCAATTATTCATATTATGTTACGTTTTCTTCCAAATTCTTCTTCTTTTAGTCCATGAAGGTCATTATAACCTATAAATGTACTTAGAGCAAATTAAGTAGCAAATATGTATAATAAAAGTATAAAATATTAAGCAAAATACATCAAATTTGGGTATATAAATATCCTCAAATATGTATATATCAGTTAAAATTCAATTTAAAAGCCTATATGTAAATAGTTATAATATACCCTCCGACAAATATGTTCTTCATGAATTCCAGAGACTATTTCGATCTCATCAAGCTTAACCTCCACCAAAGCCTTGGATGAAGTAGAGAACGATCTAAAGAGAGGACCCAAAAGAGCGCAGCCATGGTTGCACATCTGTTGCAAAGAGCTTGTCATCTTTGGAACCAGAAACGATGTCACGAGACTTATTGGGAGTTTCGTACTTAAAGGCAAAGTTGTTCTTGTCATTGTCTTGTGGGAGTTTGTTGTTGATCTCATTGTAGTCATAATAAGACACAATACACTCCAGTTCAAAGAAATAATATTCTCCTTCATCAAACTCACCATCTAAATAAACCAGAGCACTTGAAAATTTGTATGTGATTTCATTTTTAATAATTTTAATACTTAATTTAAAATAAGTAAGTCCCATAATGCCACATAAGCGTGGCACTGAGGGACTCATAATAACATTAAAAATATTATATTTTTTTGTCACTGATATGAAATAAAACGCTAATGATGTTATATTTCCATGCCATCACCTTTTTTGTTAACGCAGGATTTAGTTTGAATATTTCTAAAATAACATAATTTAATTTGAACAATTTAAAACGTTAAAATTTAGTTTGTGATCAAAAACAAATCTTATGGTCATTTTTGTCCTTTTGTCGACTGAGAAAGAAAACTTTATAATGAATTGGGTCTTAATTATTATTTTGGAACTTACGGGTAAAATTGCTTGGAGCTATATGTTTTATTTTAATTATAATTATTTTATATGACATTTTTTTACTCAATACATTAATATTAAAATTAAGGGTTAATTATTTTTAAATAAATTAAAACATTAAAATTTTAAGTAATATTTTAATAATTCTTACTAATATTCTGAAATCTGACAAAGTTTAAGATTTAAATTATGATTTATGCTAAAAATGCATATTTTTTATCAGTTTGCTTTTTCATCACAGAAATTAGTTATTTTCTTACCAGGTAATAACTTAAATAGTTGTTCTCATTTCACTTATAACTGGAGTATCATATGCTAATTACAAAGGAAACGAAATGGAAGACCTATTCATTTTATGGACCGCGCGTTTGCAGCTTGCTTAAGTATATTATTCACGAGATTACATTGATCAATGTTCACTAAACAACAAATAATTGAATTAAAGCAAATGATTAAAAAGAGGTCAAGGCCCATTTTTCACATGCAGGAGTCGAAGCACTTCACAGTTGTTCGTAGTGCAGCCATGGGAAAATGGCAAGAATGCAGCTTACTTGCATAAAATAGGAATTAGACCTTCCATCTAATAAACTATTTCTTAAATGTGAATGAGACTCACAAAACAAGGTGGGAACAAATCGTCCAATCCCTTAAACACTAAATTCTATTGGTGTCTCGTTAGCTACCAGTAATAGATAATAGTCACCCACCTCGAAAGATGATAAAGAGAAAATGTACAGTAGCAAATCTCTGAGCTTTAAGCGAGAGACTAGAGGTAGGTGGTGGCGGTGACTGTGCTAGTTCTGAGAATGATGAAGACAATACGATATTGGGTCAGTTTTGTTTCCCCCATATTTATACAACGTTAGTTTAGGGTCACAAATATATAGCAGAATAAGCTGACAAGTTGGGTTCGTTTCTGTGTGCATGCCCTTCTACGTACAGTTGCCCCACCGATGACCACTTGGGCGATAAACAACTTACAGAAATAATGTTTAATTCATTTTCCTTCAAAGTCTCAAACCAATGTACATGTATAGCAACGTAACGTTTCCCTGGGAATCAATCCGAATTTCAGTTTCTAGATGAATAATAAATGTAACTAAATGTTGGAATTGGATTCAAATTCTTGTTCTCATTATGAAATTAGAATTTTGGCTGGAGAACCCAATATGATAATCTAATAATGATTAAGTAGTTGGTCATTACTGAAAATTTAAGTCCTTAATTATTTTGAAGGCTAATATATTTATTTAAATTTCAATAATATATTGCACTTTATGCTTCATTATTTTATTTAGTATGTAACACAAATTACAAAACATTCTAATTTACTAGTAAACAAGGTACACAACTTTCTCCTTTTGTTTTCCATAATATAAAACAAAATAAAAAAGAAATTATTTATAAATATTTTATTTTACTAAATATTATATCTTTAAAATTTTAAAGTTATATATATAATTTTGTCACAAATTACGCGTACATTTCTATTCTATTAGTTTTTAGTTATGAAAAAAATTGCAGGGTCTCCATCATGAGTCTATTATAAAATTAATAATGATTAAAATTAATGTACAAACTTAAACATTATTTAGAAGAATAAACAATTTAAGAAAATCACATTATTTTTAAAATAATTTAATGAGATTATTCTTTATCTTATACCTTAGTTAAGTATATTTCATATTTTGGATGTATAAGTTCTCATTTTAACTGTACTTTGGAAAACATATATAAAAGGGTAACTTTTTTGTGTTAATCGCTTATTATAAACTCAATAACTGATTAAATTAATAAATCATGTCATAATACAATTAGCTTAAGGTAATAGTTTGATAGTAATGTTTGAATTTTCTTAAAAATAAGATTATTCAGAAAATTTAAAATTTACCATTTTAAGTTACGGTTTGTGTTATAATGCAACTTTTTATAAAGTATATCATAATATTACTAAAAGCTATATTATAATGCATTTACTAAAAGTTATTTATTTTTTGGTATCATTGTAAATAATTAATTCTTTTTTGTGCAATTAATGAAAACTTTCTAGAAGGATTACGAATTATATACGAAGAAAGGGAAACAAACTTTTTCAAAGCAATCCGTATAATATACTTTGTATTTATATGCTTGCTTACTAATTCATGAAACCTTTTTTCTCATGTGTAAGTAGGAACATTAATTTATCAGTAACATGGCCGCTTATTCATTTCAAAGTGAAAGGGACGTGCCTGATCGTGAAAAGCTATAATGGAATGATGTATTTGCTCAACTACATTTAGGTACTTTTTATTATTGTATGGAAATGAAAATTTGATATTATTTAACCAAGAGTATTTACAAACAAAAAACAATAAATCACATAAAGAAGATTGTGTAAACTACAAAAACAAATAGATTAAATTAGGTTAAACTAAAAGCATACATATCGAATGGTTCGATACTTAAAGAAACATCATAGAAACAACCTTTACATCTTTTAGGAATGAGAGATATCATATTAGAAAGGAAAATGAACTATAATAACATTGGTCTTGTGTTCCTTTTATTGATTCTTAATACATAAGTTTGATTTAAGAATCTAATTTCTATATTACCTTCGAAACTTTGACTAATAATGACATTTAAAGTTATCAAAGCATTAAAAAAAAAATAGTGCAAACTCTATTCTATACTTTAAATATTATTTATCTAACTTTATATGATGGTTAGGATGTTTATTTCCTTTGAGTTTCATTTCATTAATTAGTAAGAATATAGCCATAATTAGAAGTCATATTTACTTTAAATTTAGGATGAAAGTTGTATAATAGGTAAGTATTATTAATTTCATAATTAATTTTGTACATAATAAGAGGTCATTTTATATCCAATTCTCCTTCTTTAAAATTAGATATATCTTACTTGGATGATCCATCTCACTGCATAGCTAAACGAAATATCCAAGAGGTCGTGAAGACAAAGTGAAGCCAACTAGGGTGCAATTTGTACACCAAAAATGGTCACCACTCATTAAATGACAATTGCAAGCTCTAGATCTCCCCAATTCCCCACTCAAGATATCTGTGACCCCCACTCCACAACTTCTCTCAGTCACTTCTCTTCTTTTCTCTTCTAAATTAAGGACAAGTAAGAAGGAGTGATAAAGTTTCTTTCTTCCTTTCTTTCTCTGTCTTTCTCTTGCGTCTCCCCCTCTCTTTCACCTTCAAACCACACCCCAGTGATCATTTCAGAGAAATATATATATAATAGTAATACTTAATTGAGAGACACCTGCATGGAGTTGGAGTTGATTGAGAGCTTAAACTCAACAATTGTATTGGATATAGCTCGTAAAGATCGAAACCTTTTGTGTAACTAACGCGCTAGATTCTTCGGAAACAGTAGGCAAAATGGTTTTGGTGAACATGGAATGGGCTACAGTTTGGTGGGTGATTGTGGCGATTGTTGTAGGATTGTGTTGGTACTGGAAAGCGAAGTTTAGAGTCGAGAAGAAGTATGGAGTTCCCAAGGGAAGCTTAGGGTGGCCATTTATCGGAGAAACTTTCGACTTCATTGCGTGTGGTTATACATCTCAACCTGTTAGTTTCATGGAGAAAAGAAAATCTCTGTAAGCTTTCCTAATCAGTACTCTACATGTTCTTCATCTTTGTAATTATTCTTCTTCCCCCTTTCAATAGAGTTGAAACTGATCCTGGTTCTTTTGATGCATAAACCATTGGCCACTTTTCTAACTCCCTTTTTGAAAAGATAAACATGATTTATTCTCTTTTCCGTTTCGGTTCGATTATTAGCCGAAACCTTTTCTTCCTCAACTTCTAGGGCTTACTCGTTGACTGATCCTTCTAAATCTATGTTACTACTGTATTGATAGCATATTAAGCCATTGGTTTTCCTCGTTTATGTTGTTCTTTCCTTCTTCTTTTCTTTTAGCCTTAGGGGCTGCCCTCAATCATGTGGAAGTGGTTCCAAAAGTTGTTCATAAGTATTGGTGGCCGATGGTGGGGGCGGATTGATCGTGATAAATAACCAACAGATGGTAACTCAAACTAGCAAGAATACGATGTAAATTAGTCATTGTATGTACGTTTCTCAATGAAATAGAAGTAACATAGTCATAAATGAGCTTGATTTTGATATTATCCTTCAGCCGAAACCATGTCTTAGTGATCAATTTCTGGAGAAAGAAGACAAAAAGGGATCATGCCTCTTTGCTCCTTTTCCAGATTCCCTTACCTTATGTGAACCCCCTCCAAATAACAATAATACTTCGAGTAGTTACACAATCAGGCCAATAGATGATTCAGGTTTCAATGAATACTTCTCTCATTTAATCACTATAATAAGTGGACCATGTCAGCATACTAGCTAGACTACTAGCATAGGTTTTTAGTGCTCAAAAAGTAGGTTGTGTTACTTTCTTTGGGTAGTAAGTATAGGCATTTAGTATGAAATTAGATGTCTCATAATAATGACTTGATTACAATTCGTTTGGTAACAACCAGCCAACTATCCTATACACTAGAACCTACTTTCGTACTTGGGAGGAGACTTTTGATTGCGACAAAGGCAAAACCCTGCACGAGACGATAAACAGCAGCTCCGTGAAGTAAAAGAAAGTAAAGCCTGACCTACATTAATTGGACCTTTAGATATATACTGGTATAGCTTGTGAAGTCAGTAACCACAGCCTCTTGTGTCAATCGGGTTTTCACTTTTCAAAGAAGTGACCCTTTGCATTCTATTTTCAAATGCCTATATAAAATAAAACAAATCTCTCTTTTTTTCACTTCTTTTTTGCATCAATTTCGTTTTTCACTTTGTTCAGATACGGAAAAGTGTTCAAAACACACATCCTGGGAACTCCCATCATCGTGTCCACTGATCCTGAAGTCAACAAAGCTGTCTTACAAAACCATGGCAACACTTTCGTCCCTGCTTATCCTAAATCAATCAGGGAGCTCATGGGAGAGCATTCTATACTCCAAATGAATGGGAACTTGCAGAGACGTGTCCATGGGATAATTTGTCGATTCTTGAAATCATCAGAACTCAAAACCAGAATCACCAAAGACATTGAGAACAGTGTCAATCACACATTGGCTTCCTGGAAGCACAAAACGAATGACCTCATCTACGTCCAGACCGAAGTAAAAAAGGTTAGTTTCGTCTCATAATATCTCCACACATTAAAACAAAGTTTTATGCCAACTCTTAAGAAGCTTTTGCTTTCTGGGTTTTTCTCACAGATAACGTTTCAGGTTCTGGTTAAAGTATTGATTAGCATTAGCTCAGGCGATGATTTGAACTTTCTGAAGACTGAATTCGACGAGTTTATTAAAGGGTTAATCTGCTTACCTATCAAACTCCCTGGAACAAGGTTATATAAATCCCTGAAGGTAACACATTCAAACTGATCGTTGAATGCATGCCATATGTAATAAGGTCCATCTCAAAACATGGTTTGCTGTTGTCTAATGTGAGATCGTATAGGCTAAGGAAAGGATGTTCAAGATGGTGAAAAATATTGTAGAAGAAAGAAAATTGGCAATGGAGAAACAATCAGTGGACTATAAAAGAGCCAACATCTCAGTCACTGACGCAGTGGACGCTCTTTTACGTGACAGCGATGAAGCCAATGAGAGGACGCCTCTACCGTTGGATTTCATCGCCGGGAATATCATAGAGATGATGATCCCAGGGGAAGAGACAATGCCGACAGCCATGACGCTAGCCGTAAAATTCCTCAGTGACTGTCCTGTTGCTTTAAGGCAGTTAAAGGTCGGTCTTCAATATCGACTAACTAACTACTAGTCTGCGCCACTATCTATCTAAATTATATATTACATATTTGTAACTTCATACTAAATATCTAAATAATCACTTCGTATGATTGCCGCTGAATTAAACTTAAATGTGACAAATCTCTATATTTTTATTGGTCATGATGGCACCGGCCTTTCCATCTGACGACCAGTATCAGTTTGGTGGGCCCCAGCAGGATTGGTTCATAGCACACTGTAGTTTGAAGTGTTTGACTTTTAGTAACATGTCGTTTTCATTAGACACACGTGAGTTAAGTGCGATGGACCCTACATATGTTGTGTGGACGCTTCTTTGCCGTATGATTTTGGATTGGTTAATTGTCAGGAGAGGTCCACCGACTCCACCCTCTTAATTCCCTGTCTTTTAGACAAAAGATCATCATGGCTTTCCACAATGGTACCATTTCAGAAGGCTTTTGGAAAACTTTCCGTCTTCTTCTATCGCTATTACCATCAACTACAAGTTGTTTTTGTTTTTTCCCCCCTTTTATCAAAGTTCTGAAGGCATTGATGGATGCGAGTAATTTCTGTTTCTACTGTTTATCAAATTTCTTAAGGCATTGATTGATGCAAGCAGTTTCTGTTCTACTGAAATTTTCTATCGTAAGCCATATGCATTGAGTGATCATAATAATGCCTGTTTAGTGAATGTCTGTTTTATTTTCAGCATAGAGTATGAAAATTTTGACACAAGGGCAGTGCCCTGCTAAAAATTTAGCCTATCCTATGCATGAAATTGACCATTGAATCTTGAAATGGCTTCTCGGTTGCAATTTCTTACTCAGGACAGATTTCCTGAAACCATGTGGCATATCTCTTCAGAAATGGGAACTGATCCTACTCTTGGGGGATGTCCTTGTTATTATTCTTTGGTATTTACATATGTTCGATCTGTGTCTGTTAATAGGAAGAGAACATGGAACTGAAGAGGAAAAGGACTAGTTCCTGTGATGAATATAGTTGGACTGACTACATGTCCATGACCTTTACTCAAAATGTAAGTCTGCGTATTCTTGCAAGGCAAGACTAGAAGGTGTAGAATTACTATAGACGGTATCCGTGCCAATTATGAGTTCATGTATGACGTATCAGCTTGTGCTCTTTTCTCTGTTCGATTGTTTATTGTTGTCACCACACCAGGTCATCAGTGAAACTCTTAGATTGGCGAATATTATTAATGCTGTTTGGAGGAAAGCTGTCAAGGACGTGGAAATTAAAGGTTTTTTTTTCTTTGGTGGTTCAATATCAATATCTTATCTTTCCCATGAAACTAACAGAAATTATGGTTCTTTTCCAGGGAATTTGATTCCAGAAGGATGGTGTGTCTTAACTTCTTTTACTTCTGTTCATATGAATGAAGAATACTATGAGAACCCCTACCAGTTCGATCCATGGAGGTGGGAGGTATGTTAAACTTTACTTGACAAGATTATAACAAAGGATTCCTAAAACTCATTCCTCTAAACCTTGGTTTGTGAAAGGAAATGCTCTTACACGTTTACTTATACATTAACTATCAAGTTATCGTGTTTCAGAAAAGAGGAGCAGCTGTAGTTAAAAATTGCTTTACACCTTTTGGCGGTGGGCAGAGGCTGTGTCCTGGTCTAGAACTATCCAGGCTAGAGATCGCAGTTTTCCTTCATCACCTAACCACCAGCTTCGGGTAAGTACACTTCCTGAAATGTTTTCATATATTAGCCTATAGGTTTACGAGAACCCTGTCAGGAAAAAAAGTTTGATGTTAGCTAATTTGACCACACCAGTTCCATTTACTTCCAGGTGGGTAGCTGAGAAAGATAAGATTGTATACTTCCCTACTGTAAGGATGAAGAGGAAGTTGCCAATAAAGGTGACGGACAACTTAGAACAGCTCTGAAAACTCAACTAATTTCAACAAGCAGAGGATTAACATACTGAGGAAACTGATAAGCTAAAGATTGTGAATTTCACGACCAGGTTGCTCTCAAATAGAGTTGAGTGTCAGATTGTTCAAACTTTGGTTAACTAGAATTCAAGTCAATCTCAAATTTATCTCAAGTTCAATAGTAAATTGAAAAGGAAAGGTTCAGGATTGGTTTACAATTTGTCATTGAAAGAGCTGAATGTGCATGTGTATTTTCATGAAGGGGCAAATGGGTAAGCGTATTCATGGTTAGTTTAGGTGTCACTATCCGGCTACATACTAGCAATGGCTGCTTTGACCCCCTCTCGACGATCTGTCATAGATCACATCGCAAGTGGGGGATGATTGGATAGGCTTGATGTGTCCACAATCCCACAAAAAATTCATTGCCTGATTTGATAGTAACATCTCTTGGGCTGTTGTTATAGACGAGACGTGCGACGTGGCCTTGCTTAACTACCCCATCAATAATATTGGGCTTGTGGAGCCACTCAACAGCTCCGTGCAGTGACAACTCTAGCTGTGTTTGCCATTGTTACATGGATGAGCTGCTGGGCGCAAATAGTAGTAGTCGCTGTTATAGCAGTACCCATTTCTAGAGGATAGACACCTGAAATTTCCAGTCTTTCAAGATTTTTCTTTGGGAATTGTTTGTGCTTATCCAGTTGTCAAGCTTTTAAACAATTCCACCAACTTCAATCATTTCCTCTTCAGTAAGATCTAACAATCAGCAGCAAGCAGCGTGAAGCACTTTGCCAACAAATGAAAAGGTAAGCGAAGTGGCGAAACTGTAAGCTTGCAGGCGATGCATCAAATATCTCGACCCTCTCTCAAAAGCTGAGTCATCTCTTGAAGGGGTTTGGATCCATAGTAAATTCTTGCCTTTCATGGTAGATATGACAATGGAGAATTAGTTTGTGAATACATTAAAAGTCGTACAAAACATGATGTAGAAATTTCATCTTGACTTCCTCCGATTATGCTCAAAACTATCTTCCAAAATGTAAAAACAAAAGGAAGTTATTTTCCATGTCCTAAATTATGTGTTTGCTAAGAAAACCTAGCTCAATTTAAAGAAGATAAGGCGCCAGATACACAGAAACCGGCTCTATCAAATAGGCCAGTTTTCACTAATCAAGCAGCGGAAAAGGAAAAAAATTCCCAGAAATTCAGCAAATAATTCGCAAATGGTAGTCGCAAAAGCTTCGATACCATATGCAGATGAGATCCAGAGCAAGAAACTAAGCCATGGATTTCCTTTTCTCTTCCTCGAGCTGCTTCAGCTCTGCTAGTCTTTGTGCCCACTCTCTTTCCCTCGAAACTGAAGCCATTTTACGCTCCACCCTCTTAATATTTTTCCTCCGCTTAGCCTCCTGTAATTGAGCTTTTCGCTTCTTAGCCTCTGCCTGTTCATGTTTAAGACAAACCCATATTGAACTAAAGATATTACATCAAGATAGGAAGTAAAATGGATGCAAACGCAGAACATCAGTGTTCACAAGGGGAGAACATACAAGCTCCACAAAGATAGTCGAAGTGTGAGTTTTGAGCATGGATGCAATTATATAATTTGCCGATATACAGCAGCTCTGAATTGAAGAATGCAGATTACAAGAAGAAATATGAGTCAAAAACTTAAGAGAGCATATAAGTCTTGGCTCAGAAACTCAAAATGCATACATCATTATTGGAAGAGATGAAGGCTGGATTAAATAAATCTGACAAGAGATTGAAGATAGCTGATACTTCATTTTCAACAGTAAATGCATTATTTTAGCTGCATCATTTCAGTCTATACGAGACTTGACATCAAACAATCAATGATTCCTCAACTCCACCATGGTAAACTTGAGCATACAGGCTTATCCAACATCCCTAGACTGCTTCACATTCACAAGCATTGTTTAATAAGAGAAAAAATAAATAAAGTTAAAATATAGTTTCCTAGTACATTTCTTGTCCCCATATTTAAACACGTTACAAAGAGCAATACAGGAACAACTAACGTCAAAACTTATAGAACTGCAAATAGACCAGTCCTATGAATCTCGGCTCTTAATCTATGTATATTCTCATCCGATGTAATAATGTTTTATCTGGAGATACGATTTGAAACATTTACTTAAAATAATATTTCTTTCCTTTTGCTAATTGCGCATTAGAGACTAGAAAGTTAAAAGCCAAAAGTGAAAGCACTCTTCTATCACCCGGTTATGGGGAATTTAGAAAATCTAGAAAACAAGACTCAAATTTTGTCCTAGAATTCAATGATGTGTATCCACTCATCTACATTCCCTTAGCAGATACAAAAAACACTGATTCATTCATCAAAGTTGCTAAATTTTTTATCCTCAATCACCGCCCACAAGATTAACCAGATACAATTATCAAGAATCCAACAAAAACAGCTCTTCCTAAAGTAATCATCAAATACTAACCAATTTAAAAGCTCGGCGAAGCCTCATACGCTTCTTTTCATTCCTTCTCTTCAAACTACCTTCATTAGGGTTATTGGGTTGAATAGATTCTCCGGGTACGTACCGAACCCAAGCATGGGGCCCTACATTTCCAATTCAATCACCATCATTATAGTACTACACACCATACCCATTACACGATACAAAATAAAGAAGAAAATAATCATCTTTAGAACCATGAACTTCACTGATCACCTGAAGGTCTCAAACTGGCCCTTTTTCGACGAGGTTTGTCAACAGGTCTTCGCTTGGGAAATCTGTGGTCAGTCAAGCTATCGTAGTGGCTCGATTCGGTGAAGATGCTGTATTGGTTGGAGAACTGCGGCCATTGAAGCAATCCCCTAGGTATAGCTGCTTCAAACCGGGATTTTATTTTTGGAGACAAAACCGGTGGCTTTGAGGCCGTTAAGTTACGAGATACCAGCGTTTTTGATAAGGGTCGAACGATGCTCCGTAAAACGCCGAATCCCATCTCTAATACATAGGGTTTAAGCTTTGTCTGTTTTGACGCGATATCAGCGTCTAGCTCGTACCTGGGAAGACATTTTCATATGTTGCTGTTTCCTTTGGTCTGCGAAAAGTGTTGGGTTTGTTGTTTTAATAGCCCAAAGACCCAAAATAAAATGGGTGTGCTCTATATAGTATTGAGCATAAGCTCTTATGATTCTCTTTTATTACACAATATCCTAAAAGATTAGCAAAAACCATATTGAAGGATTAGACATTTAGACTATATATTTATTTCATTGTTTTATAAATGATAAGATTAATCTTTTGTGATAAAAAGATCGGATTTCAAATAACGAAAATATCTATTTTCAAAGAACTTAAAAAATAGGGACTAATCAAAGGGAAGTCTTTATGAGCTGAATATAATAATGAGTAAGGATCAAACTGCGATTCATAATGTATTGGACTGAAATCCCAAAACAAGGAAAATGAAAGGAACATAACCAAGATTGCTCTTTTTAAAGCCTCCTCTCCAAATGGGCACTTGATGTGTAGGTAGGTTAAGGTAGTCTATAAGAAATGCTCTGCTCATCACTTACGAAGCTTCTCCCATCCCATCCTCAAATGGGTTGTAGTTTTAAAGCCCAGGTGGAAACTTGAAACGGCTACTTCACTATGACATACATAGTACCGCACTTACTTTAAGTAACTAAATGGGAAGCTGTCTTTAGTGCTCCATATATCATAAAAACCACAATTTTCTAAAGCTAAAAGCGGTTAGTGCCATTTAACATCGTGTCAGCTGGCGCGAAATTGCACTCCCAATGACCGCCAAAGCTAGTGGAAAGGAAACAAATGCAAAAGTTGGGGAAGAAACCTATCCACTTCACAAAGTGAGCTTGGCTCTGTTGAAACAGCAGAAAATCCTACAAAAGAAGCTCATGGATTAGGTGGAGACGTGAGATCGGGACCATGAACATGAATGTGATGTGCGAAGAACCTGGCATGCATACAATTATAAGTGTTTAATGGGAATGGCAGCAGGACGCGACATGCATGGTCCCAATGAGTCCGTTTCTTGCTTGCGTTTTAGGGCATGCTTACGAGGGATTGATGTTTAAGGAAATTAATTAGGAGTTGCATGTGCTAATTAATCATTGTCTTGACAACATATTTAACCCTCGCTTTTTCTGCCCAAATCACTTAGAAAACATATATGATTATGTTCCATTTGTTACAAATAAAAAATAAAAAGAGAGAGCAACTAGACATACGATAAAGCTGATAATATTCAACAGAGAGAGAAGAATAAAACCAGTACATTTATTCAATCAATCAGCTAGCCTTTAAATAAGCTTATGTAAAACAAATAGGAACTACTTAACAAACTGCTGAATAATAAGCAACACTCATAGACTCAGTCTAACAGGCCTAAAGACTAGGACAAATAAAACGTGCAGATAATTGAAAGATTTATTCAACAATCCCTCCCTTAAACTGATGTGTAAACACTCAGTTTAATCATAAAATAACCCTCCCTTAAATTGAATTTTCTATTGAGCAAACCCTAAGCATTCTTCTCAATCGTATGAAAGAGGGCAACTTGAGAGCTTTAGTAAATATGTCTGCAACATGGTCTTCACTTCTAAAATATATGAGATCAATGACTCCTTCCTTATTCAAATCTCGTAGATAGTGATATTTCATATCTATATGTTTACTTCTACCATGTAAAACTGGATTTTGAGAGGGTTTTATAACTGAACTGCTGTCACAATAAATTGTAATAACTTTCTTCTACTTAAAGTTCAGTTCTTCAAGAATTTTCTTCAACCAAATTACTTGACATGCACATGAAGCTACAGTAACAAATTTTGCTTCAGTGGTTGATAAAGTAACGATTGGTTGCTTTTTTGAAGACCACGATACAACTCCTGAACCTACCATAAAGACATAACCTGAAGTGCTTTTTTTATCATCTTGATCTCCTGCATGATCACTGTCAGTAAATCTAATCAATTCTAACCTTGTACCCTTCTTGTAGAACAGCCCGAAATCTTTAGTTCCTTGCAAATACCAAAAAATTCTCTTGACAGCTAAGAGATGCTTCTCTGATGAATTCTCCATGAATCTACTAATTAAGCTTAAATAATGCATAATGTCAAGTCTTGTTGTAGTCAAATACATTAGACTACCTACTATTTGCTTAAAGAGTGTGTTGTCAACCTTCTTCCCTTCATGATCTTTGTTTAACTTCAATCCAAACACAGTTGGTGTACCCATAGGATTGCAATCTATCATCTGAAACCTATCCAAAATCTCTCCAACATACTTCTTTTCGGAAATAGAAATTCTAGCAACAGATTGAACTCCGACAATACCAAGAAAATAATGCATCATACCAAGATCAAACATTTCAAATTCAACCATCATGGATCTTTTAAACCTGTCAAACATGACATCATCATTTCCAATAAATATAAGATCATCTACATATAAGCAAACAATAATCAATTTTCCTCCATTGTCTATTTTAACGAAAAGTGTGTCCTCACATGGGCACTTGCGAAATTCTTCTTTTAGAAAAAAAGCCTCAATGCGACTATATCAAGCACGTAGAGGTTGTTTTAGTCCATAGAGGGCTTTCTTTAATCTATATACTTTATGCTCATTTCCCTTCTTAATATAACCCAAAGATTAATCGATAAATATATGTTCTTTCAAGTCTCCATATAAGAAGGTCGATTTCACATCCAATTGAAAGATAGGCCATAAGTTTTGAGCTGCTATTGCAATTAGCAAACGTGTAACACCCCATTACCCTAGGGTACGCACCGGGATGCCCGTAGGTCATTCCGATACATAGCCTAAGATAAGGGA
>JAOQMP010000208.1:25758515-25772984 GCA_027563575.1 Erythroxylum pedicellare | reverse complement strand
ATAACATGCATGCTCATGCCGAGATGAGTTTACACACTCATAACTCGTCCCAATTTACTATTTTACCCTTCCCATCGATGATGGGATGTTATAAAACGAATGGTTTCATGTCGTGCGACTAGAGAAAAAACCTCATTATAGTCCACACTAAACTCTTGCTTATAGCCTTTTACAATTAAGTGTACCTTATATTTGTCGACTTCACCATTTTGCTTCAATTTCGTCTTGTACATCCACTTTACTTTGATTGTGCCTTTAGGAAGCTCAGTCAATGCCCAATTATTATTTCTTTCAATTGTAGCAATTTCAGCATCCATGGCCTTACGCCATTTTGGATCTTTGACAACACTTTGAAAAGTTGTGGGGTCAAAATCTGAGAACAAAGCAAAGTGAGTGATGGAAGATTCAGATTCAACAATTTGAGTTACCTCATAATCTGTCATCCAAATTAGTCTATTTCACACATATTTAGCCTCCATCCTTGTTGCTTCATTTTGTGCACTAGATTATGTTATTTCTGGTGCAATTTCAAAGGCTGTAAAAGTTCTATTTTCAAGATCATCAGATGCTGAAATATGTTGTTGGTGGGGCAAGTCTGCTACTATGTCATCATCTCCATATAAATATGTTGGAATTTGCTATTTGACTGTGCTTTGAGCCCATGGCCAGATTTCTTCATCATTGAAAACAACATCATGACTAATTACAATCTTTTTGGTGTCAGGGTTGTAAAGTTTATAAGCCTTTGATTGTTCACTAACACTAAGAAAAACGCAATTTTCTCTCTTGGCAACCAATTTCTTTCTCTTCTCATCTAGGATATGGGCATAGACAACATACCTAAAAATTTTGAAGTGATCTACTGCCCGTCTTTGTCCAGTCCATGCCTCCTCTGGTGTCATATTTTTGACAGCCAAAGTAGGACTTCTGTTTAGTATATGGATGGCCCAGTTGACTGCTTCAGGCTAGAAATTCTTCGAAATACAGCTTCTCATCAAAAGATTATGCACCATGTTAAAAATAGTATGATTTTTCCTTTCAGAGTATGTTGGTGTTAGTTGCTTCTTAATTCCATAGGTCTGACGAAAATTTTCAAATTCTTGTGAGTTGTATTCTCCTCCATGATCGATGCGAAGAGCTTTTATTGGATAACCAACCTCCTTTTCAATAAATTCCATCTAGTTTTTAAAGGCTTCAAGAGCTTCAAATTTGTCCTACAAAAAATAAACCCAAGTTTTCTGACTAAAATCGTCAATGAAGGTAATTATATATCTTTTACCTCCATTATAAGTAGGTTTAATTGGACCGCAAAGATCATAATGAACCAACTCCAAAGCTTGTTTCGCTCTCCATGATTTTCCCTTTGGAAATTGATCATGGTGTTGTTTGCTAACAACACACTCTTCACAGATTTGAGAATGAATTGTGAACTGGGGAAGACCTGTCACCATATTTTTCTATTGCAGTGTCTTTAATCCACCAAAGCTTAGATGTCCATAGCAAAAATGCCACAACCATCCCTCTTCATTTAGTTTTACGGTAAAGCATAACTGTGTAGGAATAGTGTTGAGATGCAGCGGAAACATTCGATTTTTGTCATGTTAGCTTGGGCAATTAAGCCCAATTTTTCATCAAATACTTTGCGGACTCCTCCTTTGATAGTAACTTCATACCCTTTCTCTTGAAGTTAACCAACACTAACAACTTTGATCTTAAATATGGAACAAACAATACATTAGAAATAGTATGAATTGAGTTTTTCTTGGTCTGAATTAGTACCTTTCCTTTTCCCCTAACGGCAACTCTAGAATTGTCACCAAACTTCACTGTGTCACGAAAGGATTCATCTAATTATGAGAATACAGATCAATCTCTACATATATTATTGTTGTACCATGTGTGTAAATACCATAATTATGAATTTACTGGCTCTTTAGCATCATAATCCATCAGTAAAGAAATCTCTTCCTCCTTTTCTGCAAAGTTAGATTATGCACCATATCCTTTAGACAAATTTGTACAACATTCAGATTGATAATATCCAAACCTGTGGCACCTGTAGCATTCAACTTGTGACTTGTCTACAGACTTCAGTTTGTTTAAGGATGAATTCTTGCCACCTAGACCTCTTGTTCGCACTTGAGAGTCATGCCATTGATCATCATTTGAGTTTTTACGACCCTTGTTGAAGTACTGCTATTGATGGAGGCTTTTAAAGCTTGTTGCCCTTTGTCCTACTGGACCAGCTTTTGCTCATGGACCATCAATGAATCTTGTAGTTCATTTAGTGAAAGTGCATTTATATCCTTTGATTCTTCGATTGAACATACCACAAAATTAAATTTTTATGTCATTGATCGAAGAATTTTTTCAACTATCAGCACATCCTCCATCTTATCCCTATGAACAAACATTTTATTGACAATTGGCATTGTCTTTAAAAAGTAATCTAAAACTGACTCCTCTGATTTCATTCGAAGCATTTCAAACTTCGAACGAAGGGCTTGAAGCTGTTGCCTTTTTACTCTAGCGAATCTTTGGAATTTCTTTTTCATAGAATCTCATATCTGTTTGGAGGTATCTCTGCTAAGAATAGTTTCGAGGATCGATCGATCAATTGCTTGGAACAGATAGTTCTTCGCTTTTAAATCCTTCAACTTTAGTGCTTCCAATTCTGACTTTTGTCCATCTATTTACGTCACACCAGCTACATGTTCTGATACACCAGGCTCAACAACTTGCAAATACTCTTTATATTTTAGAAAGTTTTCCATTAACATGTTCCAATGATCATAGTGACCATCAAAGCGAGGAATAGTTAGTTGGACAAAGTTTTCGGAGGACATCTTCTTTTATAGTTGTTCCAGTCCCTTTTTATGGCTCTGATATTACTGTTACAAAAAAAATAAAAAGAGAGAGCAGAATTGGACATACAATAAAGCTGATAATATCGAATAGAGAAAAATGAATAAAACCAATACATTTATTCCATCAATTAGCTAGCTTTTAAATAGGCTTATGTAAAACAGATAGGAAGAAAGAAATAAGAACTACTTAACAAACTACTAAATAATAGACACCACTCATAGGCTCAATCTAACAGACCTAAAGACTAGGACAAATAAAACGTGCGAATAATTGAAAGATTTATTCAACTACTATTTTTGAATTTCTTTACTTTACTTTTCCTTTTCTTTTAAATTCTATTTTTATATGATCTTCTGTTAATATATGCATATGATATTCTCTCCAATGAATTAAATTAATTTAAATTTAAGATTGATTAAATTTCATTTAAATAAAATAATATCAATTTATTTAATAATTAAATAACAAATTGATTAACAGTATCTCTCATTTAAATAAAAGCCAAATGATGTAGAAAGCAAAGGTCAAAACGCACCAACTATGACCACGTGGAAAGCTACGGTTTTAAGAATGATCAACAACAGAGATGCTTTTGCCCTCCTAAGACGTCCAGTTGCCAACGCCTAGTTAGAAAGAATATTCTGTTAAATCTGGAACCGACGTTAACGGAATTGGGATCCTCACAAACCTCACGCACTTCAATAGGTGTACTCGAGAAACGGCCATTGACGGTCGGTAACGGTTGAGTGGATGTCAAATTTATGAGACAGAGAGAGCGAGGGAGACAGCAACCCCTTTTTCCACAGGGCAAATGATAGAAGTCAGGTGCACCGACGAATTTCTCATCTTTTACGTTCACGTGGACCCATAACAGCCCTATATCAAATCTATCGGTTGGGAACCCTCATGCACCTTCGGTGATCCTTTGCCTTTCCCTTTCAGTACACAATAAATTCCCCCTTCATTTTTTTACCTTTCAGTGGTTCATAAAGAATAAACTAAACAGCTTGTATGATGTTGAGGATGGTGAATGAAAGGACTGTGAGGTTTCAATGGCAGAAAGATGTGACACGATAAGATAAGAGAAGGAAATAATGGAGAGAATGGGCATGTGGGTTGGTCACTTGTACGGTCTCTGTATAGTCTTACCAACAAAATAGACGCTTTTCCTTTGAAACATTTAAATAAATACGAAATCTGCGGGTGAGAGCACCATGACCCCGTTGCGTTAGGGTTCCCCACAGTGTACACTTGTGCTCCGCCCTTCGCGCCACTGAAGACTACACAGCAAAAGACAAGAAGAAAAGGAAGTCACCTACCATAACCACTAGCTCCCTTTGATTAAACAAAAAATAAAAAATTGAAGCATACAACGATCATGAGCATTGTTCAGATGGGTCTTGGTTTAGTTAACGACATAAGTGGAGTTAAAGCTATCATTAGGGGGCGTTAGCTTTAACCCTTTTTTTTTTGTTTTTTGTCCCTCAAAGTTCCGTTAGGTACCAACTTATGATGCACCGGTTCTAACCATTTTTTTCTCCCTGGATGAATATGCTTATGCTTGAGTTTTTACCGTTGGCAACAAAGATTCTTCCACTATGATTACCAGATTTAATGGATTGAAGAAGGTTACTTGCATTCAGTTCAACGTTTTATGAGATAAGGGTACATTCGGTTGGTATGCTCGTATTGTACTAGGTTGAAAACAAGTCTATCTTAAAAGAGTTTTGTTATTAAATATTAATAATATTTATAACCGGGGTTAGTTGGTAAGGAGTTCTTCTAGTTTAAGTGAGATTGCGAGTTTGAATTTCTCTCGTGTATGCAGCCGTTTAAAACTTAAGGCCAGAGATATAGATGATTTAAAGGTACCTTCTCATAATTGGACCCTCCTAGGCACCTCGTGAACAACTTTTAAAAAAAATATATTAACCAAGTTATGAAATGTAACTATTTAAAAATAAGTTTATACCTATGAAATTTAAGCTTCACAATCTACATTGATATACCAAGCTGATTTTGTACTTGCCCTTAGCGAGCCGAGTTCACTGACCTTGACTTCAATTTTGCTTTTTATACCATATGTGAAGAAGGCGCATAATGGTTAACGTATGGCGATGTTTATGAATTTTAGGCAGGAAACTAGTAAAGGCACCAGGATCTAAAGAATTGTTTTGCAGCTTGACATTAAAGCAACAACAGATAGTAGCGATCTTGGGCTGAGGTTTTGACAAGAAAAGATTTGGAGACGGGAAAGTTCAAGCGAGAGTTGTGACAAAGAAGACGGACAATGACAATGTATGGGGTTTCATGACTTCATGTTCATAAGATTGTTTCTTTAGTTCACATGGAATTGTTGAAAGTGGGCCCTTTTTCTTTTTCTAAAACACTTGTTCTTTTTTCTTTTGTTTCTTTTCTGAATTCTTATTACATGTGATCTTTTACGTCTACATATTTTCTTCTTTTGCGGGATGGTTGAATGTTGGGTACAATTGTACCGAGCTTGGCCAAAGAATTGCACTTTAACCTTATTAGTAGATTCTTTTAAGGATATTTTCGAAAATAGGCTCTTTGGTAATCAGAAAAAAGGTTTTTAAAATTTTACGTATCAACTGAATTGTTGCTGTGATCGTTAAAGGCGCGTTAAACACTTACCAACGATGATGAAGTGATGTGCAGTCTCACTCTTGGTAAGAAAAACAGTGTATAAAAGCTTCTTAGTTTTACTCTTATCCGGGAGTTTTGTCAGATACTCGTTATGTTACTGTTACTGCTTTAGATACTAGCTCATAGCCACGCACTGATCACTATTGCCACTTGGTAACTGTGTGAAGTTAATAGCTGTCAATGCAATAGTTATACACACACACAATATATATATGTTGCTCTGCTAAGCTTAAGAGTCTGAAACCTGTGAGTGTGGGAGTCCAACGCAGCCATGGGTCCTGTTTCTGTTCCACAATAGACCAAGTAGAACACAACCACAAAAAATCTTTTTTCACTCTGACTACCTGCTCATTCTTTGCCTTCACACGGAACTTGTTGTGAATCAGGTGAAGGGAAGAATTGGAATTAACTCCGTTTCCGAGTTGGTAATTTTGTTGTTCTCGGTTATGTGCTTGGGTTCTCGGCTGATCCAGTGTAACGTAACCTACGACAGGAAGGCAATTGTGATTAATGGCCAGAGAAGAATCCTCTTTTCTGGTTCTATTCATTACCCAAGGAGCACTCCGGATGTACTATACCCTCTTCCATTTCTTTCTCTTCTACATTTTCTCCTTTTAAGTACCACTTAATTTCTTTGTGCTTCTGTTTAGTTGTGTTCACTTGGTTGTCTGATGTCGTCACTAAATTTCTCGACAAATGTGGGCTTTTTCAGATGTGGGAAGATCTGATACAGAAGGCAAAAGATGGGGGCATAGATGTGATTGAAACCTATGTTTTCTGGAACGTGCATGAGCCTACTCCTGGAAATGTATATAATTGTTCTACCTTACTGATTTGTTTTCTGCACTTAGTATTTCCTTCTGGATTTCCGCTTTCCTTTAGCGTTAATTTGGTTCCTCGCATGCTGCATCGCTGTATGGGCTTTAGTACAACTTTGAAGGGAGATCTGATCTAGTGAGGTTCCTAAAGACAATACAAAGAGCAGGCCTCTATGCCCACATTCGCATTGGACCTTATGTTTGTGCGGAGTGGAATTTCGGGTACCTCATACTCCTCTGTTTTTTAGTAGTTCTTGTGAATTGGACGGCTCCTTAACGTTTTTCTTTCCCTTTTTTCTTTTACTTTTGGTCATTTACCCTCTGTATCTACTTACTGATATGTGTGCTTAAAACTGTTCTTAACATTTATTTCAATTTGCTGCATGTTGCTTGCAGAGGGTTTCCAGTTTGGTTGAAATATGTACCGGGAATAAGCTTTCGAACAGACAATCAGCCTTTCAAGGTTTTCCCATTTTCCCGGTATCTTGGAGTTTATACTTATATATAACAACCGACACCCAAAACAATGCAGAAAAACTGAAGTCAGAGATCTTTTTTCGTGTACCAAGGTTGTTAAGTGGAGTCTTTTTATGTTGCAGAGAGCAATGCAAGGGTTCACTGAGAAGATTGTGGGATTGATGAAGAGTCACAACTTGTTCGAGTCCCAGGGCGGGCCCATTATTCTCTCTCAGGTACTTATTTTAGTTTTTTGCTCCTATATTGTTGCAGATTTACCTCATCGTCAGTTCTGAGAAGTGAGTTCATGATTAAAGCACACACTAGAATAATTGTTAATTCACTGCACCTTATTCATATTGCTTAAACATAAGTTGGACTAACTATATGTTCTCCTCTGGTTCCCTTCTGTATCTTTATGAAGATTGAGAATGAGTATGGGAAACAGAGCAAGTTACTTGGCTCTTCTGGTTATAATTATATGACATGGGCAGCAAATATGGCTGTTCAAACAGCAACTGGAGTTCCCTGGGTGATGTGCAAGGAAGAAGATGCCCCTGATCCAGTAGTAAGCATTCCCATACTTGCCCAACAAAAGCTTAAAGATTTTATTCCTTTTGTTTTTCTCTTGTATAATAAATTCCATGACTTTTCATTTCCAATGTTAGATAAACACATGCAATGGCTTTTATTGCGACTCTTTTTCTCCAAACAAACCTTACAAGCCAACAATGTGGACAGAAGCTTGGGGCGGATGGTAAGGATATTCATATTCTTGTAGTTTTGAACCACATCAATAAATTGACTACAAATCCAACTGCTTTCTTGTTTCGTCCACCTCTAAAGGTTCACGGAGTTTGGTGGTCCAATTCATGAGCGTCCAGTCCAAGATTTGGCATTTGCAGTTGCTCGATTCATACAGAAAGGAGGATCCTTTGTTAACTACTACATGGTTAGTTTTTATCTTTTAATGTTGTCCACACTTGGATGAAACTTGGTTTCAAATTTCCGTTTTACTATTGGTAGCTTTGAATGTTGAAAACAGTACCATGGAGGGACAAATTTTGGTCGAAGTGCTGGAGGCCCTTTCATCACTACCAGCTATGACTACGATGCTCCACTAGATGAATACGGTAAGACGAATTACATATGCTTACCTCCAGTGACTTCTTTCATAGTTTGCAGAATTAAGGTTTCAGATGAGATAGCAATACCTTATATTAGCTTCATCTAAATACATTTGGATTATTATGTGAAAGAAACCTAGGATTGATCATTACTCTGACTTATGAAAGTGTACCTAACTGCTTTTAATTCATGACTAGATTTCCCAGAGCATACCAAAATGTAAAAGCTCAAGGTGTAATAACCTAGTTATAACATGAATCATGTATCTAACTGCATTGACTTCTTAAATTGACAGGTTTGATCAGGCAACCAAAATATGGACATCTAAAGGAGCTCCATAGGTCCATTAAGATGTGTGAGCGAGCTTTAGTTTCAACCGACCCCATTGTGACTCAGCTGGGGACCTATCAACAGGTTTCTCCTCCTTGACAATTTTTGTTCCAGAAATCGAGTCTTTTCCCTAGAGTTGTTAACCCAAATTTTGGGCTTTCCAGGCTCATGTATACTCCTCAGAATCAGGACATTGTGCAGCTTTTCTTGCAAACTATGATATACAGTCTGCTGGAAGAGTGTTGTTCAACAATATGCACTATAATTTGCCTCCATGGTCCATCAGCATCCTTCCCGATTGTAGAAATGTGGTCTTTAACACTGCAAAGGTATTCACTCGCCAACTCAGACCTATGCATCCTTAAGAGATGGAGAGGGAGAAGGAGGAAGTGTTTCTTATTGTGAATCCATCACAAATAGTAAATGCCAGACTAACTGAAATAAATGACAACTTACACTGTTCTTCATAGGTTGGAGTTCAAACATCTCAAATGGAAATGTTACCCACAAATACAGAGATGCTTTCATGGGAGAGTTATGACGAGGATATTTCTGCACTCGATGATAGCTCAACTTTCACTGCCCCTGGCCTTTTGGAGCAGATAAATGTCACAAGGGATGCTAGTGACTACTTGTGGTACATAACAAGGTAAGACTGTTTACAAAAATATCTGGCATGCTTTACTTTATGTTGTAATGGTAAGCGTTTTATGTCTTTCTACATCTCGTTCCATATCCCTTCAACGTGGGGAAAGAAGCAGTTAAATGCTTCTAATTTGTACCCATACTTAATTTAAAAAGCAACAGAGGAGTCTCATCGTTAGACTAATCTCCTCCCTGTCAATGTAACAACAGTGTTGATATTGCTGCGTCTGAATCCTTTCTGCATGGGGGGGAACAGCCCACACTCATGGTCCAGTCATCAGGCCATGCTATGCATGTTTTCATTAATGGACAACTTTCAGGTACACGGAAAATCATCCTTCATATGTTACCTTTTCAGCTGAATTATGAAAGCTAAAATTTATACACCCTGTATTAGGCTCTGCATTTGGGACAAGACAGAATAGAAGGTTCACGTATACTGGGAAGGTCAATTTACATGCAGGGAAAAATCAAATCGCATTGCTGAGCGTTGCTGTTGGATTGCCAGTTAGATTCCTTTCCCTCCCTTTAGTATATTTAGCAGGTTGATCTTTCAGAGTGTTTCTAATAGCGATACAAAGTCTACACAACTGACATGGCCACTTTACAAACCACGACTTCAAGCTAAGAAGCTTCTGACAAATGATTATTTCTATCTTCACCTATTATTAGATCATTTCTTTTATAAGGAGGCATGACACAAACTGAAGAAAACCTTGGGCAGGAAAACTAGAAAAGCTCTTTCGGTTTCTTTGCACCAAATTCTTAAGGCTAAATGATTTAGGATGAAACATATGATTCTAAGTATTGTTTAACAGGTTGATTGCTAACCGTATGTTTTAATCTCAAGTCAACAAAAGTTCAGTAAAGCTGTGACTATTTAATGTCTCACTTTTGACTAGTAAAGCTTAATATTTTTTGTTCTTATTTAATTTCTGAAGCTTGTATCTGTTTCTTGTTATTGAAGAATGTTGGTGGACACTATGAAACGTGGAATACTGGAATCCTAGGTCCAGTTGCACTTCATGGGCTTGACCAGGGAAAATGGGACTTGTCCTCGCGAAAATGGACCTATCAGGTCGTGTATATTGATCACTATTTTATTTATTCATTCGTTAGCTCAAAGGTTTTAATTACTAACATTATTTATCTTACAGGTTGGTCTTAAAGGAGAAGCCATGGACCTTGTTTCTCCAAGCAGTATTTCTTCTGTTCAGTGGATGCAAGCATCATTAATTGCACAGAAGCAGCAACCATTGACATGGCATAAGGTATAAATTCTGGGAGATTCCATACCAGGTTAATTAAGAAAATTAGGCACTGGTATTTAAAACTTACCTCGCCGAAGTTTTCAGGCCTATTTCAATGCACCTGAAGGAGATGAGCCCTTGGCTTTAGACATGGAGGGTATGGGAAAGGGTCAGATATGGATTAATGGGCAAAGCATAGGAAGATATTGGACTGCATATGCTCATGGCAATTGCAATGGATGTAGTTACACTGGAACATTCCGTCCTTCAAAATGTCAGCTTGGATGTGGCCAACCTACGCAGCGATGGTAAATACTCCTACAAAAGGCAAATATGTTAAGATAATTAGCTCACAGTTGAACTATATGTGACATATCTACTACGTGAATAAGAAAATTCACTTTCAGGTATCATGTGCCACGGTCTTGGTTGAAGCCAACACAAAATCTCTTAGTAGTTTTTGAGGAACTTGGAGGCAACCCTTGGAGAATCTCTCTTGTCAAGAGATCAGTGAGTAGTGTTTGTGCTGAGGTCTCAGAATTCCATCCAACGATAAAGAACTGGCACATCGAGAGCTATGGAAGAGCTGAAGAGTTCCATAGCCCTAAGGTCCATCTCCGATGTAGTCCAGGACAATCCATGTCATCCATTAAGTTTGCAAGCTTTGGAACTCCCTTGGGTACTTGTGGGAGCTATCGGCAGGGCCCATGCCATGCTCCTGCCTCATATGCCATCTTAGAGAAGGTATTCACCTTTACTGTCTCTTACTAAATGTTTGTAGCATCAAATAGTTCTTCACCTTGTTCTGGCCGTCTCAACAGAAATGTGTAGGGAGGCAGAGATGCACAGTCACCATATCCAACGGCAACTTTGGCCAAGATCCATGTCCCAATGTATTGAAACGATTGTCCGTCGAAGCTGTCTGTGCTCCAACAAACTGGGGTTCTTAAAAGTGATCAAGAATGGTCTCTAATCCGTGTTGCAATAAGTAATTTAACCACACAGTGCAGGCAAGATAAGCAATGAAGCACGGTAGGAAGAGTGCAGGAAGAAAGGCTGTAGTTGGATGAAAATGCTGTGGCCTTTCAGGAACTGAGAGGCTATGGCAATGGTCTCTCTGATGTTCAAGTCAATGTAGTGTCTTAATATATTATGGTTAGTGAAACAACTGTAAAAAAATAGTGATCTTCAGATAGGAATTGGAGAAGTCCTAGGGCGTTGCTATTTGGAGAATTGGTGAATTGCAAGCCCCCAGTTGCCAGCCTTTTAAAGTGCGTATGGGTACTGGGAAAGGGTTGTGTTTTTAGCAATTAGTAGTGTGTGTGATTTGTTTGTCATTTTATATGAAATGGGGAAAAAAAAATCAAGACCCCTCAGTGTAGGTTCATGTTGGGAGAGGATCCTAGTGTGGACGGTTGTTCCTTAGGTAGTTAGGAATGAAATCTAAAGAGCCCTCTTGTCCAGACTGACTTCATCAAAAATTTAACGAGTAATTTATTTAAAAAATGAAGATTAAAGTATCCATTGTTTACATTAAGGACTTCAGTTAAACTTTTTCTGTACCCTAATTAAATCAAGTTTACTGGGCTATAACTCTTGTACATGTAAATGTTTAGTAACCAAAAAGTTACAATTGGATCAAATCTTTGAAACAATAGGTGGCAAGCAGAAACCAACCAATGAGAAGGAGGACGAAAAAGGAAATAAAAGTTGCAAAAGTGGCGCCACCTAATATAAGTCCCATACCACATACTACGAGAAATGGTAAGTAGGACATCACCATTGCTCCTGTACTTACCCACTGACCCTTTAGGAATATGAAAACAGCAAGGTTCACCACATTCCACCCACCACATTGAAACGCTAACCGGTTTAGGTTGTTGGCAACAAATGAGTGGCAATTGCAAGTGAAAAGGCTATACGCATAATGCTGGAACTCCTGCGTTCCCTTTATTAAAGCATCATCCCACGTTACTGGGTCTCTTCCTGAAGAAACCCCATATTGGTCCTTGCTTTGAAATGCGGATGGATAATGGGATAAAGAACATTCCTGCTCATAATTAAAGAAAATGGATTACGAAAAGGGGATGTTGACAGCAGGTAAGACGACAATTTTTCGCTCATTAGTGTTCCAATTTGTACTTATTAGAGTGACAACACATCAAGGTACTAACTAGTAAGGAAGCCTGCACCCTAGTGCAGAAATAAAAATAAGATCATAAACTGACTAATCTTATTATGAGAAAAAGGACTGCGTTATCCAAGTTCCACTGTGCAGGTCGTCAGAGCAAGTGGATGCTAATATGACACAAGTCCAGATCAGAAAGTAATTTACCTTGTTCTTGTTTATTTGGAAGTATCGAGTTACTGCCCCAAATGCAAAATTGTCTACACACACAAAATTAGGTCCTGCAAAGTCAAGGATAACTCCATCTTCTCTGCATATGCCCATGTGACCAACAAAAGGAATGAGCCACGATATTACAGGGAGGGGTGTCCAGACGATACAGCACGGGAAGCGAGCCCTTTTAGGATCAATTTGAGGACAATTTTCTTGAAACATCATCTGTTGCTCAGGATCCTCATTTTCTCCCATTTATTCAGCAGGATTTTCCCTTCTGGGTAAGAACCTCATTAATGCTACCAATGAAGTGTTTAGCACATACAAAGATATACATAAAAAGCAGCTTTGTTCTGTTAACCGAACAATATGTGCTTGAAAAGACAAACTCATGAACATTAACAACATAAACCCTATATGTTGGAAGTTTCAATAGATTCCAAGAAAATGGTCTACACAAACTTCTATGGAAAGATACAATATTTCATACCAGACAATGAATCTGTGACAAATTTGACCAGTGTGCAAGAATTCATGACAAATTTGGGGATACTTGCACAGAAATTCATTCTTTACTACCTATGAAAGACTAGCTATCCATTCTTTACTGCACAAAACTGCAAGGAGATTCTCGAAAGGTAGTCCAGAAAGCAAACCAGTGACCTGCAGACCAAATCAAACCCAACTGACAACTCCCATTGCAAATAACCTGAACTCTAATCTAAGGCACAGCTAAGTTCCGACACTGGCAAATGCACATAAAACACCAGTAACCACCAAATAACAGGACTGGATCCTTACTAACGATAGCCCACATCTCACGAATGCCTAAACGAATCAAAGCCCAGCAATTTTAGAAACTTGATATGCCGAGAACAAGAGAGATGAAACCAAATTAAAGAATGCAGTAATCCAAACTTATTCTATAATAATTACCCAAAAGAATTAACGCATTCTCCTAATTTTTGAATCCACAGATGTGGAGATTCGAAGAGATAAGTGGAAAACGATATGAAAAATCGAATCACAAGATCAAATGGGCAAATTCAAAAATGAGAAAGGAACTACCTTTCAATGCGATAACCGTGCGAACTTGGCGAGGCTGTGCAGTGCCGATCGAGATCCAAGAAAGTGGAGCGATTTGCTTAATCAATTCAGCAGGACCTTTTCGCTTGACCGGGTCGGGTCATGATGTCGAGTGGTGGCGTGTTTCTCTGGATTGTCGATTTCTATTTCCTTAGTGGCGTTTCCTTGTCGTTTGGTCCCTTGAATATACGCTCACCGTACATATACTGTGAAATAGTGAAATTATGAAATGCAGCAGTATTAGAACCTACTTGTTACTCTCGTCTAATGAAATATTTATACTAATTATTGTAATACTGATGACCCGATAGTCCATATTGTATACACTATTTACTTCCATTCTTATAATGTTATGCCCAAGTTTTCTTTCGGCCGTTTGTTTCTATTAAGATTTTTTGTGTTTTTTGTTTTTAAATTTAATAAAAGAATTTATTTATTTGATTTTTTATTTTAATTTTAGTTTTTTAATTGTCTAAATTTGTTCTTTTTCAATTTTTGGTACTTTCTAATTATATCAATAATACTCGATTATTAAAAAACTTAACTAGCTCGGCCTATTCAACAGTAAAAATTTTGAACTGACTAAATTTTCGATTCGATTATTTATTGAACCGTCCAATAAATAATCTTTAATGGATTATTACTTATGTGATTGTGGATTTCCTCATAATAATGGTTGTATAATTGATCATTAAAATTGAGATCACTAAGATATCTCGTGTAAGAATTATTGTGGATAAAGGGTAAAATTACTGTTTTGCCCTTATGTTAGTTTTTCTTTCTAGATCTCCCGTTTTACATTGTATGGTGATTAACACACAAGATCTCATCTTGGTGTTAAGACTTGATGGGTAGCTAGTCCATCAACCTACTGGCGCCA
>JAOQMP010000208.1:25718063-25731712 GCA_027563575.1 Erythroxylum pedicellare | reverse complement strand
ACTTGTGGCATATGAGCTCCGAAAAATGGGCTTATTTTTTTCATGGTGTAAACTTCGATTTCTCCATTTCATTTTCATAACACCCTCAAGCCATTTGTTATGCAAAAATTTCGATTTATGAACATGATGAATAATTGGGTGTTGTGTATGGATGGTTGGACATATGACATGTTATATATGATGAAATGCCTAACTTTGAGTTTTTGGAACTAGGATTGAGAGTGCTTGAATTACTAGATATAATATATATATATATATATATATGCATATGCTTGAATTTGTGGCTAGCTACTAATGGCTATAAATATATTAGCCATTGAGATTTGTAGGTTAATCCATTATTTTCACTCCTCAGGTGTAGAACGAGAAGATTGTTGATGTTTGCAAGGCTTCGAAAACTTTAAGATAGAGACTTTTGTACTAAGTTAGTGACCATTTTGGATAGCTTTATAGGCATATCAATATTGAGTATCCCTATGTATTTTGTTTAAGTTAGTGATATGCACGATGATATGTAAGTGAAGCTTGTATGAACTCTCTTTGGATTTATTAATGAAATGAAGAATTGAAGTTTCTTTTGAGTATGTCTATACTTATCTTGTGGTTAAATTTGATTGGTTAGAATTTAATGTATGTTTAGGTGTAGAATTATTATGTTCGATGTTGGGTTTCTAGGTTTTAGAATTAAAGGTTTCGCCGTGGCGAAGTCAGATGTTCGCTGTGGCAAACATCTCTTGAAGGGCATTTTTATGTTGAATCTTGTAACGTCGCCGCGATAAGGCTTGACTTTCACTATGGCAAATTTGACCTGAAGGGTGCTGTCACTCGCCCTCAAGAGTTTGTCATGGCAACAGCAAATGTTGACCACAACGAACTTCACCCGAGAGGCGCTGGTACATCCTCCCTAATGTTTTCCGCTGCGAACCTGCCACTATACAAGCTGCCATAAATCCTTTCGACCCTCTCTGCCTGATCCTTACCCAATGGCCTTGAAGGGTCACCTCGAGATTAGGAAATGGGACCTGAGCCTAACATTGTTTGGTATCAGAGCTTAGGTTTTTCCTAGGCTTAGGATGCATAGTAGTTTGAATTGCTATGCTATGTGATTACTTATCACATTGTGAATTGTTTTATTTCATTATGTGACATGCATAAATGTAGGAAATATGATTAAAATGAAATGTAAGCTAATCGTTATTTTTCAATTAGAGTAATATGCCATTTCATAGAAGGACACGAGGAGTTTTGAAAGGATCGATTACACCTGACTCTACGCTAATAGAGGAGAGTACCGATGAGTCAGTTGCCCTAAGAAATGCTGAGGCTTTTATAGGGCTTAGTAGTGGTCCTTTTTGATCATTTACACATGAGTTGCCGGTTTTGCAGGAACAAGTACCTCCATTGGATTTGATAATGTTCCAGCCTTTTGCTTAAGCCTTTGTCTATGCCATAGGTCAGATGCCACAATCATCTTTTTTGGCCCTAATTAAGAAAGGGAAGTAGTTTGATAAGCTGAGAAAGTATGGAGCAGTGGACTTCTATGGTACCACTGATCCAGAAGAAGCTGAGACTTGGCTGAGAAAGACAAAAAGAATATTAGAACATATGGAGTACAAAAATGAGGAAAATGTTGAATATGCTGCTAGTTTGCTTAAGGGAGATGCTTTGCATTAGTGGGAATATGTACCAAAGAGTCAGATGAGACGACCAGTGTTGGCATGGAAAGATTTCCTAGATACTTATAAGAAGAAGTATCTGTTAGAGGTTTATATTCAGCAGAAGTAGAGGGAGTTTCTAAGTCTTACCCAGAGGGAGATGACGGTGAGTGAGTGTGAGTGTAAGTTTATGCAACTGTCTCAGTATGCAGATGAGATGATGATGAGTGAGGCGCCTAAGTGTCGTAGGTTTGAATAAGGGTTGCATTTGGCCATAAGAGAAAAAGTGATGGTACAAAATTTTTGTGACTTTCAACAGCCGGTTGAAGTCACACTGAGGGTTGAAAACATTAAGAACATAAAAAGCATCATGAACAAAAAAGGAAAAATGAGAGAACAATTCAAAAGGGGAGGTGGTACTCCTATGTCTGGGAGGAGTGCCAGGACTTTCCCTGTGCAATCTGAGGAGAGGAGCAGTAGAGCAAGCAAATGCAAACCTAGGAGGACTTCTAATATTTCTCATTAAGCCTCTACAGTGGGAGGCCATAGAAGAGGAGTAGGGGATAAGCCACCCATTCCTAACTATGATCATTGTGGCAAGTTCTGTGGAGGAGAATGTTACAGTTTAGCAGGAGCTTGCTTCCGTTATGGTGAGAAAGGGCACATGGCTAGAGCGTCGTCAATATGCGAGACACAAGAGAACTCAAATGCAAGCTTCAAAGAGAGCTAAGACTGTGGAAAACATGACTGCAACTGAAGTAGGTAGTTCTTATGCAACTAAGAGGGTGAGTCTTCTAGGGAGACCAAAGGGGTAAACAATAGCTAGGGTACTTACATTAACACAGGAGGATGCAGAGATAGCTCCAAAAGTTGTGACTAGTACAATTAAATTATTTGAAGATGATATTTTTGTTTTGACTGATCCAGGTTTTACCCATTTGTTTATGTCAACAAGTAGAACTATGTTTTGTAAAAATCTGAGCCCATTGGATACTGCTTTAATTGTTAGTACTCTAATCAGCTAGTATATTATGATTAGTCAAGTTTATAGACACTATGAGATATGTATTGGAAGGGAACGATTAGTCATGGTTCTAATGCTATTGAAGATCAGAGGATTAGCTGTGATTTTGGGTATGGACACATTAGAGAAGTATAATGCTAATTTGGATTGCAAATAGAAGATAGTAGGGTTTGAGTTGGACGATGGTAGAATGATGGTGTTCGTGGGGGATAGAAACGCAAGCCTGCCTAGAGTTATTTTGGCTCTGATAGTAGAGAAAATGATAAGGAAAGGGTGTGAAGCATTTTTGGCCTATATGGTAGAAACGAAGGCAAATGGAAGGAAGTTAAAAGATATACCTATGGTCATGAAATTCCCAGATGTCTTTTCTAAGGAATGACCAGGACTACCCCTACCAAAGGAAATTGAGTTTCCCATTACGCTTCTTCTAGGTACTGCTCCAATATCAATTTTGCCTTATAGAATGGCTCCGACAGAATTGAAGGAGCTTAAGGAGCAATTGGAAGAGTTATTGGAGAAGGGGTACATTAGGCCTAACTCTTCGCCTTCAGGAGCTCTAGTCCTTTTTGTAAAGAATAAACATGGATTGTTGAAAATGTGTGTGGATTACCAGAAGCTCAATCGTGTCACTATCGAGAATAGATATCCACTCCTATACATAGATGATTTATTTAACCAATTGTAAGGGGAAAAAGTCTTCTCCAAGATAGACTTAAGATCAGGTTATCACTAGTTGAGGATAAAGGAGTCTGATTTGTCAAAGAGTACTTTTAGAACACAGTATGGGCATTTTGAGTTTTTAGTTATACCCTTCAAATCAACGAATGCCCCTACAACTTTTATGGATTTGATGACTAAAGTCTTTAAGTATTTCTTAAACCAATTTATCATTGTCTTGATTGATAATATATTGGTTTATTCCAAGAGTGATAAGGAGCATAAAGAACATTTAAGAATTGCTTTGGAGATACTGAGAAAGAATGAGTTGTATGCCAAATTTGATAAATGTGAATTTTGGTTAAAGGAAGTGTCATTTCTTGGACATTGATTTCAGAGCAAGGAGTGCATATAGATCTGAGAAAAATAAAAGCTGTGGTGAAATGGGAAGCACCTAAAAATATAGCAGAAGTGAGAAGTTTCTTAGGTTTAGCTAGGTATTATAGGAGGTTTGTGGAGGGCTTTTCCCTCAACTTAACAAATTGAGAATGAAGAATCAGAAGTTTGTGTAGACCAAGGAGTGCTAGAATAGTTTTGAGGAATTGAAGAATAGGCTTACAACGACACCGATTTTGACCTTGCCTTCTAGTAATGATGGATATATAATGTACAATGATGCCTCAAGAAAGGGATTAGGCTATGTGTTGATCTAAGGAGATAAAGTGATTGCCTACACTTTTAGACAATTAAAGCCTTATAAGATGAATTATCCTATGCATGACTTCGAGTTAGTTGTCATCATTTTTGCATTAAAGATATAGAGACATTATTTATATGGAGTCACTACCAGGATATTTACAGATTATAAGAGTCTTAAATATTTGATGAGCCAAAAAGAGTTGAATTTGAGAAATGGTTGGAATTACTAAAGGATTATGATTTGATGATAGAGTAGGAAATCTACTATAGCACATATGGAAATGGTATATTTTCCTTTATTAAAGGAATTAGCCAAACTTAGAGTGACATTGAAGCAAGTCAAATCTAGGTGTATATTGGTTAACTTTAGGGTAAGGGCAATGTTGAATGAGAAGATTAAGAAATTGTAGGAATAGGATGAGTACTTAAGGAAACTCAAAGAAGAGATTAAAAATGGTAAACCTTTTGAAATAGAGGTAAAGGAAGATGGATTAATGGTGGTGGGTAATAGATTATGTATTCCTAATATGTTAGAGTTGAAGGAAAACATTTTTGATAAAGCACAAAATGCTCCCTATGCAACGCACCTGGGGAGTACTAGAATGTATAGAGATTTGAAGAACACATTTGGTGGAAAGTAATGAAGAAAGATGTTGTAGAGTTTGTTAAAAGATGCTTAGTGTGCTAGCAAGTTAAAGCTAAGCACCAGACACCTTCAGGTAAGGTTAAACCTTTATCTATTCCTAAATGGAAGTGGGAAAGTATTACGATAGATTTCTTGATGGGATTGTCAAGAACTAGCAGGAAGCATGATGTAATATTGGCTATCATGGATAGGTTAACCAAGTCAGCACATTTCTTGCTAATTAAGCAGACAGGTTCTTTGAATGCTATGGCTAAAAATTACGTGGATGAAATAATCATACTGCATGGTATTACAAACTCTATAGTTTTAGATAGAGATCCCAAGTTCACCTCCAAATTCTAGGAAAGCTTACAAGAGGCTTTGGGAACCAAATTACACTTTAGCATAGCTTTCTATCCACAGACTGATGGACAATTGGAGAGTACGATATGGACATTGGAGGCAATGTTAAGAGCTTGTTTTATGGATTTTAAAGGCTCATGGGATGATCATTTGTCTTTAATTGAGTTTGCTTACAATAATTCCTATCACTCAGAAATTCAAATGGAACCTTATGAAGCATTGTATCGTCGGAGGTGCAAAACTCCTATTTGTTGGGATGAGGAAGGTGAAAGGAGACTTGTAGGACCTGAGTTGGTATAACTTACAGTTGATAAGATTAAGTTAGTAAAATAGAGACTTAAAGCAACTCAAGATATATGGAAGAGCTATACGGATGCACGTAGAAAAGAGATGGAATTTAAAGTTGGAGACAAAGTGTGTTTTAGAGCTTCTCTATGGAAAAGAGTCTTGAGATTTGGTATGAAGAGCAGGCTTAGTCTAAGATACATAGGCTCTTATGAGATCATTGAGAAGATTCGGCCTTTATCCTATAAGCTAGCTTTGCCACTGGAATTATCTAAGATTCACAATGTCTTCTATGTATTGATGTTGGGAAAGTATCAATCTGATCCTTCACACATAGTTCAACCTTCGAAGGTTCAACTACGAGAGGATTTGACTTATGAAGAACAACTAGTGGAGATTTTGGATTCAAAGGAAAAGGTTTTGAGAAATAAGATAGTGAAGTTAGTTAAACTCTTATGGAAGAACCATTCTACGGAAGAGGCTGCATGGGAGCCTTTGGAAGCAATGAAGGAGAAGTATCCACACCTTTTTGTGGACTTAGGTAAGAATTTCGAGGATAAAATTCTTTTAGGGGGAGAGTTGTTAGACCCTAAATTTTTTTCAATTACTTATTCATGTTGTTAATTATTTATTTATTAAATTCTTTATTTATTTTATTTTTATAACTGGGTCCATTAATTTAATGAGCATAAGTACTAATTAGAAATTAGAATAGAAAAGTTAGAATCAAATTAGTAAGAGTTAACTAATGAAGGAAATTTTTGGAAGATCACTTAAGGATAAAGATCATAAGCATTAAAGGAAGGGGTAAAATGGATATTTTATACACATTAAGGGCATAATTGGAAAGAAAAATGTTGTCTTGCATTTTGGAGAAGAATAAAATATGAGTGAGCGGAAGAAGAGAAGAAAAATATAAAGAGAAGAAGAGGAGGAGAGAAAAGAAGAGAAAGCTAAGCTTGGGTTTCAATTTTCCTAGCTTTCAAGAGAGATCTTGAAGAGTTTGAATATCTTGAAGCTAAACAAGTAAGTATAAGCATTAAACCTTCTTTATTTGTTGAATGAAACATATTTTGTGGTAGTTATAAGTGAAATGAAAGTGAAAATGAAGTTGAATATGTTAGGAAGTTGTTGATGAGTGGTATATGTAAATGTTCTCTTTTTGGGTTAATGATCAAAGATAGATCATGATTTATTTGTGAATGATATTGAGTTGAAAATGAAGTATACAAGTTGGTTTAGATACAAGATGGGTTATATGTTAAATTTGGGAAGTTAAAAACTGAAAAATGTAGCAAAGTATGTTCACTGTGTATACTTCTATGAAAGTTCGCCGCGACTAACTTCTAGTTTCGTCGTGGCGAAGTTTCCTGCACAGATTAAGCATGCTTCAATATTTTAGGCATAACTTATTCTGTAGTTATCCAAATGGAATGATTTTTGATTTGGAGTAAACTAGAGACATAGGGATACAAATTTTCTAATCATATTTAGTTGTAATTCAGTCTTTGATAATCTCAATTTTTGGATGGAATTTGAGTATAGAATACTATTTTAGCATCAGAACAGTCTGAAAATGTTTGGGGTATAACTTTCAGATTTCTAAACCAAATTGACTGATTTTGGTGTCATTAGAAACTGACAATGAGGAACATTTTTATGGAAGGAAATGCTTTCAAATTCCTTCATTTACCTTATTAGAATGATCACGTAAAATTGACTCAAAGATTTGGACTTTTGGAAGAGTTTGACTATTTAGAATTTATCTTAGTGAATATGCTATATATGGATCCTCAAATTGTATTCCTATTGAATGCGAATTTTTTTCATTGATAAAGGGAATCAAGGAAGACAAGAGGATCAATAGGAGAGGCATCTTTGAGCAAGGTTGAGGCAAGGATTTTTAAGGTGGGTAATGTATTTATAGTTATTGTATGATTGGGAAAAATCTTGCCTATGTGTGTGTATGTCTAAATTGCTTGATTTTTTTTGAATTGTTGTGAAGATTTGATAATGCATGATGATTTATGATTTGGTTATACCTTGAAATTCATTATAACCTTTTGTCTAAAATAAAAGAAGAAAAAGCATATGATAAAATGATTTAAGCATGAATATGTGCTTTTGTTTGGGCAAGAGTGGAACCATTTCATTCGTCACATGCACGTTGACTAAAGCCTTATCCTGGCTTCTCGCTTGTGGCATATGAGCTCTGAAAAATTGACTCATTTCATTCATGGTGTAAACTTCATTTTCTCCATTTTGTTTCCATGGAACCCTCGAGTCATTTGTTGTGCATTGCATTTGATTTGTGAACATGATGAATAATTGAGTGTTGCATATGGATGGTTGGATATATGATATGTTCTATGTGATGAAATGCCTAACTTTGAGTTTTGGAACAAGAATTGAGAGTGCTTGAATTGCTAGATATATATTTGTGGCTAGCTACCGATGGTTATAAATATATTAGCCACTGAGCTTTGTAGCTCAACCCATTATTTTCACTCTTTAGGTTTAGAACGAGAATATCGTTGATCCTTACAAGGCATCAAAAACTTCAAGATAGTTAGAGACTTTTGTACTAAGTTAGTGACCATTTTGGATAGCTTTATAGGCATATCAACATTGAGCATCCTTATGTATTTTGTTTAAGTTAGTGAAATGTATGATGATATGTAAGTGAAGCTTGTATGAACTCTTTTTGGATTTATTAATGAAATGAAGAATTGCAGTTTCTTTTGAGTATATTTATATTTATCTTAGGGTTAAGTTTGGATGGTTAGAATTGAATGTATGTGTGAGTGCAGAATTATGTGTTTGATGTTGGGTTTTGGAATTGAAGGTTTTGCCACGACATAATTTTCCCAAGGGGTTTTCTTGCTGTACCTCAGGAGTTTGTCTTGGCATTTTTTCCCCAGGGTGATTGGCTCTAATCTGGGGACTTCAGGTCCTTAGAAATATTTACATAGTGTTCGCTGCAGCGAACTTGCCACTGTACACACTGCCAATCTTTTTGAAGTTTGAATCCCTTTCAACCCTCCCAAAGGGCCATCTCAGGATTAGGAAACTAGACCCGAGCCTAATATTGTTTGGTATCATAGATGTAGTTGGACTCTAAAAATAGGGCCCAACATTGTTTGATATCGAAGCTGTAGTTGACACAAAAAACAGGGCCCGACATGTCGGAGCTGACCGATATCTCTTGAGCATACTAATATGAAACACATTATAGATCTAAGCCATCTCTGGTGGTAATCCTAACTTATAAGCTAATGGTCCTATTCTCTCAGTAATCTCATAAGGACCAATCTATCTAGGGCTCAATTTTCCATTTTTACCGAATCTTAGAACTCCTCACCAAAGTGATACTTGCAAGAACACCTTATCTCCCACCTAATATTCCATATCTCTCCGGTGCTAATTTGCATAACTCGTTTGTCTATCTTATACCACCTTAATACTACTAAGGATAAATTTTACCTTATCCACAGTGTCTTGAATCAACTCTGGACCTTCAATAATCCTTAGGCCTTCCTCATCCCAGTACAGAGGTGATCGACATTTTCTACCATATAATACTTCATATGGAGCCATACCAGTACTACTATGATAATGATTATTATATATAAATTCCATTAGAGCAACATATTCATCCCACGCTCCTTGAAACTCCAAAATACAAACTCTGAGCATATCCTCAATAGTCTTATTAGTCCTCTCACTCTGTCAGTTTCTATGAGGATGAAATGTTATACTAAAGTTTAACTTCATACCCAATGGTGTTCGTAAACTACCTAAAAATCTAGAGGTAAATCTGGGATCCCAGTCTGATACAATAGACACTGGGACTTCATGTAATCTCACTATTTCATTAACATATCTCTGAGCTGACTGATCTAATGTACTGTTCTCTCTCACTGGTAGGAAATGAGCTGATTGTCGTCAATTTATCGACAATAACCTATATGACATCATGTTGTCTCGGAGTTCTTGATGGACTCATAATAAAATCTATTGTGATTTTCTCCCATTTCCATTCCGAAATAGGTAATGATTGTAACTTTCCAACTAGAGCTTAATGTTCAGCCTTAATTTACTGGCATGTCAAATATTTAGCAATATATTCAGCCACTTGCTTCTTTATTCCTAGCCACCAAAAATGTTGTTTCAGAGTACTATACATCTTAGTAGTACCAGGTTGCATAGCATAAGTTTCCATGTGAGCTTCCTCCAAAATCTCTTTTCTCAAATCATCAACATCAGGTGCATATAATCTTTGTTTCAACTATAAGGTATCATCTCTCAACTCAAATTCAGAACTCAGAGTCTCTTTCAACTTCTCTATAAGCTTCACTAGTTCTGGATCCTTTCTTTGAGCTTTTCTAATCTTTTCATGCAATACTAGTCTAATATTCAACGTAGCTATCAATGCTTCATTAATTCAGCTCAACATTCAATGATCTTAGTTAAACTAGGTTTGGTAACTTAGATGTTTGAATTTATACCAGACTTTTATTAGATTTCCTGCTTAAGGCATCAGCCACAACACTAGCTTTACTAGGATAGTATTCAATCATGCAATCATAATCCTTAAGCAATTTAATCCACCATGTTGTCTCATATTCAACTCCTTCTAACTCAATAAATATCTCAAGCTTTTATGCTCTGTAAATATCTGAAATGTCTCACCATATAAATAATGTCTCCAAATTTTCAAGGCAAACACTACTGTAGCAAGCTCTAAATCATAAACTGGATAGTTAAACTTATGAGGTCTTAATTATCTCGAAGCATATGCTACCACTTTACCATATTGCATTAAATCACACCCTAATCCCTGGTGTGAAGCATCACTGTATACAATATAACCCCCAGATCTAGATGGAATAGCTAACACCGGTATTGTAGTCAATCGGTGTTTTAATTCCTTAAAACTATTATGACATTTATCAGTCCATTTGAAAGGTACATTCTTCCTCAAAAGTTTTGTTAAAGGGGATGAGATCAATGAAAACCCACAACAAACCTTCTATAATAACAAGCTAGTCCAAGAAAACTCCAAATCTCAGACTTATTTCTCGAGGCTTCCCACTTTTTTACTGCCTCAACTTTCTTTGGGTATACCTGTATGCCCTATCCAGATACTATATAACCCAAGAACACCACTTGATCAATTCAAAATTCATACTTACTGAACTTGGCATACAATTGCTTCTCTCTCATTATTTGTAAAACTAATCTTAGGTGCTCATAATGCTCCTCTCTACTCTTCGAATACACAAAAATATCATCTATGAATACAATCACAAAATGATCTAAGTAAGGTTGAAATACCTTGTTCATCAGTGCCATAAAAGCTACTGAAGCATTCGTCAATCCAAAAGGCATCACCAAAAACTCAAAATGTCTATATCTGGTCTTGAATGCACTCTTTGGTATATTAGCTTCTGTGATCTTCAACTGGTAGTACCTTGACCTCAAATCCTGTTTAGTAAACACCTGAGCTCCTTATAACTGGTCAAGTAAATCGTCAATTCTTAGTAAGGGATACTTGTTTTTCACCGTCACCCGATTTAACTGTCTATAATCAATACACAGTCTTAAAGTCCAATCTTTCTTCTTTACAAATAAAACTGGAGCTCCCCAAGGTGACACGCTGGGTCTGATAAACCCTTATCTAACAACTCATACAACTGGGTCTTAAGTTCCTTAGGTTCCACAGGTGCCATTCTATACGGAGGAATAGATATAGGAGCAGTACCTGTAATAAGGTTGATTGTAAACTCTATTTCCCTATCCGGGGGTAATCCCAGTAACTCACTAGGAAACACATCTGGGAAATTCCTGACAACAGAAATATCCTAAATTGTCTGCTTAGTTCGGGCATTAGTTATATAGGCTAAGTAAGCCTCACATCCATTTCGAATTAATCTAAAGGCACTCATTGAAGAAATTAATTTAGCTGGCACTACCTGACTAATACCTCGAAATATCACCTGTGGTTAATTAAAAGATTCAATAATTACTTTTTTAGTATAGCAATTACAACCCTATGTGTAACATCCCATTACTCACATTCAGGCTAAAATAGTAAATACGAGAGAGATTATTGAGAGATAGAAATGCATTTCATATTCATGCATTATATTATATACAAATACACGTGAACATTGTATTTTTACACATGAAAATAATTGTTCATGCATTCATTGATAATTTCGGGTGTAATTGAATTGTGATGAGATATTATTGAGAATTGAGAGATTATTGAATTGAAAACTTATTTGGAGAGTGTATTTGTTAAATTAGATTTTTGGAGAATTTTTGAAATAATTTCTGAAAAGGTTGAATATTATTAGACTAGGAAAAATGCCATTTGGCGAGTAAATTGATGGAAGGAAATATAAATGAAAAACTAATGATGTTGGAGGTTTGTTAAAAATGATTTTAGAAATTATTGAGAAAATAACTTTGAAAATTTAGAGATGGTTGAACTAGCTTAATAAGAGAAACTAGTTTGAAGCATTAGGAATTAGACCAATGGATAAGTAACATGTGTCACTTGTCTTGTTTAAGTTGTACTATACAATTCTATTTAAAAGACCCAGTCACTGTGTGGATCATACCTCTTCTTCAAGATTTTTCTTTATCTTCTGGAAGCTTCATTCTTTTAGGAAAATCTCTCACCCTCACAAAGAAAGTTTTGCTCTCACTTTTCACTCACCATCTCTTTTTGTTATCTTCTTCACAACAACCGAAATACCTAGCCCTACAACTCTTGACTGTTGATGATCGGGTATTATTGGAAAGCTAGGGTTTAGGTGATCTCGAAGGTTTTGGAGCTTTAGACAAGTAAGCATTTTAATGGTTTTCCATTATTGCATAAGATGAAACATGCATCATGTTAATTATACATTGAAGTTAGAAAAATAAAAATGTACATGTGCTGAAAACGTGAGTGAGTGAAAATACAGAAGTTGAAAATGCAGAAAATGTAAAGATAATATTCGTGAGTGTGATTTTCTGTTTTTGATTATTATGAAAAATGATAGATTTTGATTTGGTTGTGATAAGTTGAGCTGAAATGAAATAGTAATGAAGAGGAAATATTGAGGAAATAAGCTAGAACTGATAGAGTAAGCAAAAGAGATGAATTAAGATGAAGATGATGTTGAAGTGTGCTGGACATGTACAGATGCAGTGTCTACACTAATCATGCATCCGTATTTTTTTTTTCATATCTTGGTCTATATAAATAGAAATGGTATGAGTTTAAGTTCATATTAAACTAAAGACGTATAACTATATTTTTCATGAAGGAATCAAAATTGAATTCTGTCTCTAAAAGTTTCAAATTTTAGCTCAAAGTTAAGTTGATGGATTCTGTCATGGTTTGGAATAGTGTGTAGTGTTTTTATCATAATTTGTGCACAAGCATGATCGTGACATTTTGCAGAAGTATGGAAAAGCACGATGTGCACCATCATGACTTTTCTGAATGATTGTGACATTGAATGCTTACAAAAGTGGACTAATGTGAACATCCTTCACTCTTTTGGCTATATCTCCTTCGTCCGACCTCCAAATGACATGAGACTTGAACCATTGGACTTGTAACATACTTTTCTACCTGTACACCAAAAATATTAGCCACATGAAATCATTATGGAGAGATTGATTGATGAATTTGGGACGGAATTGATGACAAGTTCTGGAAAATGATAACTAGAGTATTTTCATTGACTATGCTTCGGTATTTTAGGCATAACTTATTATGTAGTCTTCTACATGAGATGATTTTTTATTTAAATTAAATTAGAGACATAGGATACAATATTTCAGAAGGAGTTGAGATTTAATTCTGTCTCTAGAAATCCATATTTTTGAATTAAAGCGGAGTACAGGATACTATTTAAGCTTATTAATAGTACAAATTATTTTGAATATAATTTTTGGGGTACTGAACCAAATTGAATGATTGTGGTGTCGTTACAAACTTAAGACAATGGGGAACACTTTTTGAGAAGAAATTTTCACCAAATTACTTCATTCACCTAATCAGAATGATCATGGAAAATTAACCCGAAGGTCTGGATTTTTGGAGGTGATATAGGACTGAAATGAGAGTTTGGATAATTGTTTGGTCTTGTAATGCTAGAATAACATTAACGAGTAAATTGTTGGTATTAAAGTACCAAAGACATGTGTATAATGGACATGAAGTGGTTCATATGATTAAATTTATGATTCAAGAAGAGGAGTAAAGAGTATCTAGTAAAAGTGAATGAGAAATGGGTTATTATGAAAGCAAATGATGCTAAAAATAAGAATGTGATAA
>JAOQMP010000208.1:25695061-25714734 GCA_027563575.1 Erythroxylum pedicellare | reverse complement strand
CAGTTTGACCTTTTGACCCTTTGACTACTCTTATTATATGTTCTTATTAAAGTTATAAGCTTAATTTTTGTAGAATTTAATATCTAAAATCTAAATTCTTATAAGATTATTGAACATTGACAGCTAAGATATTTAATATTCATATCTTTACAATTTTTTTAAAAGTCATGCCCTCAATAGTCATTTTACATATTAACAGTTAATATTGAACAACTAATTTTACCAAACATCAAATGACAACCAGCGAATGCAATCAGCTCATAGAATCAACTATCAATTAATAACTAATGCAATCAGCTGATTACTAAAAATGGTTTATGCCTATTGAAGGTAGGCCCAGACGACCTCACCAAAATTCTTCCTATTCATTTTTTCGAAATATATTATAGATGGTCCAACTCGACGTCGTATTTGTATACAACAGCTTTTTTGAAAATTAGTATGAGCTTGCAGACCATTTAGGTTCTTTCCGCCGTTCGCTAACCGTCGGTGACTGTAAACACCGACCGGAATTCCACACTCTTTCGCTTACAGGTCTTCGAAATGCCACCTAAAGCAGAAAAGCCACCGATTGAGGTGGTTAATATTGACAGCAGCGACGACGAGGAGGACGACTCCGTCACGACGGTCCAAAAATCCTCGAATCCAAAAGCGGCACTGAAAACTCAATCCACCTCGCAGCTGGTTTCTCAGGCCGATCAGAAACTCGAATTTCGTAGTTTCTGGAAAGCTGGAGGCCTTTACGTGGGCCCCACCTCCAGGAAGCCTCTTCCTATAGGTCAATTTCGTCTTCCTTCAATTGTTTGTTCTAGCGCGTCTTAACTGTACACTTAAATTTTCGGTTTCTAATCTTGGTGATTTACAGTTGATTTGGAACACGCACGAGTTCATCCCAAGTTTCTGCACTCTAACGCGACTTCACATAAATGGGCATTTGGAGGTTAGCCTGTTCTTTTAGAAGTATAAATCAATTGTTGAATTTGATACTCTTTTTTTATCACTTCCTTCTTGTTTATATCTCTTCTTTTAATTGGTAGCAATTGCTGAACTATTGGATAATGCTGTTGATGAGGTATAAATCGAGTTTTTTTTACATGCTTTACTTTATTTGGTTAGTTTCTGTTTCTTATTAACTTGTCTAATCAATGTTTTCATGATAATGTTTTCATGTCTGCCCTTAATTCAGATTCATAATGGTGCAACCTTTGTGAAAGTCGACAAAGTTGTTATCGCAAAGGATAATTCCCCTGCTCTGGTTTTCCAAGGTGAGTTTGAAGATGAACTTGTTTTGTTTCATTTTTAGATGTGCTCCATTTCTCTCACTATAACAACATAACTTAAAATTTTGGGGAATGCTTTTTCAGATGATGGTGGCGGCATGGATCCTGCTGCTCTAAGGAAATGCATGAGCTTGGGTTATTCTTCAAAGAAGTCTAATACAACAATTGGACAATGTAATTTGTCTACCCTTCTCATTTAAAGATAGCTTTGAACATAGATGTGTTAGTAATTCTTACAAACATATAAGTATTCCTTCTTTTACCATTCTCCTAACTGTAGCTGGTTATTCCTAAAAGATTTATAGTTATTCGTGACGAGCACACTATTAAGCAATGCCTTATAATGTTCATGTTAAGGTAGATGAGACCATGGCATGTTGCAAATCCCTTTTCTTGGGTTCTTCACTTTGGTTATGCTGACAATTTTTTCAGTCTGTTTTACTTGCATTCTGCTTCTAGATCTTTATATGAATGAAAAGATATGTATGGTTGCAGATGGTAATGGTTTCAAAACCAGTACCATGAGATTGGGAGCAGACGTTATTGTTTTCAGTCGTGCAACTTGTGACAGGTAGGCTTTTCCCCTGATATTTGTTCGTTTAGCGTAATTCAAAATTCAGTTGTGATTGTCTTCACATCTGACAATTTGGGAATATACTGGATAAAACTTTGACTTATCTGAAGATCACTTATCTTTTGACAGATATTATTATTTGAAATCATTAATGATATACAGAAATTGTCATTTGGATTAGTTTCTTAGATATTCCTTATTCTCAAGTGGCAAGCAGATTTCTTTGTCATCCTTTAAGTTCTTGATACTTGAGGTGAAAGGGGTTGGAGTATTGCTATGATCTGTATTTTATCTGGTTTTGAGCTTTAGCACCTTTCTATTGACATCTATTCTGTAGCAAGGCATTTCAGAGTGTTGGACTTCTATCCTATACCTTCTTGAGGAAAACAGGGCAGGATGACGTTATTGTTCCAATGGTATCTGTACTCACGTTGGATAATTTTGGCGTAAACTCATCATCAAAACTAATACATTCATTATTGTCTCATATTTGCCTTTCTCGTTATTTTTCAGATTGATTTTGACATATCTGGCCATTGGGCGGAACCAATTATTTATAGCTCACAGGATGATTGGTCTTCAAACTTGAAAACAATCCTTGAATGGTCTCCTTTTACATCAAAGGATGAACTCTTGCAGCAGGTTGGTTGGATTGATAGTGATTCCATAACTTGTAGTCACTTCTAGTGTATGATGTAGTTAGCATTTGAAGGTGTTACTGCAGGGTCCAGTCATATAATGCTAAACTTTATTCAATGCCTTAAAAGTCTAATCTACCTGCGTGCATAATTTCTGCTGACTAATAGTTTAAATAACTTCAACTATCGAGTTTAGTTTACCTTTCCTAGAATGCATCATTTATAACTTGATAGAAAAGCTGATATGTACAAACTGATTGATGCTCCTTTGGCTCTCACTGACCTAAATGAAACTTTAGAAGTCAAATGTTACTAGCACCCTTAATGTGTTCTTTAAATTCCTGATGTCTTTTTGTAGTTTCTTGGGAATGCAATTTCTTGATCATAATTTCTACGTACAATTAATCACAAAAATGGGTTTGCACTGATGCCATCTCTAGCTTCCTAAGGTATTGTTGCATACCCACAAGATAAGGCCTTTCAGAGTATTATAATTGCTGTTTTTAATTCTTAAGCACAACAGTATAAGAGTTCTAGTGTGTGGATGTTGTTCACATCTTTTATTGCACCCTACACGTTATTTGCATTCCTGATGTCTTTTTGTAGTTTATTGGAAATACAATTTCATATGCTTAATTTTGCATACAAATAATCACCAAAACGGTTTAGGTTGTTGCAATCTTTGGTTTCTTGGGGTATCATTGCCTACTCACAAGATAATGCCTTACAGACTATTTTAATCATTGTTTTTAAATCGTAATCACAACAGTATAAAAGTTCTAGCATATTGATGTTGTTTGCATTTTCTTTGATTGCACTGATTAGTTGGTGTTTACCAGTTTGAGGATATTGGACCACATGGTACAAGAATATTAATATACAACCTATGGTTGAATGATGAAGGTGTGTACGAACTGAGTTTTGATGATGATGATGAGGTATGTTGTGTTTGCTTTGGTGTGTTATTAAATTTTGAACTATGTTCAAGGAACAAATATATTTTTGTCTTGCAACATAACTTGATTAGTATGCTACTGGGGGCAAGTGACATCTAAATGTAACCAAAGACCTTTTTGTCTATGGGACATATAGTAGTCTCATTTTTTCCTATCTTTTTGCTAGCCTCTTGTCTTTAGTCTTTACTAGTTTCAAAAGCCTAAACATTAGAAATCAAGTAGTAGATTGAGTATCCTTGTTTTGATTTTTTATTCATCAGTTAGCAGTAAACCTTAAACAAAGTCATATATTGTTTTGTTTTGTTTGGTGAATATTCTAGCGTATATTGATGCTTCTCTTGTAAACTAGGACTAATTTATTTCTTGTGGTTTACAACTTAAAATATGTCTCGTGACATCTTTCTTTTTTCTTTTGCAATTTTCATTGTTGTGTTTGGCAACTTGGAGTCTTTTATTTCAACACGTTCTCTCGTGCACGGTCTTGTGTATTGAAGATATACTGTATATCAAATGCCAAGGGTGTATTTGTACCTTAAAGTTTCACAAATGGTCTAAATAAGTCTCTACTGTTATCTTTGGTACCACTTTGGAAGTATCATAACGTTCCTAAAATAGTACTCATTGCACCCTGAATAAGATGCAAAAGTGGTAACAGAAATAATGGCAGAGACTTATTTAGACCTCTGGTGAAATGTTAAGGTGAAAATCACCCCTTTAGCTAATGTCTTAAAAAGTCATTTTTAAGATTACTTTCAGCATTTGGTTGGTCCAAATTCCCTAGTTGTGACATCACATAGGCTAAATTAATGATCTATATACCAAAACTGCTAAAAAATGAACTATGTTAGGATTTAAGGTGTTACTAGTATTATTTTGAAAACGTTAAGGTGTAATATGAAACCATAAATAACAGTAGGGACTAACTTAGACTTTTTAGAAGACGTTGGGGGAAATTCGTGCCTTTTGTTACTAGTATTACTTTGAAAACGTTAAGGTGTAATATGAAACCACAAATAACAGTAGGGACTAACTTAGACTTTTTAGAAGATGTTGGAGGAAATTCGTGCCTTTTGCCTAGATCAAATAAAGACATATCTTTAACTCCATATATGGAAAAATTTTAACTATTGATAACAACAAATTTATGTTGAACTCATATTTTGAGTTTTTATTTGTCACATGGAAATATTTATGGTTCCTCATTTATCTTTGACTTAGGATATACGACTCAGGGATGAAGCTAGCTGTGGAGGCCAAATAAAACTACCCAAAAAGATTGCTGAGCTTCAGTCTCATATCTCCTACTGCATCCGTTATTCGTTGAGGGTATGAATTCTATTTCATTTTTGTTTGTTTTTTTCTATTCTCTGTTAACATTTTTTGACCTGAAGCAAACAATCTTCCTTTTGACTAGGCTTATGCATCAATCTTGTACCTAAGAAAATTCACAAACTTTAGTATTATTCTAAGGGGCAAGCCTGTACAGCAATTTTTTATAGCAGATGACTTGAAATTTGCTAAAACAGTAAATTACAGACCTCAGCTGGCAGTGACATCGAATGAGGTAAGATCACTGGATGTTATTATCCATCTCCTTTTCTTAGAATCTTCTCTCTTTTATGTCTGTCATAATTTCACTGCACAATGCCACAAGCTGCAGTAATACCATGGGCTGCCATTTAATCCTTGTGGTAATTGATGCTTAAATGCTTATGGTAAAAGTCTTCCCCTTAGTATTGCAGTTAATCCTTTTCTCTTCCATCAGTGATCAACAATTGCCTCATCTTTCTAGCCTGTTATGTAACACGTACTCGTGGTTATTTTATAAGTTACGTTAAAGTGTACCAATATCCCACGTCGACTAAAAGCAAGAGCCCGAAAAGCATTATAAGGCTTGGACAATCCTCCTCCCCTTCAGGTGACTATTGTCGTGAAGTTAGGTCCAGTTTTATTATGATATCAGACCCATTCCTAATTTGATGTTGGGCCTTCCACAAGTATTCAGGTGGGCCACTCATAGCTGTTCAATTCTGGAAACTTTATGAACCAAATGTCTATTCCTAGGCATGAAAAGAGTGTGTTAAATTGTATCAGTATCCCACATCAACTAGGAAAACAGCTTAACAAGCCTTATGAGGCTTAGGTAATCCTCTCCTATTAAGGTGCTTTTGAGGATGGAGTTTGGTCCAGTTTTATCAGGCTATTATAGATGGATAACACATTTAGCACAAGATATGAACAATGTACAAGACAATCATAAATCTGTAATATGGAACTTTAACGGGGCTTATAAGTGATTGAAATTCCTTTGAGATGCGAAGTAATGATAAGAAGCATTTAGAATTCCTGAATTTGGATTGACAGGCAGGAATTTGTTCATGATTGGTTCACACCTTGCATGGAGATTGATATGAAGTTGCATTTTGCAACTTTTGTCTCATTGATGTACCATTGAAAGGCAAATGCATTATTTTAAGAAAGCTGATGCTGTTGCAGTTTCAAAATGCCTATTTAGTGGAACTTGTATCCTTGAGCAACATATGACAAACATTTCATTTATATACTGGGAAGAAAGCAATTTGTGCTGTTACACGTCTGACAGCCAGTACTTTGTTCCTTTTTTCTTTCAGTCAGTCAGTACATACTTTTTTCAACGTATATTTGTTTCCAGGGAATAATTAAAAGCTCATGCGCTATCACTTTCACATTTTCAATTTGCTTCTTATAAAATTTCTCTGTTAAGTTCTAAAAGCTTAATTGTTGGTTGTCTATTGGACCAAAGCATTTGAGTTTTTCATGTGGAACTATTTGACCTGAAAAATGTATGTTTTCTCATCTCTCCTGCCTCTATTTGGGGCATTTAAGGCTACTGTGGAAACAACCATTGGATTCATCAAAGAGGCACCTTCTCTATCGGTTTCTGGATTCAATGTGTACCATAAAAATCGCCTAATCAGGGTAAATTCTGATACTATGTTGGTTTCATGCTTTTAAAATAGGAACATGGATATCTCAGGCTTCGAATTGTATATATAATTTTGATTTGGATGACTGTTGTTGCTTAGAAATTTAGATGCTTCTGATTGCTTCCTGCATTAAGTGTCCTTGATGCCTTGGGTAAAGTAAATTAGCAACATGTGACTTACATTAATTCAATATGTTTACTCTTTACCTGACTGCAGCCTTACTGGAAAGTCACTGGTGATGGTAATTCAAAGGGATATGGTGTTGTTGGTATTTGTCCTTCTTCTCTAGATTTCTGTTATCTTTTTAATGATTTTTCAGTAAAATTGTATGCAGTTACTACTTCACTTTATGCTACAGGGGTTCTTGAAGCCAATTTTATCGAACCAGCACATGACAAGCAGGATTTTGAAAGGTCATCACTCTTTATACGGCTGGAATCTAGACTGAAGCAAATACTGATCGAATACTGGTTTGTAACTGTTTGCTAACCTCTTTAGACAAAGACTCCATTTTTTCCTCTTTTCGGATGGTAAATATTTATCAGAACATAGAGTGTGAATCAAACCCATGTTTGAATGGAACCTTCTTGTAAAAGTATTTTGATATGGTTTTCAGTGATGTTAGTAGATGCTATTCAAACTGTTCCTTTTCTATCCATATCAGTATTTCGTATAGAGGTTATTGTGTCAGCAATAGTGTCCCGTAGAAAGTTTTTCAGGAAAACCTTTTCCTACCAAAGTTCTTGCAGTCCGGCAAAGGATCTTCAGCCACCTTCTCTCCCATTCCCTACTCTTGTCAGTCCCTCTACGTTAATGAGATGATATTTATAGTTCTTTCCTTTCATTTGTACAAACTTGAAATACAGTTGTGTTTCCTTTATTTGGTTCCCATCCACACAACTGTAGATTTTTCATGCATGTTTCCTATCAAAGTTCACATAACATTTTTAAAATGCATGTTTCCTATCAAAGTTCACATAACATTTTTAACTTGCAACAGATATTCTGCCTTTTCCATTTTGTATGTTAATCTCAAGTAAGAATGGTGCCTACTATATGACAGAGGTAATAGGCATAAAGGAGGTTTCAAAATTTTATCCGTTCCATTCATGGTTTGCTAAAGATCACAGAGCAAAGATGTTTGATGTGCATGTCAAACATCTTCTATATCTGGCACACTTATGCTGTGTCAAATGTTAAAAGTGTGATGCAGATTTTCTTATTATTATTATGAGCCAATATTTTACGCAGGATAAACAGAAGGAAAGATCCACACACTCATAAAATCACTTTTATGTTATCTCCGGAAAAAATTTGAAAGCTAAGGTGAGAATTTTGCCAGGAACAAACACTGCCACTTAGTCGGGCATCAGCCACCTGGTTCAAGAAGCCATTATGTGCCAAAGGAGCATGGAGCTAAATTTCGGAAGCAGTTACCTTCTAACCAGCATGATGTTAGTCTCTCAGCTGATTTCCAAGGAGGGAATCTACATCAAGGCAACTATCTTGCAGAACAACCGCCGATAGGTTTTGCAGCTGTAAGAACCATAATCCTTTTGTACTGCACAGCTGCCTCATTGATTCCTATTGTGCATCTGATTACTATGAATATCCGGCTCTAATACACGGAATATGATCTGCAACTCCGTGGTGTTTGGGCATACCTTGAGCTTGTAGAGATCAAGGTTCTGAAAAAATTATTTTCCTCTAATTATGTAACATTCAATTCAGACAAGGGTGGCTTTTAACTTTTCGGTGCCAGTCAAGAAGTATCTGCTTTAGGATTTTGGTATATGAACAAGTTCTAGTTGTACATGTTAATGCATGAGAGCAGGAGAGAGAAAGTGGCCCCTTGAAATTGTCTTTTTTTTTCAACTTTTCTTTGATTTGTATAAAGTCAGGTTGGCAATTACAGATGCAGAATTCCAAAGAAATTTGTTATCTCATAGTCACTTCATTTTATCCCAGAGGACAACATATGTGTCCGATTATTTATATTCTAGATTTCTGTGTGTGCACTTCAAGTTTTTCATTTTTCTTCATTTCCTGGCAGGGATCATCTGTTGAAGTCATATCAGAAAATATAGGGTCCATGTCCGTCGAACAGATATGTGACGAAAACTTGAAACTTTTCATGAGGTACTTGCTATCACTTAATCTATTAGTTTTTAGTTTAGAATAGAATCATTTAGTCTTGACCATTTTCAACTACAAATAAAAGGATTCCTACGGTTGAGCAAAGACTAAAGCAGCAACAAACACCAATCACATTGTTGAGCTTGGACAAGTGCTTCAATTTCTTCCTCTTAATTATTTCTCTGTATCTAATATTGATACAAGGAAGTAATGTCAACTTGCTGGTTAAAGGCAGTTGATTGTCGGGCTTTTATCTGTGCTTTTGTATTGAAATGCAACAATTACAATCGTCTACAGGTGTGAAGAACACGATCAGAAGGAGACTGAATTGAGAAAGACGGTATGTGTAATTAGTTGTAAAAGTCTGTTCTTTGCATGTTCAAGTACTCACTCGGCTTCTGGATTGGGAAACTAGATTGAGGAATTGGAAAAAGAGTTGGAACAAGCCAAGATGAAATGTGCCCAACTTTCTGCACACTTGGAGACTAGAAAGAAGCAAAAGATAATGAAACAACAGACAGAAAAGGTATTATGATAAGTACAAGATTTCCAAATTTCTGAGTTCATTAACTTGGCAGGATGAGTGGAGCAAGCAGCTTTGTCCATCCAATCTGTGGATATATGCAGCCATTCTAATGAACTGTGTATGCAAGTTAGCTGTTCTTTTGCTAGTCGCCTTGGTTCTTCAGGTCCTTGAATTTATTAATATTAGCTAGTACAGACCTGAAGATGTACAGAATTTATATTGAATTTAGTTATCATTTCGTATCAGTTATCATGTCAGTAAAGCTTCAATTGGTCTACCGAACTCAGCCACTAAACAAATCGTTTGTCAATAATTTACAACTTTTATTAAAATTTATTTAATTTTAATACATTATATAATCTATATTAAAATAATTAAATATAAATTCAAAAAATCACCCTCTTGTTCTTTTATCCCGAATTAAATTTGTGAGCTTCACTAGTGTAATTTCCAACATTTGCCATAACGACATTAACAGAAAGCTCAGGGGATTTTATTCCAAAAGTGAAAAACTGGTCTTAAGGGGGACAAATGTGTGATAAAAATCAGTGGCACAGGCTTGGATCGGTTAAACGGTAAACGGCAACATCCGTGTTGAAGGTAACTACAGAATAATTATAATGAAAACGAGTTGGCCAAACACTGTAGTCTTCGTTCTTTTCTTCTTCATTCTAGATAGAGTTTGTAGTCACTGAAAATCGAGGAATAGGAATCATCGGCCAGAAATTCGATCCCGTGAATAGAACGAGTGGACGCTGAAATCAATCCATTATGAGGAAACGAGATTTGGCTATTCTCATGCTCTGCGCATTCGCCATTTTCTTCTCTCTCCAGGTTGGTCTCTTAAACCCTAGAAGCTGAAGAATGTTTCCTTCTGCGATTTCATTTTTCTGATCCCATGGTTTGTTCTCAGCACGAGGGTGATTTCCAGTTTAGAGAGGCGTGGTTTCATCTTTTCGACGATTACCCAATCAAATACGAAGCCGAGCGCCTCCCTCCGTCTATTGTCTCCGATCTTAACGGTGATGGCAGGAAAGAAGTTCTTGTCGCCACTCACGACGCCAAAATTCAGGTCCCTCTCTATTGATTTCCGTAATTTTGTTTATTTTTATGGCTTTTGATAGCTGTTTCTCATTTTTGTTGTAATTAATGTATATTAGGTTTTGGAGCCGCACTCGAGGCGAGTGGACGAGGGTTTCAGCGAAGCGAGAGTGATTGCTGAGGTCTCACTGTTGCCTGACAAGGTCCGTGTTGCATCTGGTAGGCGTGCAGTGGCTATGGCCACTGGTGTTATTGATAAAAATTATAAGCAAGGACAGCCACTGAAGCAGGTTTTGGTGGTTGTTACTTCGGGTTGGTCAGTGATGTGCTTTGATCACAACCTCAACAAGCTCTGGGAGAAGAATCTGCAGGTTTGTGGTGATGTTATTCTGTCATGGGATTTGCGCATTTTTTAGTTTGTGCTAATTTTGGTGATTCATTTTGTATGCAGGAGGATTTTCCGCATAATGCACACCATAGGGAGATTGCAATTTCAATAAGTAATTACACCCTGAAGCACACAGATGCAGGATTAATTATTGTTGGTGGGAGAATGGAGAAACAGCCTCACGTATGTTTTTTTGTTTTCCTTACTTTGGATACTGGTGTGTACTTAGCCACAAAGTTTATAGACTTGGAATGCAAATTTGACTGTAAGCTTTACTACCTGCATTTATCTTTTTTTTTAGCCATTTGAACTTAGCACAAGCCAAGAGAAACTTAGGCTGTTTATTCCTCTGTGTTCATCCCTCTCAAATGGGTAAATAAGTTATCTGGTTTCAGAGATTCTTCACTCGTTACATGCTAGCTTGAGGAGTAGATGGAAATGGCCTTTGAGAGCTTGTGCTGTGCAACATTTCCTCATGTATAAACCATGTCGCACATTTGATGTTTTCAGCTGTTTTTATTGCTGAACTTGAATAGAGTTTACTGTTAAATTCCCTTTTTGATTTTCCTTTTCCTGGTTTCTTGGTTTCATACCAATTTTTCTACTGTATCTGTTACTAGTCAGATTTTCTGTACTCATTGTGGTTCATGTGGCAGCTGATGGTAATCAAACTACATAAAATGTGTCAGTTCCTGGATCTGACTAATGTTTTATGATTCAAGCACAGCCTCATAACTAATTGATGGTCTTTTGTGTATGTTTTGCTCCCATTTCAGCTTTACTTGGATCCCTTTGAAGAGATTGGCATAGCTGAGAAAAATGCTGAGTTGCATAGAAGAAGTGCAAGTGAGAAAGAGGTGATGATACTGTGATTCTAAATTCTTTATATGCATCTGCTTCCGTTTTAGTTATACATCTTTTGGCAACTAAGTATTGTCACCTGGTAGTACAAGGCGTGCAAGTTTCTGAAACACTCTCGATCATGCTTTAAACTATTGAACAAATGTTGCATAAAATTTTCTTATGCACTTTTAATTCTAATATGACCTTATCAAGTATTTGGTTCCCTTTCATTACAGTGCACTGATTATCCTCTTGTCCAATGCCTGACTGATAGTGCCAGGACAAACAAGTTGATGTCATTTGTTTCTTTTGGTTTTTTAGAAGTGGAATATTTAGCAATCATTTTATTCTTAACAGGCCTCAGAGAATTCTGGATCTGTGGATCTACGCCACTTTGCCTTTTTCGCATTTGCTGGTCGAAGTGGTGAACTGCGCTGGAGTAGAAAGAATGAGGTGGGATTTATGTGTTAAACTTACAGTTCATCCTGTTTGCACTTATGTTTAGACTTGGATAATAAGGTCTTGATAGCAACTAAATTATCATGTACGGGGAATTTTGCATTGCTTTAATAGTTAAATGAAATATGCAATGAACATTTGCATGTAGGAATTAGAAATTAGTGTATTATGTGAAATAGTTGTAGTGTAGGCAAATGAATGAGTACATGTTATGGTGAACAAGCACTTCATGCAATATTTGTTTACTGGAAGTTATCTTTTTGTGCTAGTATCTGATTAACGAGAATACCTACAGTGACAAATTATAGCTTTGCTACCTTTACTGATATCATTGTCTTCTGTTTTATTCAACATTTTGGCGATGCAGAATATTGAAGAGCAATCTTCAGATGGATCTCACTTAATTCCACAACATAACTACAAGCTTGATGTGCAGGCTTTAAATACAAGACATCCCGGAGAGGTATGCACTGATGGCATTTCAAATTCAAAAGCTTTGCTTATGTAATTTCTTAAGGATTGTCTGACATCAAATTCATGTCAGTGATAATTAACTCTATAATCATTTTTCATAAGATTGATAGGAAGTCAATAACAAGTCATTGAAGCAGCTGTGCTTGTTAGGTTTGTTTTCACCATTTTATCCTTTTGCAGCTGTAATTCATTGTTTTTCCAAATGTATAATCCTGAACAGCTTATTTGATTCATTTTAAGTCTTTCTCCTCTGCAATTAAGACCAACTCGCAAAAGCTGTTATTGGGAGAAGTGGGTTGTGGGGATGGGGATGTTCTATCCAGCTCTGTTAATCTTTTCTTCCATGTGCTTGCTAATTGCATTATTGCTCTCTTCAAAACAAAAGCTTGCTTATGCAAATTGAACATTAGTTTGAATGCAGAGAATTCAGGGAATCAATTCTGGGAGTTATGCCACACCACTGGGTAAGCATTTCAGAACTACTCTTTCCATGATTCAGGTAATCCAATTAAGATTGTTAAGAGTGAATTTGGGTGCTTCAATGTCTATATCAGGATAGGAGAGAGGACACCATCTTGCAGCTGGTGCACTTCAGGCGTCACAAAAGAAAAGCATTGAAAAAAGCACCGGGAAAGACTACAAACTACCCTTTTCACAAGCCCGAGGAGAATCATCCTCCTGGGAAAGATTCAACCAAAAAGATTTCAAATTTGATTGGAAAAGCTGCTAAATATGCTGGATCGGCAAAATCTAAAAAGGTAAAATCTACTGAAATATATTTGTGCAGTTTGTGGAAGAACCATTTCAAGTCCTATCAAATATATGAGATAAATGTGTAATTTATAGTTTGTGGGTCTGGTTCATTTTATACCATTTGGATTTTGGACCAATAACTACTTTCTTAGTTATAACGATAATCTTCAAGAATGGGTACATTCTCACTGTTTTGGGTACAATTCAATTTGTTATTGGTTAGGGAGAAAAATAAAGTATGAGAAGTTGTAGGAACTCCCTAAACCTCGCTGGGGGTTGAGGTCTTTAGAGCTGTGGGATATGACTTGTGGAATTTTCCAATGTGAATCTATCTTATAGATTTCAAGTCTTTTGTTTGATGTGTTGCTTTGCTGTTACAGGCATTACCTTATATTCCAACCATAACAAACCACACTCAGCTATGGTGGGTTCCTAATGTTGTGGTAGCTCACCAAAAAGAAGGGATAGAAGCTGTTCATTTAGCATCTGGTCGCACCATTTGCAAGGTAACTCTTAAGCCAGGTGATGCTTTTCATTTTGTTAGACTATTCAATTGGCAGGGCCATTTCTTGTTAAAGTCCCCTAATTGGGTTGGGAAGGTCAACATACGTCAAAAGTTATGTTAATGTTTTATCATAATACTAGAGATGGTGGTTTTTATCAAAAGTATTTTGTGTGAAAACTCCTTATTAGCACTTATCCTGCGGCACAATTTTCATTCAATGCCAAATTTTAGTATCCCTTTGAATTGCTTTTATTTGACTGTGTGTTTATGTCATGTCCAATACTGCATGATTCATTGCCAATCATACTGAAAATTCACCACTTCAACAGCTTCATCTCCAAGAAGGTGGGCTTCATGCTGATGTCAATGGAGATGGAGTCCTTGATCACGTTCAGGTAAATTGAATATGCTTTTTGACTCCCAAATCTGTACTTATTTCAATTAAAATTGCAATAGCAACTCTTTAATAGGATTTGTTTCCCGGATCTTAAATTAATGGTGCACTCTCTAACATGGGCCAGTGGAAACTGATCCTTTCATTATGCTAAAGTTAGAATCACTACTATTTGGTCTTGTTTATTGTGATAAGCACCATCTTTAAGTAGAAAACAAATCCTTTTGTTCCCCACATTTTTGTTCAAGTCTTTGTGTGTGAGATTCAAAAGGTGGATAAGATGATGTTACCTTTTTAACGTTATTGTCATGCCCATGTAAAAGCATAAAGCAATATGTTTTCCTTCCAACAATGGTTGGGAGTTTTGGTGTTAATTGGTAATAGAAATATTTCATTTTCTTCCTATCAGGCCGTTGGTGGAAATGGAGCTGAGCAGACTGTTGCTAGTGGATCCATGGAAGTGCTGCGTCCCTGTTGGGCTGTTGCAACTTCTGGTGTGGCAGTGCGTGAGCAACTCTTTAATGCTTCCATCTGTCATCATTCCCCATTTAACTTGTTTCAGCATGGAGAATTCTCAAGAAATTATGGTCAACTTTCTGATGTGTCTGCTTTAGAGGTGGCAACACCCATTCTCATACCAAAAAGTGATGGCCATAGGCATCGCAGGGGGAGTCACGGAGATATTGTATTCTTAAACAATCGGGGGGAGGTATGACTTTAACTAGTCCTTGTCTCATGGTATTATAACAATAGAACTATATCAACAAGTATTTGCTTTTACTCACTCTTAACTTTTGTAGTGAGTTCGGAAATTTGCAGACAATGCCTGCTTGATAGAATAGTTACCATATTGTTAGAAATGTCAAATTTATCTATGGAAAAATCGTATGGTTCTGTTGGAAAAATAGCTCATGAGATTGACGGAACAAAATTATTGCATTCAGTAGCATTCACCCCATAGAATAATTGTCTTCATTGTCTATTGTACAGCCTTGAGCTGCAAGTGTGGTGCGATAATTGCGCCTGATAAATGTTTCAGGTGACTTGTTACTCTCCTGGATTGCATGGCCATGATGCCGTGTGGCAATGGCAGCTCTTCACAGATGCTACATGGTCAAATCTCGCTTCTCCATCTGGAATGATGGCAGCTGGGACAGTGGTTCCCACTTTAAAGGCTTTTTCTTTGCGGGCACATGACAATCAACAAATGATCCTTGCAGCAGGACATCAAGAGGCAGTCGTTATATCTCCTGGGGGAAGTATACAAGCATCTATTGATCTTCCTGCACCTCCCACCCATGCCTTGATCTGTGACGATTTCTCAAATGACGGTCTTACTGACCTCATTGTCATGACATCTAATGGGGTGTACGGGTTTGTCCAGACCAGGACGCCTGGTGCTCTATTCTTCAGCACTCTGGTAGGCTGCCTTCTTATTGTCATGGGCGTCATCTTTGTCACGCAACACTTGAACTCTATGAAAGGGAAGCCCCGGCTTGCATCATGAAAATGGCCTGTTTATAGCTTATGATGTACAACTAACTGAAGAGAACGTCTGTGAAGCAAAGCCAGTGGCATCTGTGATTTTCGAGATGTTTAAAGCTGAAAGATCATGGGATTAAGTTGAAAGGGATTTATAGGATGCTTGAACTCAGATCAGGCTTTCAGCGAGGACCATGGTCTCTGAAAAACTTTTGATCTGAATTGTTATACGAAGCGGTTCTTTTCTCACTTGATGGTTGCGTTCTGCCTTTTAGAACTAACATGTACTGTTGAGGACTTTAGAACTAGCATATACCGTCTACCAAGAATAACAAAGCTCTGTATCTTTTAACTCCCGGAATCTCGTGATTTTAGACAAAAGTGATATTCGGACCTGTTCAACTTGTAAGAATCTTGCGACACACAGTTATTTTCGGACCATTCTTATTAAGTTGGTAGATATGCAAACAATAGCAGGCCCTGGCTATGAAATTGGAGACAGTCCACGCATTGGAGTCGAAAGAGAACACAAAACCAGGCGAAGAGTGGGCACAATTTGCGAGAAGAAAAGGTGATTTGACGGTATTATATGATATAAGAATGTGAAAAAGGTAAACGAGAAAGAGAGTGATATTTTTGGGAGGTGCATCGCTTTCACGGTGCAGTGAGGATAATATTGGATGCTAGCGTATTCCCTGCTTGCCTAATCGAGGCAATTCCCAACTCCCAGCAACACCCCTTCACTAATCACGGTAGCTCTCTCATTCCCACTCTTTAGTTTCACACCAAAATCCTATATGATTATCAAAACATTTAATGAACTCAAAGTTTAGCAACGATTTGGGTGACAAGGTCTTCGTACAAACTCGTTAATTTAGCATGAATATGGTATAAACTTATCTGCTACCACTTCGTTTTATTGTTCTAGTAAACATGTCAAATGATATTTATTAGACTTGTACTATCATGTCATTTAGCTGACTCGATCTCAAACTTAGGTTAGAACTTTAACGTGAGCAACAACAAAACAAAAGGCTGTTTTCAGTTTGAGGTTAAATTTTTGGTATGAATGCTAACTTTGTCGGAAGTGGGAAAATAAAGGACAATTAAATCCTTTTCCCTTCAAGTTTTATTCATAAATTCACTCAATTAATTTATAATTTATATATACATACACTGGACTTATCACTCGCGTAGCTCTCTTTGCTCTACTAAACTGTGTTATCTTTAGATGACCATAAAGGTTAAGATAGTGATAAATGCTAATATCGGAAAATGCATCCAAATTAATTAAAACCTTGCAATTAAGCACATCTTCTTTTCTCCTCATACATGATCTATGATCACTTCATCATAGTATTTGTTTCAAGTGAATTGGAGACCAAGATGACAAAGTCAACTAAATGCATAGCGTCTCAAAAAAGGCGTTCTCATCTAATAAGCACTTTACTGTCTTCTCTGCTATAATTACTTCATAATGGCGAATTAGGCACAAAAGAATGGCCAAGTTAGTGGTCCTAAACCATCAAAACTAAATACCTAGGCTTGATTATTAGTGGAGATAATGACTGCAAGAGCACGTGCACAAGCATACTATATCTTCATTCTTTAAATATTTTTCAATCTATAACAGAGTCGTAAAATAATACTATTTATTTTTCAATGGGAAGTGTATTAAATAATAAGTGATTGCTTGTATTTTAATTAAGGGCAAAGTGAACGCTAGGCCACGAGTAGGTAGCCATAAAAATGCGTTGTTCCATGAGGACGTGACCATAGCTTTGTTGATGTGATCTTTGATCAAAATAAGACAGCAATCCAAATACCCAAATTATGATGAAAATGGTAAAGAAACACTTCCCCAGGAATTTCGAGAATTCCCAAAACTAGTTGCTGAGAACGTGCTAATGCACCCCAGAACTCTAAGATCAGATTGCGTTGAACTGAAACATGCACTCCAAGCCCCCATAACATCTAGATAAGGTGTAATCATCTAACTGTACCCCTTTGTTGACAATTATCGTCTGTTTGTTTGTTTGTTTTCTTTCTGGTCCTTGCACATAAAAGACAGAACAAGAGTGACTAGAAAGTTGAATTAGTCAGCTCTTCCTTTTTGGTAAGCATTGAATTTGTCACCTTCTTCATCACATCACCTTGAGTGTGTAGTTTCTCCACCTAACAGTTGTTACTGTGATTGACGACATGAACCGAAATAGACAACTCGTGGCTGCAATATTCCACTGTATACGTTGAACCTATGGTTATCGTAATTATATTTGCATTGCTCGTACACCAAATGTTTTTAGCAAAAGGTTTCTTAAAACTTTGGTTACCCTTATCAAAATAATCACTTCTTTGTCAGGAATCTCAATTTTAGTTTTCACTAAACTGGAATACAAACAATTTAGAAAGAACAAGTAGGCATATTATTAGAACTATTATTCATTAGCACAAACAGTTACCAACTGTATATATCCTTACAATATGACCATATATACCCCTTCTCTTATAGCTTCTTTAATTAGCTACTGTGTAGTTTTTGTAGCTGTTGAGTTGTGAGGTGATTATTTTAGAAAAACTGCATGTTATACCTATCCCATATTCACGTTCTTAAAATCATTGAATCACCAATTATTTGATATTATATACATAAACCAATTAACATGTTACTTACAGCGTTTACCCTATGGAAGCGACCATTTCCATTAGCTTATAGGCATTAGGCACCATGAAAATCAAAGCTAGTTTCCAGCCTAATTTAGGGTTTCAATGAACCAATAAGAAACTAAATGCTAAAGGTGTACAGATAAGAAACTATATTCTGTTTTTACCTTAAAAGTGTTAGAATTAGTCACGGGCCCTCACTACTTAAGGAACCCTGCTGAGTTTACTAACGATAAGAGTCATTGCATATGAACGAAGGTACTGCTCGATTAAATGATTCAACAACTGAGACAAGTGAATGATGAATTTCAATTATGTTTTGAGAATAAACTGCAGTTAAGATAAGACTTAGGACTTTGTTTTATAATTGTTATATACAGTCTATGCCAGCAACTTGAACAAAATTTCTAAATGACCCTGACGAAAGTCATTTTTTAATAAATTTGAAGTTAATGATTTCATTTATTGAAAGATTCAAAGAATGTGCTAATTTACAGAATAATATATCCTTGATTTTACAGTCACCAAGCTCAATATGCCCTAGCGAGACGACCCTAGGAACGTTTAAGCAAAATTAGGGGTTGTCAAAAGCTAACTTGACATTCTTGAGAGAGAACCGCATACATGGTAGGCACTCTTGATGAATTATAGATCAGTTGAAACTTTAGCATGACGACTTGTTTCTTTGGAGTATACTTAACCGTATACAACACATATAACCCAATCTTCTCTTTGGAATCTGATCAGGAAATTATCAAACTGAACTGATCACTAGTGGGATCTCAACTGGGCATGAATTGGGTCATTGTCAAAAGTTGTGGTTCCTAGAGCTCCCCAGATAAGTTGCAAAATGATGAACTAGGGTTTCTCTGAAGGTGACATTTTGTCTTTATTGTGGTGTAGGTAGATGATTGTGTTGTCTAATTTCGAAGTGTTCCGAAATGCAAATGGGTCCTAATATGACAAGGAATGGTAGGCCACTACGTACACTATCCCCTTAAAAAGCACATGCACGGCTGCACGCGCGTTTTTGTAGCGACAAGCCACAATTTAATGGGCACTGTCATGATTAATAAGGCAAAATGTTAGAGAAGCGTTTCGAAGAAACTCACATATACAACCGTTGTACATAAAATATTGGATTCAGGGGCTATATATATAATTATTCTTCTAATTATTTTATTAGAATTTTGAATATAGACTAGAGTCCACTAATAAGAATTAAGTTTGGATCGATCATTGTCAAAATAACTAGAACTAATTATTTGGATAATTGGCTCTTACTACTTAAACCTTTTAACATATTCATATTTAGTCAATATGAGATACTCTAACAAAATGTATTCAAATAATCAGTGAGAGCGAAGAGTTTTGAAATTTATTTTTTAAAAAATGAAAATGATCTATTCACTATAGTTCACTGTTACAAAATGTTCAAAGTAAGCATAGACAAGTTGTGAACCTAGTCTATCCTAAAAAATGATGGAAATTAAGCAGAATACAAGTAGTGTTTATAGTTCTAACGAATTATATGTCACATACTAACATTAAAGGTGTCACCTTGTTCTCATGCCTAGTGTTAAATTATGTTCTA
>JAOQMP010000208.1:25661661-25687206 GCA_027563575.1 Erythroxylum pedicellare | reverse complement strand
CAAAGATAATAACGTCAGGTTAAAATAGTAGGTTTAGATATTTAATTGTCACTTTTTAAATTTCAGAATATAATTAAAAAGCTAAACAAAGTTAGAGAAATTTGCTAATGCATGAGTGGGATGAGAGGTAAGATAATCGGCGTCAATTATGACCAAATTGCACGAGGACGACACTAAAATGTGAAACCGGAGCTGAATGAATCAGAAGAGATTCTAAAAAATGAATTTTGAAATAGAATGTTACTGTGTCCACATGATGCATAATTTCGCTCTTTTGCATTTGCATGTGAGCTTAATTATTTCCGATGCATTTTTATAAGAGGAATTAAATAAACAAGTACGAGGACTGTGTTACCCTGTATCCCCGCAGCACCTAATTCAGACATACTTTAAGAATTCGATAAAAGCACGCCTCTTTTTCACTGCCCTTATTAAACTAAAATTAGTCAGTAATTGCTTGCATGGCTAAACAGTAACGCTAAATGCTGACAAATCAAACAAATAAAAATTAACTTATTACAGTGGACGAGACTATGCTTTACAGCTACGCCCTCACATGCACCTTCTAAATTTCACGCATTGAAAACTAATAATCATTGGATAAGACTTCCTTCCTTATAGTCATCACCCCCTAATATCAAAATTCATTCAAGAAATAGGAAATGGACCGACACGTGGCGGCTGAACAGTCGTTGGGACGGGGGTGAGAATGGGATCATTCCGTTAGATAGAGAGATGAGATGGTGACATCCACAGCCAATGGGAGAGGTTTTTTTTGTTAAAGAGAAAAGATTGTTTTAGTTGTAGAGGGAGACACATTGCTCAGAGAGCAAAAAAGGTTTTCATTCACTGCAACAAATCCGGAACACGGAGAGAGAGGGGTGGGGAGAGACTTAAATTTGGGTAGCAGAGTGAGAGAGAGAGGCTATGGCGGCGTTGCAGAGAGAAGCAGCTGTGATTCTGTGTCTCTAAGTTTAATGCCTTGTCGCTAGAAGAAGAAGAAGAAGAAGAAGAAGAAGAAAGGATAGGCTTCTCTTCAGAAAAGTTAAAGTTGTCAAAGTTGTTATCTTTCAACTAACCCACCTGCAAGTACCCATCAACACCAAGAACACAAGAAGCAAATTAAACAAAGACTGTTCATTTGACACGGTTTTTAAGAGATTACGACAGAGAGAGAGAGAAAGACAGGAACATACTCTAGTCTCTATACAAGGATACAAGAATCTGAGGGGACAAGAATTCCGAGAAAAATCGAGTACTGCACTACCTTTTCTACTCAGAACCCGAAATTCGGGAAGTTCAAAGGCTTCTTTCTGCATTTGGTTTCTGGGATTCCAATCAAAAAGCCAAAGGCTGAGGGGGGGTGGTCTCTGATATGGATTGTCTGTCACCACAATTGAGGTCTGGGTCAGCTTTAGAGGTATGGCTAGCTTGTTCTCACTAGGTAGTGGAAGAGGAAGTAATAATCAAGAGGAGCAACAAAACAACAACCCGCCATTAATAATCCCACAAGAAAGCTGGATTTGGTACAAAAATGAAGACATTTCTTACAAGGGCTTGGAGCTATGGCAACAACAAGAGTTTCTCAACCAACGCCACCAAAATCCACAGCAAGATCTCTATGTATCTGCCGTTGGTTTAGGAGTAGGACCTGGGAGGAGCTCTATCAACGTCTCTGATGAATCGCCGTCGAGATCAGGCTTCATGATGATGAGGTCTAGTGGTGGTGGAGGCATAAGTTGTCAAGACTGTGGCAACCAAGCCAAGAAAGATTGCTTACACATGCGATGTAGAACTTGTTGTAACAGCCGAGGATTTGGGTGCCAAACCCATGTGAAAAGTACTTGGGTTCCTGCTGCAAAGCGCCGAGAAAGACAACAACAGTTAGCTACTTTGCAGCACCAACAGCAGCAACAACTACAGCTTCGCGGAGAGAATTCCAAAAGACACAGAGAAAATCCTACTTCTTCCTCTCTTGCGTGCACTCGTTTTCCAACCAACACGTCAGGTACAGACATCTATATACACGCAACACACACTCTCACCTTGTTTATTTTCTTTTTCCCTGGCACGACTCACAGTTCCAAAGATTTAGTCTTTAGAAGAAAATAGACACATCCTCAGAGAATCATCGAGAAAATGTGAAGAGAGAGAAAGACACTGAGATTGGGAGAGCATGCTCGATTGCGTTGCGTGTAATGAAATCGACCTCCGTAGGAAACCCCGTCAGCTTTTCTTCCTTTTCCTTTTACAAATACTGTTGTTTAGTATTCCTGACCAGTGTGGATCGAGGGGAAGAAACTATTTTCCTCTTTGTGTGTGTCTGTCATGTGTTGATATCTGTGTATGACCCTCTATTCTCTCTGCTTTCTTTCTTTCTGCCATTTCTTCCACACAAATTTATCCAAACCCCATTTATTACCACACTTTTATGTACTAATTTATAAAAAGCCGATTCACGTTAGGGCCTCTTTCTGAAATCTTATTGTTTAGGGTTAGAATTAGGGAAATTTCCGCTGGAAATCAACTCTCAAGCGCTATTCCAGTGCATGCGAGTGAGTGGCGTAGATGAAAACGACGACCAGTTCGCTTACAAAGCTACAGTGAACATTGGGGGTCATGTGTTCAAGGGAATTCTCTACGATCAAGGCCCAGAAAGCACCTACATGGCCGGTGGAGAAACATCCTCCGGTGGTGGCAGTGGATCACAGCAAGCGCTCAATCTGATCACTGCACGTACCGCCACTGCAACCACCGCAACCGTCCCCACAAGCGGTGGTGCTTGTGTGACAGTTGCAACCTCGTCGAACGCGGTGTTTGTAGATCCTTCATCAATCTACCCCGCTCCATTCAACGCCTTCATGGCTGGTACGCAATTCTTTCCAAGTCCAAGATGAAAACATCAAACACCACATTCTTGTCTCTCCCTTTCCCTTTTTATATTATCTTTTTTCGCTATAAGTTGCCAAATATTTGAAATGATAATCATTGATAATTGTAGTAAGGAAGTACATTTGACAAATCCATTTGGAAGTAGGAGTCACGAAAGAGAAAATTTGAAGAAAGCAGGAAACTTTGAGAGGAAATGCGGGACATTTAGTTGTATTTGTTCAAAAATTTAATGGCAAGTTCAATTTTTTTTTCTTCTCTCCTACATTTTCTTCTTCTTTAGTAAAGTTTTTGCGAGTAGAAGATGAGCAAGCATGATGTGTAGTAGTAGTGCTAGAATATGATATATGTGCGTGGCTGTTTCTTGTTATTTATTAATTAATTAGGGGTATGGTGTTTTTGTCTTCTGTGTTTGAATCTGCATTTACGCTTGGTTTGGACATTCAGAACATACTTTTTCCCTGCTTACTCGTAAGTTTGCCGGTTTGAAATGGAACGAAAGATGGATTCCTCTTTAGTTGGCCAAACTACAAAGACAAACATCTTTTTTCTCATGACGCGGTATGATATGGTATTGGGGGGAGTCCAGCCATGCATGAGCATTGAAGTTCAAAAGGTGAAAGAAAACGCGCACATACACACACCTTCTCTCTCTCTTTATCTTTTTCTTCCTTTCTCTCTCTTGACTTGACTATGTGAGACAGTAAGAGTGTTTCTTATTACCCATTTCTCCGCCTCTTGAGCTCCTTAACTAGAGTAGACATGCATTGATGTGACATGGACGATGAAATGGGAAACATTGTTCATCAACTGCTACTCTCCTTTAATGCACTCTGCAAGAAGGTATTAATATGCTTTGTTTTAGGTAGAGATGCTCTTGCTTGCATATGGCTGTGCAGACGTGAATAATTAGAAAGACTGTTTGTTGTTAAGGGAAGAGTTTGGATTATGCCCATCAAAACTGAAAGATTGAGAAGCTTTCCTTTTACAACCTAACCATCTGACATTTTGCATGTTCTCTTAACGCACAGTAGCTTTTACAAGTTCAGCATATAATTTCTCTTTTCCCCATAAAAGATATTGTTTCTTCAAAATTGTCTGCTTCCTTGAGTCCTAGATTACTGTTAGGCTACATGCGGAGAGTTTGATTCGTCATTGCAATACATAGAAATGATAATTCTTACTCCCTGGATTCTCTTTTTTTTTTTTAAGAAAAAAATTGGTAAAGAAGTTTCAACTTCTGAATGAAATTTGAAAGAAATAAGAGGAGATATATTTCATCTTCAATCTTAAATCTTCTTGATAATCAAGGATGTATAACACTTTTCCTCACTTTGGGGTATGACGTTTAGAGGTGAGGAAGAAAAAGAAAAATTCTATAGCAAATGTTTGAGTACAGCTCATTTAGCAATTCCTTCGCAAATTAAAAACTAACGAGTAAAGTATAAAATAGCATAGATGACTATTTTCTGTTTCATTTTGAGCTCACAAAAGTCATCTGCTTACCTAATCAAATGTGACTATGACTGCATTTGATTTGATGTAATGAGATTTCATGTACATGTTCCATGTCAAAGATCCTCACACCAAGATTAATAAAGCTAGCTTAAGCTATAATCAAACTAGACAACTTTCCTATGTACAAAGAAAAGTAGAAACTAAACAAAAGTCTTAACTGTAAAGTCTTTTGTTATTGGTGATACTGGCTTGGATCACTATGGTATGAAGAAAACACAATCAACTAATAATATAAAAATGAACATTTAGGGAATCAAGTTACATTGTTCTTGCACAAAACAAAAGATGAAGGAGGTATATATTAAATATTGATGAAGGTGAAGTTAATTTTCAGAATAACTATTTGTGGAGCTTTTGTCTTTAAGTGAGTTTTTCTTATGTAATTAACTCTCCCTGAAAATTGACACCTTTTGGTTGGAGGTTGAGGTGCTTTACTAAATCTTTGGTTAAGCATTCTAGTTGAAAGGCACTTAATTGTTTCCGATTATACATGGGCACATATGAACAGCATAAACTTAGTCTGACAGCTAAATGACACTCACGTATGTATTTGGAAGAACATTAGGTTTTTTGACCGTTGACTTTAAGAAGTGTTGAGTTTTTGTTGTTATGTTTTAAAAGAGCACATTGATATGGAGAGTTGTAGCTGGCACTTGAAAGCTTTGAAAAGTAAATGCTCACGGGATAAAATTACTTGAGTTATGTTTCTTACACTCGATATGCAATAAGCTTGAAGTCGAAGAAAAAGATTTATCTATGTTGGAAAAGAGTTGGAAAAAGCTTCCTACATTACCGTTGAGTTGCATAGAACTAGGTAGAGTTTTAAGTGCTGAAAGTGTGGGCATGATGATTTGAAAGTTTAGGGTTTGCTAGAGTTGTTCTACCTGTTGTTCTTTTTTTTTTTTTTTGGTTGAAATTAAAAAAAATTGCAAGCATTCTGAGAAGGGACTAGGGAGTTTGCTTGTCTCCTGACAAGTTTCTATCAACATCTGTTTCTTTGATCTGAAGGGAGATTTGTGAAATGAATATCATATAATTGTTCCCTTGCCCCATTTAAATTAGGCCTCACAAGTAAAAACCTGTGGTAAAAGAAGATCTACGTAAACGTGTATGAAATGAAGAACGATTCCTGAGAAGCAGGATAACTAGATGACCATATATACACAAATTTTTGGCATGTTAGGTCAAAAGGATTTCAAAAATAGGAGGATAGGGAATAAGCCGAACACATAATTCATGTATCAATTTGTTTGGTTATTTTGCATCCTTGAATTGTTTCATGGGGCAGACTAGGTACGTTTGAAATCAAAATGTTTCATTTTCAATCCTTAATTTCATTAATGCATGCTGTTATTGGAATAGAATGCCCCACTTCATATAATTTCTTCGCATAACAATGAAAAAAGACCAGAACCACTATTTAGTATTTACCTCATTCAAGAACCAACTAACAATGGTGATTTCCATCTTAGTCTTAATTGAAATCTGATAGACCAATTGTTTAATAAAGTTGTAGCTACGAGCGTAGAAAGAAATATCACTTGTGTGGTCCGTACTAATTGATCAACTCCATCCCAGATACTACAAGAGCTCTTACCAAGAACTTTACAGGAGCGTAAGCTTACTTTTGAGAATGCTTTCTCATGAAAATTCGCCTGTTCAATTTTCATATTTGAGAAACCACGATTCAAGAGAATCTATCCTGCCAGAAAATCTCCATTCACGCATAAATTGATCAAATTCCAACGGTCCTCTTCAAAGTAAAAAGCTTTGTCAAAGTTTGGTTGCTTTAGCCCGCAAACTTGTTCCATGTACAGTTTTTTTCCTGATCTCTCACTATAACACAAACAACGCGACCTATTTTGATCTGGTCTCCTGGAAACCAATCTATGGCCGCTAGCTTCATTCTAGCATAACAGACCTCTATGGAATTAACACATACACCGAAAGTTTGGTTCTGTCGATCCCCAGTTTTGGTTTGCCGTAAGATCGTCATTTCCTGTAACTTTCCCACATCAGTCAGCTACTGAAAATAGTGTTATCCGTGAACTTGACAACAAAAGAATGAGAACGACTGAGAGCCTATAATAAGACACTTGGCTATGGAAGTAAAGGTACGTATCATTGTCTGTTTATTACTTGGAAGTATCTTGAAAAAGACAAGACAGTTCACGGAGAGGAAGAAAAGAGTGAATGTATAAGAGGAATACAACAACCGCAAGCTGGGGATATAAATTTCTAATTCTTGGCATAACCAAAGCCAGAACAAAAAGAGTACTAGGGTTGATAGCAAGTTTGCAGTTTGCAGTGGGGAATGATAGCTAGGTTGAGGCCTGATTTATAGGAAACAAACGCAGTACTATAATTAACAAATTTGTGGTCAGAATTGTTGTGGTCCCCTCCAGCAGGCACTCCGGTTAGTGAGGTATCTGTTACAGTTCAGATGGGCTACAACAAAATCGATTCTTTTGCTCTCCTCAACTAGCCCTTAAGATCAGGTGATCCAATGGAGATTTGGAATAAGTAGGATTTAAATGAAATTTACTGCTTAGTTTTACTCAAAGAGAAGCCTATTTAGCTTGTGAGTAACTAGCTAGGAGACAAACTTTGAGCAAAGCTAACCTGAAGCGAAGAAGTTCAAGAAAGACTAAAAAGGGAAAAGGGCAACTTTAGTACCACTTGTGTTCTTGTTTCGAGACTTGTTAAGCTGTTTGAGCAGGAAGGCTACAGGTTAACGTAGGCACTGGAGATATGTATGCATAATGCATGTATCAGGATAAGGCAGCAGAGTCAGCTCTGAAATGTCCCTTTATTGTGCTAGCTTAATTCTTTTCTTTCGCCTGTGATAAAAGCTCCCTCGTCTAGTCTTCTTTCGTCCCTTTTATGTCTGTGTGCGAGAATCCATGAAATAACTGTGAAGACGAAACATTTAGCCAACTATACGCGAGAGTACAAAGAGTTGTGTTTGTTTTCTCATTTCTGTGCTGATTATTTGATTCATTTCCGAACCCTGGATCAACTTGTAGGAGTTTAACGTTGGAGTAATAGTCATATTGATCAATCAGTCTAAAGACAAGGCAATCAGTGTTCAGAGTTGAATAAAAATCAAGAAAGCAGGGTGTTAAGTGTTAAAGGAGCATTTTCTAGGTTTTGGACAATTCCAACGTGCAATGCTTTCCGAACTGAACAAGGAACTTCACACATTCTCGTGTCCAAAAACCTGATCTAAAGTATGGTTTAGGCCCATGTTGGGGTTTCAGTTTCACTTTGTCCACCACAAACACAAATAAGCGAATAACCCTCGTATCATATTAAACAGAAGTAGCTGGCGATCACATCACATATCAACATTTCAGATCATGTTCTTAGAAAAGCTATCTGGAATAGAAGATTGATGGTCTTATAAACAATTGAGTCAAATGTGGTACAGCATTTACTATTAGCAATTTAGCACGCATGGCCTTTCCCTTCTTAGAACTTATCCCACTGGCATCTCTAGAATTGCTGCATACATACTGTAATCTATATCGGATTCTTCTAAACTCATTTCACGAGTCGAGTCAGGTAGCCTTGGGAATCAAGTTTTTCCGATCACCAGGACCATTATATGTTGGGTTCTTCTAAACCTACCTCGGTCTACCTAGACTAGAATGCCAACCCTGCAAGCTCATTTTCTGGGCTTAATCTGTAATTTAACGTTGTAAGTGTTTAAGGACGGCCTACACCTGTCTTAATTGAACTAATATATTTGAATTTATAAATGGATTAATTTAATTTAAATATGTCACTCATTTATTATTTTAAATTAATTAATAGTCATATAAATGTTTTATTTATAAAATCTTATTATAATTTTTTTGAGTTAAATATTAATCAGGACGTCATTGCGATACTCTCTTGACCTCACAAACTTTTAAGAAACGAGTATTGCAGTGTAACGCATTTCCCTTCTCCTACTCTTCAGGATCGTAGAGACTTTCCACCTTTGGAATGTTTCTCTGTTTTCTTGTCCTGTCAACTAAATCTCTCTCTCTCTCTTTCTTTCTCTTCCATTCTCAATCTACCTCACCTCCACAATCACTTCCCCAAACTTCTCCGCCAATTCATCTTATCATCCCACACGCACACAAAAAGCAAAAAACAAACAAGTCCCTGGCTCAATTAAGCAAAACAAATGGCTCCTTCCAGGTCCCGTAATAGTAAGAGAGGCTCGTCCTCCTCCTCCTACACTTCAACTATAACCACCGTAACTTTCATCGCATTATGCGTTGTGGGTGTGTGGATGCTCACCTCTAACTCCGATGTGCCACCGCAAACCACCAACCGCGTGTCCAAAGACTCCACCTTTACCACCGCCGGCTCTGGCGTTGACACTGACTTCTCATCTTCCATTAAGAATAATGGTATCTCTGGCAATAACTTTGAGATTGAGGTTTCCTCCTCTAATGCGCCCGAGAAAACAGATTCTGTTGTCACTAATAATGTGGAGACCGAGATTTCCTCCTCTAACGAGCCTGAAAAAACAGATTCCGTTGTCACTATCAACGTTGAGCCTCAGGTTTCCTCCTCTAAGGAGCCTGAGAAAACAGATTCTGTTGTCACTAACAACGTTGAGAATGAGGTTTCCTCCTCCGTTGAGCCTCAGAAAACAGATTCTTTATTCAATAACAACGTTGAGACTGAGATTTCCTCCTCCAGTGAGCCTGAAAAGACAGACGCTGTTGTCACCAACAACGTTGAGACTGATGTCTCATCAACCACTGACTTGCATAAAACAAACGCTTCAAACAAAACTGATCAGCCTGTTTTCGAAGACAATCCTGGTGATCTTCCCCCTGACGCCATTAAATCTGATGAGCCAAAGACAAATAACGAGAATGAGAAAGACAAACAAGACTCGGGGCTTGATAGCAAGACGGTTGAAGAGGATAAACAGAAAGAAAAACATAATCAAATGACTCAGAACCAACAGGCTGATCAAGCAAGCTCAGATGCAAAGCAGCAGAAAGAAAACGAGAAGAATTCGAAGAATTCGAATGTGGATCAAGCATCTGAAAGTGCGCAACAAGATCATGCGGAAGAGGAAAAACAGATGGTTGATAGTGGCAAAATTTCACAGGATTCAGGGAATCAAGTGGACAATCGAGATCAGCAGCAACAAGAAACACAACAAAATGCGAAATCAGATGAAGAACAGCAGCATGAGCAACGACTTGAAGATGCTGGAATACTGACCGTTTCACAGGACTCTCAGAATGATGTATCAGAAGAGGATCAAAAACAAAGAATGGCGCAACAACAACAGAAACAGCAGGAACAGAAGCAAGTAGCCTCTCAGAATCAGGAGACCCAGCAACAAGAGGGAAAACAAGCTCATTCGGACATAACAAACACTGGAACTCAACAGAATCAGGAATCTGAAAAAGCAATAGAGAGTGCTGACAACCAGGTTGATAATCAGGCGACCAAGCAAGAAGCTTCAGTCGAAGACACAACAACAGGCACTAAGGCCACGGAATCGAACGTAAGGGAGACATCATTTCCAGGCAATGGCGCATCAGGAATACCAAAAGAGTCTAAGGAGTCTAAGAAGTCCTGGTCTACTCAGGCGTCTGAATCAGAGAACGAGAAAGAGAGACAAAAGGAGGAATCGGACAGTAAAGAAAGCATCTATGGCTATAAATGGCACCTCTGCAATGTGACTGCAGGTCCGGATTATATACCTTGTTTAGACAACGAGAGGGCGTTAAAACAGTTAAGAAGTACCAAGCACTTTGAACATAGAGAAAGGCATTGCCCTGAGGAAGGGCCTACTTGCTTGGTCTCTGTCCCTGAAGGGTACAAAAGGCCGATCACATGGCCCAAAAGCAGAGAGAAGGTATGAATGGTTCTCTCAAGTTTTATTGAAGTGTTTTCGCTTTTGCAGTAATTACAGAGACTCTTTTTCAAAAAACTAAAAAGGTAATTACAGCGACTCTTTTAATATGGTAACAGATATGGTATCATAATGTACCTCACACCCTATTGGCGGAGGTGAAGGGACATCAAAATTGGGTAAAGGTGACCGGTGAATTCTTGACTTTTCCCGGTGGTGGGACTCAGTTCATACATGGAGCTCTTCACTACATTGATTTTGTTGAACAGGTACCATTAACTTTTGTGACTGGCTCAGATCCTAGATTGCATCTTCTCCTCGAATTAGTCGTTTGCCTTCAAATTCATCTTAGGCAATTCTAATACGTGTTAATGGGTGCAGGCAGTGCCCCATATTCAATGGGGCAAGCACACTAGAGTAATTTTGGATGTTGGGTGCGGGGTTGCAAGCTTCGGTGGCCATCTTTTTGAAAAGGACGCCCTAACAATGTCTTTTGCGCCTAAAGATGAACATGAAGCTCAAGTTCAGTTTGCCCTTGAAAGAGGAATACCAGCAATATCTGCTGTTATGGGTTCTCAGCGCCTGCCATTCCCAAGCAGGGTCTTCGATCTTGTACACTGTGCACGTTGTAGAGTGCCATGGCACGCTGAAGGTCGTAATTGTTCCTTGCTATTTCATGTCGAGCTTTTAGTGCAATTGGATTTTTATGATACCAATAGAGTGAATATTCAAAGAGTTGCCTGCTATTTCATCTTGCGTATCAATTTTATATGCTGATGGATGACAAGGATCGTTCTATGCTTCAGGCGGTCTTCTGCTTCTAGAATTGAATCGTGTCCTGCGACCTGGAGGATATTTTGTATGGTCAGCAACTCCTGTGTACCAGAAGCTTAAAGAAGATGTAGAGATATGGCAAGGTAGGGTTGTATAATACCGTCTACTTGTTAAATTCATCAAACTGACTCGTTTTGATCTTCCTAGCAATGTCTGCATTGACTGTCTCCATGTGTTGGGAGCTTGTGACAATCAAGAAAGACAAAATCAACTCAATAGGCGCTGCAATATACAGAAAACCTTTGGCAAATGACTGTTACGATCAAAGAAAGAAGAATACCCCTCCCATGTGCAAGAGTGATGATGATCCAGATGCTGCCTGGTACGCTTTCTCACTTAGACATCTAGGTGATAGCAACAGCTGGGAATGACAGCAACATCTGATTAAAACATCTATTGCACGTTGAATTGATAAATACCAGTATCATGGAAGCTTTGTACTTTCAGGTATGTACCTCTCCAGGCTTGCATGCACCGGGTGCCAGTTGAAGAGACAGTGAGAGGTTCTCACTGGCCTGTGGAATGGCCTAGTAGATTGCACAGTCCTCCGTACTGGCTAAACAGCTCGCAGATGGGCATCTATGGCAAGCCAGCCCATGAAGATTTTTCCACAGATTATGAACACTGGAAACAAGTTGTAGGCAACTCATACATGAAAGGATTAGGCATCAGTTGGTCCAATGTCAGAAATGTTATGGACATGAGAGCTGTTTATGGAGGGTAAGAATGTTGCTCATCCTATCTTTCTTGTTAACATCTAGTTCTTAGGATCAGAAAATTTCTTTGCTTCAATCCAGGTTTGCAGCAGCTCTAAAGGACCTTCAAGTGTGGGTCATAAACGTAGTAAACGTGGACTCTCCAGATACTCTTCCCATCATATATGAGCGAGGCCTTTTTGGTATATACCATGATTGGTGTGAATCCTTCAGCACTTACCCTCGAACTTATGACCTCCTACATGCAGACCATCTCTTCTCAAAGCTGAAAAAGAGGTCAATAACATTGATCAATGCTCTTCATTCTTTTGCCTCTCTAGTCTGATGAACAAATTGTATTCTCATCCTTGTAGGTGTAAGCTTGCTCCTGTCCTAGCTGAAGTGGATAGAATAGTAAGACCTGGAGGTAAGCTGATTGTTCGGGACAAGTCGAGCACAATAGGAGAAGTCGAGAACTTGTTGAAGTCATTGCGATGGGAGGTTCATCTTACCTTTTCAAAGGACCAAGAAGGTATGCTCAGCGCTCAAAAAGGTGATTGGCGACCACAAACATTTGCAGTCTCATCCTGATCAAAGTAAAAAATGGATTCGGCTCGATTAGGCTTTGGATCACTAGCGACATTAGTAAACAATTACTTGGGCCTCTGCAATATCGCGCTCCTCTGAAATGTATAATCTACAGCTAGCTTACTTTTTTGTTGTCCCATGATATTAAAACTCTTAGAAATATTGTCAGCAAATAGAAATATAACTGCCCAACTGATGGGATTCTTTATGCCAATAACACGAAGTTTCTTCATGTCTTTCACGTTACCTCCATCTAAAAAGCATGAAATTGAAAATTGATCAAGTTCAGTAACTTACTACTTGCATCAGCGGGGAACTAACATTTCAAATGGTGGGATATATGATAGGAAAGTAGACCTGGCAAGAACCTGAAACTAACTCAGAACGTAACACTTTTAACTACATGTATGCAGATTACATTAAATTTTTGAGTGATAAAGTCCTCAATTGTAGTTAACATTAAAAGGCCAAATTCAAGAAATGCAGCAATTGATAGAAAACGGTTTTGATTTCCTTGCAGAAATTATGATATGATTTGAACATGTACCAAATTTATCACAAAATCAGAGTACTTGATGAAAGATCAAAGGTATAGAATGTAATATATCCCACAACTCATAGAGATTCTGTTTGCATTGCAGGCGGAATCTATTCCATAAGAACCCCTATCATTTGCTTTCATTGCTAGAAAAAGGTAATATTTCCAACATACTATCAAAAGCTAAAGTGATGATCTAAAATATACCCTATCTTCAGAAAAAAAAGGTCTCTGGTAGCAGAAGAAACTTATGAAATGCTAGTTTTACTCTGTTCCCCATGTATTCATCAAACAGTATCCAGAAGTGTTTGCAGTTGTCCACTGTTGACAGAATTTTTGAGATCTGAAAAACAGCAGCAGCAACATCGTGGTTACAGACAAATCCAACATGATAGGAGAAAAATCAAAACCATGAGAATATGGCAAAACATAGAGAAACAAAGGGCTTAGACATGGAGCAGACTAACCATCCGAGCCACCAATATGCTTGCCATTAACAAATATTTGTGGGACTGTGCTTCGGCCGACAAGATCAAGCAGAACATATTGAATTTGAGAACCATCATCTGCAAGCAGTCATGCATAGAATGAAAACCTAAACAACTAATCCAAGATATTTCAAAATGTAGCAGTCACCAAAACACAAGAATTAAGCTGAAAGATACCTCGAAGATTAACCTCAACGACAAAAGGCTCTTCCTTTAATTCACTAAATATGCGCTTGGCACGAAAGCAGTACCTGCAATGAAAAGCAACACAAAACCACATCTGATTTGCGATGTTACACACTTGCACAGGCCTAATCAATTCCAAGCAGAACAATTGAACAAATTGACTACAAGAACTGTTACGTCTCTAATAAATTCAGGAACTAAAATCTAAAAACAAGTAGAATACACATCCACCATCAAATTCAACTTCCACAGAAAATGGTCATCAGGGCATTAATTTGATGACCGACGCATTCTCTATCAACTTACATACAAGATCACAAGATCACACAGAAACAGAGTCCATAAATAACGAAAGGGAAAAACTAAACAGAAGCAACGAAAGAGAGAGAAGGGTTACGGGCAATAGGATTTGGAGAAGATGACGATCTTGTGAGAGTAGATAGTGTTGTGAACAAAAGCTGAAGCTGAATTCGTTGCCTTGCTTCCATTCGCAAACAACAAAAACAATAACATCAACATCAACAACGAAAACGAAAACGAAAACGAGCCGACCCCTTTTCGATTATAAACAACGTGCTTCTTCATCTTCGTTATTCAGTCCCGAAATCCAACCAATTCTCCGTTATTGTTCCCAGCTCGGAATTTTTGTCAGGTTTGACCTTGTATTGGATCAGGTAGAAGACAGGCACATTTTATGAAACTTTTGTAGTTTGAGGTTTAGTAGGCCCCGGCCCAAGAAGAGTAGTAGTTCGTTTGTCACTGGTTTACTGGAAATTAAAGTAGGTATCACTTTGTCATCACAGAAATCACTTTGTCAACACACTGCCAATCTGTGATGACAGAGCCCTGCAAATGTTTACAAGTTAAGACTATGCTCTAGTAGTAGTCATATGCTATATTAAACAAATTACTACTACAATGATCAAGCAGTCCAATTAATTTTTATGGGAGTTTAGTCTGATTTTGGTTTATCAACTTACTTTCCACCTGCGTAAGGAGCAACTTCATCATGGGAGTTTGGTCTGATCTGGGGTACCTTGCAATCCTATAATCAACTTCATAATGGTTTGTAAAATACAAATTATCATGGTCTATTATCATCTAACTTGTACCATGTTAAACAAAATGAAGTACTTTTGTGCAGGTTCTTATATTTAACTAAATGATGGGCCTTTGTGAATATTCTTGAAAGCATCATTTTCTTTATTATCTTTGAAATAATCATGTTATTTATATAAGACTCTTGTTATAATTTTGTAGATGGAATTCTCAACATCTATTAGCTCTAATTATAATAATATAAATAAAGTGGTTTGCTTTTAAGGAATATATGCTTGTTTGAGGACATCACGAAGCAATCGTAATCCAGGTAGAAGATTTTTAAGATATCCTAATTACCTTATTATAAAGGTGAATTTTTCCACTATTACAATAATCAATTTCCTAAGAGAGCTACCTATATAATTAAAAATTAAAGAATGAAAATATCTACACTAAAGGTGGCTGAAAGAAGGAGAAGTATATATGGACCAAAGGAAGTTGATGTGCAATTGAAAATTATGAAGTAAGGCATTGAGATGTTGACTACAGAGAAAAAAAAGTCAAAGTTGATGTTATTTAATATAATTGTAAACTTTACTTAGTTGTTATTTCATTATTCATCTTCTATATGGTTGTAAAATTAATATTTTAGTTTGACTAATATGAACGTACTTATGAATTTACTTATACCTTTTATTATTAAATGGAGATATAAAATTATGTGCTGGATTATATTTAAGTATAGTCAAATTCTTATCGTGTAAGGATTACTTTATAAGCCATTAAATACAACAACTTCTATTACTAGCTTAATATCTACTTCTAATCCATAACAAAATTTCCATCACTAGCTTATTAGCTTATTATCTAATCTCTAATAAATAGAAAATTTAAGCTTGGACCAACAACATTTTAAATCAAGCTTGCGAAAAATGGAGTAGAATATGAACCTAGTGGAGACATATATACAACTATAAATCATATAATACAACCTATTAGATCCAAATAATATGAAATCTCCCTGCACACAAGATTTATCATTTATAAATATTTATCATATATATAACCAACCTATAAGCAAATTAACAATTTAGTTACAAAATACACCAAATCAATTGTCATAGATTGAAATACATTGATGCATCAAATCTAATGTCTGGTTTGCCATCTTGTTAGCTGCTAGTCCTAATTGTTGCTCACCTCTTACTTGTAGTAGCTTGTAATTGTCTTAAGGTTATGTTGGAATTATCTTTAAATCTCCTCTTGGTTAAAATGACAATTTAAAAGGTCTTTAATCGACTAACCTATATTTCCTTTGAGTATTGTTTGTAGAACTAGCAACTTGTGAACCAACCTATTAATGAACATTAATTTAAGTTTAAAATCGATGAAATTGGTAATGAATGCATATGAGTTTAAAATTAGTATTTGTTGACTAGGAAGACATTCATCAGTAGTAAATATGCAACTTTGGATCCATGTTTACTAAACATAAATTGGGTAAAATGAGTAGCACTGTAATTTGTAAGATATAAGAATCATTAGGTTAGCATTATATAGTTACTTCTGACAATTCTTTAACACAAGGTCTTTGAGTTAATGTTGTTTCAACTAAAATCAAACGCATAATGTTAACACTGATTATTAGATTAAAATTAAAAATTAAAAAATTATTAATTACTTATATTGGCATGTTGTTCCTTAGGTCTTAATACATTACATGTTCTACTATTGTGTCCAATTGCACCATATTTCCTACATTTTTGAAATTGACCCTTTTGTGACATCTTGCTTACACTTGTTACTTTCTTTGGTTCATTTTTATCTCTCATCTTTGCCTTTTTTTTGGCCTTCCTAGCATCACTCTTTTAGTTGATGGATATATTTCCTCCAAATTATTCAATGGCCAAATGATCACTCCCCTAATAGGTTACAACATTTGATCACACACTATTAAAAAGGCATTTTTTGTATAGAAATTAGCCATAAATGCCTTTGATTTTTATTTAGAGCGATTAATAGCATTGATGATATACTTGGATGGGTAACCATATATGTCCTATGCTCTGCAACTACAATGATTATCCTTTCCTAGTCTTACAACATACTTTCTATCCCCTTTACTGACCTCGTATGCTCCATCACCATTCCATTCAATTCTCCATTGCATTACCTCCTTATTTTCTATAGCTTCTTCACAACTGCAGGTGCAATATCTGATTTCCATGTATATGCATATAGCCTCCTTTCAACATGTCTCCTTATCACCATTATCCATATGGTTTTTATCATATTGACCACTGGTTTGTTTCTTTTTAATAGGATCCACTCGTTAAAGTTTTTCTCAGGTTATTATCAATAATTAGACATTTTGACTGAAATGAATTGTATGACCTAGCCTAACTCTCTTCTGGATACTTAAGCAAATTAGAAACATATCTAGGTCTAATTTTGTACAATTTATTTAATTGTTTATTGAGGTCTTCGATGTACATTGACCATGCATATGCCTAGAATGAAGAATCATACAAATAACACAAGTAAAAAACTACCTTTTTTATGTCATAAATTATTATAACTCCATCTCCATCTTGCAACTTCTCATTAACTAATAGGAGTGATAAGAACTAACTCCAAAAATTAATATTTTCAACTTTAACAATTGTCTACACTTTAAGATATATGCCCATATTTCCATCCTTTCCAACTACAATAATATGCCTTTGAAATTCAGTCTTTAAGAAATAACCATCCATCCAAGCATGGGCCTCATGTGTCTCCATCATTCTTTCATAGCTCAAAACAAATGTATAATCTCTTAAATTGCAACAATAAGTTTTTTGATTCCTTGACGATTCCGATTCCATTGTTGATTTGAGATTTTTATGTTTCAACTCTTAAATATAATCTCACAGCTTCAAATATTCATAAGCATAGTCTAACGCTCTTCTTTAACTTCCTCTTACCAGCCCAACATATAGTAAGAATTCCTAAATATGCTCAAGTTTTCTCTAAATTCTTCAATAATCTTTGTAGTGGTAATGTTACGCTTCTCTAGAATTCTTTTCTAGAAGTGTCTATCCAAAAACTTTACTGATACCATCTTAGGCTTGTTTAGAGTGAAACATGTATACTCAAACCTATACGTTTTTATTTTGAACCATTGTCATCACTATCATAGGTTGCATGCAATTCTTAATTGTATCCTTCAATGCATACAACTCTAATTCGCTTAGACTTACTTTTTTTCCACTAGACATTAAACCCTATTTTTATTGAATAATTAACAACATCATCTTTTAATCCTTTAACATTGGCAAACTCCATACCTAATGTCCAATGTAACATAATACCGCTTGCTTCATGTCTAATACTTGTGATGGGCCTTCTAATTAACTCCACAGGCTCCGTTCCACTAGCGTACTCATCACTAGTAATGAAACTTCCATAATCGCTAGAATCAATATCCATTGGTTAGTGTCTATCTAGAATTAAAACATCAAATGTAATACAAACACCTTTAACTTCATTATCACTTTTAGCTTGATCATCTTCTTTTTCATCATCACCTTCAGAGTCATTAACACCTTCAACTTCATTATCACCTTATTCGTCATTGTCACCTTCAACTTCATTATCATAAGTTCCCACATCCCCATCATTACTATTCTCTTATTGATTGATATCTACATTAACTTCATCATATACAATATCCTCATCAAATCTCAAATCCTCATCATTGCCTATTATAGTCAAAAATTATAGAGCCATAATCAAATTGTAACGTTTATGTTTAAGATACACCTTAATTGCCCCAAGCATTTTTAAATATTGGTTAACCTAATGCAATTTTCATTAGATTGAATAAGCCTTAACGACTTATTAAATATAATGCTTGGAACTCTATAATATGCCTTATCAACCCGTAAGTTTCCAAGTTCCTTCCCATCTCACAAATTTATGTATAGCTGACAAAATCAAATTCCATTTTATCAAAATAACTCGACTACCCACCCTTATAATCAACTCGAGATATTTCTTAAAGTTTCCACCATAATATATCTTCAAGGTTCTATATTGAGTCATGATAACCCTATAAATGATAAGTAAATAATCCTGTAAATGGCAACTAATCCTATAAATGAAAACTAAATAATAACTTGTAAACAAACACATATACAAGCAACTTTGAGTAAGGTTAATTCAGTAGAAAATAACTGATCAGAAAATAATATAGAAGCTATTTTAAATGCAAACACATATACAAGCTACTTTGGCTAATGTTAATTAACTAGAACAATATTTGAATACAAAATAATATACTTATTTCAGATGCAAAAATATATATTAACATATGAAGACATATATACAAACACATATACAAACAAATACAAACATATACACAACAATGGCAAGAGCATGGAGAATCAATATAGACAAACAATATAGGTTGAAAGGGGACAAAAGAGGCTATAATATGAAAATGGAAAGTATTAGAACAATACTAATAAAAATTAGAAAGGATTTAAATATTTTGAAATTTGGTTGTAATAGTTGCGTTGATCATGTAAGTTAATTATATTTGGTTTTTATAACAACTTTATATTTATGAATGATCATATCTAATCCTAATCCTAATCTAAAACCACTGAATTTGTGGACCATAGGATATTATGCCTATGGACTATAAGATATTATGCCTTTACCTAATCACCACTAAATAGCTAAAGCTAATAACATCATTAAAAGTTCCTTATTCCTTTGGGATCCACAGTGTCCTCCAGTTCTAAGCAGCCTATTATTGAAAATTAGATGTCTAAAAGCCTTTAATATAATTGGACCTAATGTGGGTAAATATTATTTTAGTGTAGCAGCCATAGGCTTTGTGTATATCTAATCATTAATTAGTGAATTTCATTTTTGCTAGTATTAACCTAATTCTTACATCATTGGGGGACCACATGTTATTGCATTCTTGGGGGACCATCTTCAGTAATATACCAGGCATACAAGGCATATAATGTTGAACATACCAATAAAGAAAAATAAGTTATTAGGGGACCCCGTATTACCTCTAATGTACCACAATAGATAATGAGTCCACAGTTGATTGCACTTGCCTCCTACCAATATAAACATATTTTGTAACTAATATTAAAACAATATAACAATCTTGGGTAAAAGACATAAATCTCCCCTATGGTTAATTTTTTTTTAGCAAAACTACCTAATCTTTAAAATTCTTAGGAATAATCCTAGTTTTCAGTTTTCTAGATAAAGACTTTGGTTAAAAGATAACAACGAAACACACATTGTATTAACATCAAACCTAGACTAATCAATTGTCACTAATATGATAACCCAACTCAGCTTTTAAACCTGATCCAAACAAATTAAATTCAACTCAAATCCATCATTAAAGATAATTATAATTTGTTATTTAGATGTGACAAATTTAATTATTTTGGTTTGAGTTTAAGAATTATGTTAAATTATTATATAAAAAGCATTTCATTAGTCCATGTTTGATATTCATACCACATATGTTTTGTTATTATTTCTTATCCAAAGTCTAAAATTTTCCTGAAATACTAAAAACTAAAAGGATATTTTTTCAAGAATTTTAAAGATCGATGAGTTTTTCTAAGATTTCTTAAACTAAATGGGAGGTTAATTTCTTTAACCAAACATTCTTGAACATTGTTAAAAAAACTTCAAAAAGTTGCTGATCTCTACCTCACTATGAAATAGGGAGAATGCACACCACCTGATAAATTAGGGAGAAGCCTGCGACAAGAAGCGCACCACACCAACCACTAATAAATGCCCATAACAAAAAACATAGATAGGCCACACAAATACAAGCATAGAATATAGGAGATTAAAGATTTCAACACTCATAAATAGAGAATTATGAGCAATTAGGGATGTTCTAAACTCCACAGCCAATTTTAGATGACATCATTTTGGTTTATGCCAAATGTTGTTGTCTATAATTCTTTTTTTTTTCTCACTTCATTGCCAGACGAAAACATTTGGTTAAATGCAAAATGATGTCACCCGATGTTATGTTTGTCTAGTCATCACCAAATGATAGTGTTTCGTTAAATTTCAAATACTGTCTTCTGGTGATCAAGGTAGATGACAAACAATAGCAGATGATAATGTTTGGCATTTAACCAAAGGCTATCGTCTAGCATGGAGAAAATCAAAATTTACCTTCCCTCATAAGATGTACAAGTGGACTAAGGCTCGTAAAAAAATTCATATATATATATATATATTGTATCAGGAGGTTAACTGAACTATTAACCTAGGGTTATTTTTGAACATTTCCAAAATGATATGACTATTTTTGAATGTTTGGAAAACCTTATGGTTCATTTTGAATGAGTTAAAACAATAAGGTTAAATTTGAATTTTGGTGTAAAGGTTTGGGTCATTTTTACCCTTTTACTTTATAAAAAATCTGTTTAAAATAATTAAAATTATAAAATATTTCTTCAATTTTATAAAATTTTAAAATAGTCTCTTGATATATAATGAAAAGATAAGCACACATTTATCTATATTTCTAATCATATTACTTTTTTAATAATCAAATTACTACTTTTTAATTGAATTTTCAATAAAATCCTTTAAATCACATTACTATTTCTATCAATCTTTTTTGAACTATTTAAAACTCTTTAAGATAATAATACGAAATAATATAAATTGATAAGGCATTTGAATTCTTGGATAGAATGAGATATTCAATGGCTCGTGATCTTGCCTTATTTAACATTCCTTTCTGCATTTCTTTCTATTTGGGCAGAAAGTTATATTGACTAACATGTGATCACATCTTATCCATCATTCTTCTTTAGATTTCTTTCTGATTAGGCAGAATGGAATATTGACTAACACGTGATCACGCCTTATCCAACATCATTCTTTGTGAGATTTTTTAATAATTTCCTACTTTATTTTATTTATTTCAAATTTCAAATCTTACTCAATCTCTTTAATTCCTTTTCTATTTTGTTTAGAAGTGTTCCTAAGACAAATTATAGTTTTCTATTCATTTCAAAAGTCTTTAAGATGAATTAGAGTTTCCTATTTTTCTTATAGTTCTTCCTAAAATGAATGTAAGTTTTTGTAAACCTATTTAAGCAACTTTTGAGAGAGATCTACATAACCCTCTATTAATAAAATTGATCTTCTCTTTGAAAATTTTTATTTTTATATAAAATTGTGTTTGTTTGTCTTTCCGCTGTGTCAGGTGGTATGAGAGCTTTGAATCTCACAAAGCTTGTTCTTTCTGACAGTGGAAAATAATCCTAATGATGGCGTTCAATTATTACCTAATGTTTAGGGAAGAATTGAAGAACGCAAGACAACTATTCACAATATTGAACAATAGTTAGTTGCAACTGCAAAACAACTATAGACGTTAATGTGAGACAACAATAACCCAATATTTGGAGAAATAATTGATAAGGAAGTTATGACAAATGATGATTCCAATGATAATGAGGAAATCGTCATAAGAGGAGATCATTGTAGACCAGATGAGAAAGATTTTGAATACCCGAGGGAGAAGAAGATGAATTCGTTGGAGTTATTAGGAGATTAATGATTTCTTAAAGGAGCATAAAGATTGGCAATGACACTAATTATTTCACATTAATGGCATGATATAAGAAAATCTTTGTAAGCTGGTCATTGATAGAGGTAACCAAGAGAATATCATCAGTAAATTGGTGGTTAAGAAGCTGAAGTTACTTACAAAACCTCACCCTGAACCTTATAGCTTGGCATGGGTTACTGTTGTTGGTGATATCTGTGTCACAGAAAGGTGTAAGGTGTTATTCGTAAATACTCATATTAACATAATTGTGATGATGTTGATATGGATGTATGCCAAATTTTGTTAGGTAAACCATGGAAATATGATGTTGATGCATATCACTCTAGAAGAGATAATATTTATTGATTTGTGAAGAATGGTGTGAAGTATAAGTTACTATTTATAAGTGAAAAGAGAGTAGTGAAACCTAATGAAATAAAGAAGCTATTGTTAGAATTGGAAAATAATAGGGGAAGTTTTGTGAGCAAGGTGAAAGAAATGAGGGAGGTATACTTGTTAATAGCAAAGGGTAGTGAAAAGAGGAAAGACGATATTCCTCTAAAACTACAACCAATTTTATAAGAATTTAGGAATGTAATACCTGGTGAGTAACCTAATGGATTACCTCCTACAAGATATCCAACATCATATTGATTTAGTTCTTGAGGCTAGTTTACCTAACTTACCTCACAACTGGATAAGTCCAAAGGAGAATGAGATCTTGAGGGAGAAAGTTGAGGAGTTTATTAGGAAGGGGCATATTAGAGAGAGTATGAACCTATGTGCAATTCTTGCTTTACTTACACCCAAGAAAGTTGGTAGTTAGAGGATGTTTATAAATAGCCGAGTCATTAACAAGATTATTATTAAGTATGAATTTGCCATCCTAAGGTTAGATATATCATATCTATTTACTTCGTCAATGATCTTTTCTAAGATTGATCTCATGAGTGGTTACCATCAAATTCGAATTACAATTGAGGATGAGTGAAAAACTGCATTTAAGACTAGAGATGAGTTGTATAAATGGTTAATGAAAACCTTGAGTATAAAGGTTATAGGTTTTGAGTATTTAGAGGATTTATTTGAGAGTGATGGACATTTTAGGGAGATATGGGACTTGTGTTTGGTGATAAAGTCTTATGATGATTTTTATATACATAACATGTTTTTGATAAAATCTAAGAACTTCACTCAAGGAGAAGGTGATTAGGTATTGCATGAGGTAGGTTTAGCTGGTCACCTTAGTATAGAAAAGGCTTTTGAAGAGGTTAGAAAGAGATATTATTAGCTAAAGATAAGGAGAGACATTGTTACTTTGTGTAGAGGTGCCAAGTTTGTCAAGCTTATAAAGGATATGATTCAAATGCTAGTTTGTACATGCCATTGTTAGTTCTTAATGCTATTTAGGAGGATTTGTCTATAGATTTCATGTTGGGACTTCCAAGAAAAGACATATGGATTCTATCTTTATGGTTGTAGATAGCTTTTTTCTAAATAGCACATTTTATCCCTTATAAGAAGATGACAGATGTTAGAATGGCTGCTAAGCTATTCTTCAGAGAAGTGGTGCAATTATATGGTTTTCCTAGATCAATTACTTCTGATCGTGACACTAAGTTTTGAGCCACTTTGGGAGGATCTTACGTAGTTGATTGATTCGTCTCTTGAGTATAGTTGCATTATGTACCAATAAACTGATGGCCAGATGGAGGTAGCGAATAGGACTTTAGGTAATTTGGTAAGATGCATATGTTGTGACAAACTAAAAGTTCGGAATTCTGGAGTGTACAAGTTAGATTTGCCTACAATAATGTAGTCCATAGTGTCAGTAGTCGATTGCCACTTTTTATGGGTTATACCAAAGTAACTAATCATGTTTTTAATCTTGTTGAATTGCCTAAATCTTCTACCATTTTTCTTAGTGTTGCAAAGTTAGCTAAAGAGGCACAAGAGATTTAAGTAGAGGTGAGGAAGAAAATTGAAAGAACTAATAAGAAGTACAAGGCTAAAGTTGATCCACATAGCAGAGCTCAAGTGTTTAGTGTTGGAGATAAAGTTATGGTTTTCTTGAGCAAGAACTGAATTGTTGGAGGTCATTGTAAACTATAACAAAAGTAGTATGGTCTATTCATAATTAAAATGAAAATCAACGATAATGCCCATATTATTGGACTACCTCTATGGATGGGCAATATCTCTCCAACTTCAATATTACTTACTTTCATGATACTAAGCTTGAATATACTGACAAAAACTTGAGGTTGAGTTCTTTAACAAGTGGGGGTGAATGATAAGACATTTAAATTCTTGGATAGAATGAGATATTCACTAGCATGTGATCTCTTCTTATCTAGCAATCTTTTTTGCATTTCTTTCTCTTTGGGCAGTATGGTATATTAACTAGCACATGATGACACCTTATCTAACATTCTTCTTTGGATTTCTTTCTGATTAGGTATAATAGAATATTGACTAGCACATGATTATGCCTTATCCAACATCCTTTTTTGCAAGATTTTTGAATAATATTCTATTTTATTTGACTTGTTTCTTATTTCAAACTTTACTTAATTTCTTTGATTTCTTTCCCATTTCGCTTAATTCCTAAGATAAATTAGAGTTTCCTAATTCTTTTGTAAGTCTTCTTAAGATGAATTGGAGTTTCCTATTTTGTTCCTTCCTAAGATGAATTAGGATTTATGTAAACCTATTTAATCAACTTTTGAAAGAGATTAATATAACTCCTTATCAATAAAATTTATTTTCTCTATGAGAATTTTTATCCTACAGTTCTTGGATTGGAATTGTGTTTGTTTATCTTTTCCTTTGCATTATGAAATCCTTGAATAAAATGAAAAACAAACACCTAACTCAATGGACAAAATGTATGGTGCACAATACACAATCTCTTTTAAATCTAACTTTTAAGAAAAATCACGACCTACAACATTAGCCCCTTTTTCTTCCCTTTTTTGTTCTCTTTGTTTATTCCCTCAATATCTTATACCAACAAAACAAATCTCAACTAACTATTTTAGGTGGATTAAAATTTATATAGTAATAACATCTCAAAATTCAAGAACAATCTAGAGGGTAGTGAAGAGAAGATTTAATGATGGCAGTGAAGGGAGTAACTGATGAGTAATTGTAACATCCCATCACTGATGGGAAGGATAAAATAGTAAATTGGAACGGTTTATGAGTGTGTAAACTCATCTCGGCACGAGCATGCATGTTATGGCCTCTATATATATATGAATGGAAATTTTTGTATATGC
>JAOQMP010000208.1:25646312-25661561 GCA_027563575.1 Erythroxylum pedicellare | reverse complement strand
TGGGTTTTGTAAAAAGGAGAAGTGGGCATTAATTACATAGCTGATGTGATTGTTTTTGGGTATACAAGAGTGTAGTGGCTTGCGTGGGTGTTTTGGATACAAATAGTGCAGTGGGCGAGGACCATGTGTGTGCTCTTTTTACTGTGATTTTAATGGCTATAAGGACGAACTTGTTTGGGCAACTACGTAGGTATTTAAGGCCACCAACCTCTCTATTTAATTAGATTTTATGAAAAAGAGAACATCAACAACTTGGAGAACATCTTGTATGAGAGTGGTAGCTTTGCTGAATTCGGATGGGACGATAAGTATTCTGATATAAACATCTTATGGTCTAAGGAGTTTTTATTGAAGATATTAAAGCCTCACTGCAAATCTGTTAATAGTCAATTTTCCGTTCTTTCGTTAATAAAATGGCATATTTAGAGAAGTTTTTTTTTTTTTATTTCAAGTGATTTCTTTGTTTATTTTGGTTATTGTTTAATCACTTGATTGTTTATTTAAGATCTTTATTATCAAAAGTAGTTGAGAAAATCCTCTGTGAAGGTTAACACAAGTCGGTCGTATTATTGGGTGCGAAATTCTTTCACGAAAAGTAAGGTTGAGAGATAGTGTCAAGGGTTGAAGGTATCGGCTCAGTAAAGCCTTGGATAAATCTATTGTACTTCGGTGAAAGTTATTAAGCTGAGTGAAGACCCTGTAGACAGATAAAATATGTCAAACTAAATTATCAAATTTTTAGTGTTGATTTATTTTTAGTTCTTTTAATTTTTTGATTTTTTTATTTGTCAAAACGAATCGAAAAATTTATGAAATAATTAACGGTTTCGATTTTTCACTAGGTGTCCACACTGCCTCGTACCCATGAGAGGAGGTTCTAGGATTAACCCCTAACTGGAGACAAACTAAGCGGGTGTCAGAAGAGTAACCCAGATATTTACAAGGACCAAAACCCAAAGGGACGAGGGGATTTTTACCAACTTTGGGTCTAAAAGGAACCCACTTTGAAACAACCTGAATCGAAACCCCAATCCATCAAGGGCAGTGAATAGTGAAGTGTTCAATGACTTACGTACCGAAGGCATGTGCTTTTGGTATGATGAGTGATATTTCCCAGGGCACAAATGTAGGAAGAAGTGGCTTCAATTATGTATGGTAGAGGAGGACGAGGAAGCTATAGAAGGAATAGACGAACCCAACAGAAAGGTAACCAAGGGGCCAAGGATTCCAAACATTTTCTTTCAAGCGATGATCGGTGGAAAGGATGCCTGTGAGTACAAGTAGATGAGTGTCATAGGATACCACCAGAGGTAGCCCATACAAATCCTGATTGATAACAGAAGCACCATAACTTTTTGGACGAGGTCATAGCCAGAAGAAATCCAATTTGGCTGGAAAATATAAGGATCTATATTACGGTGGCCGAGGTGCTTAAATTGAGTTTCCACCAGAGATATCAGAGGTTTGCTTGGAGCATGCAAAGAGCTTCATTCGCGACGCATGACTTGGTCATTCACTTCGGAAGTTACGTCGTAGTTTATACAATGGCTAGTTACCCTTAATGGTGTACCATGTAACTTTAAATCGAGAACTACTAGATTCACATAGGGAGATCAGTAATACACACCAAGGAGCGAAGCTACGACGTAATTTTGGGCAGACAATGGCTGGTTATCCTTAACAGTGTACTATGTAATTTAAAATCGAGAACTATGAGATTCACATGGGAAGGACAACTGTTCATATACAAAGGGTAACGTAAAATGCTTAAGGGATCTAGAGTAGCCGGGTTATATGTGATGCAATTGACCCGTCCAATAGCACATCAGATTGGAGGAAATGAACTTAATTACATGAATAACCCTCTTCTATGGACAAACTTCAATAGTATAATTGGAAAACTATTTTAAAAACTCCGATAATTACGCCCGAAGAGGCTTCATATTCATCGTATCTAACTCAAAGGGGAAGTAGACGCCATCAATATTTATCTATTTCAGTATTTAAGTGAGTAGAAAGATCGATTGAAAAGGCAACAATGCAACTATTATAACAAGAGTTCATAAGTGCAACCTTAGCCCCTAGGCATCCTTGTTTTTATGTTAAGAGGGACAATACTTGATGCATGTTTGTGTTGGATAATTTTGTCCTTTCTTATAAAGTTCGACAATTATTAATTGTATCTTTTGGTTTTTAAATAAATTATCGGTTAAGTTACGTAATTTAATTTAGATAAAAATAATAAAGTGACTCAATAAATAATCTAGATTAATATATCGAAGTTCAGGTAAAAAATAGATTTTAATTAGTATGGACCAGGCCCATATCAGCCTTGTGATGAGGAAGTCCGATATGAAAGTTATATAAAGGTTAAAGTCTCCTACAGTTACTCGTATCAATCATAAGCATAAGAAATTTTTGACCCATTAAGAGAGCTTACATATTGAGAAAACAGTAGAAAGTCCTAAACCACGTGTCAGGAAACACTTTCCGTAAATATCCTGAGACATTTGTGATCGTTTGGAGCTCGAAATTGACATCAGAATCAGAGATGAAACCAAAATCAGGTGTTTCGCATTACCTTCATTTTTAATCCTTTTATGTTGACTATAGGTGCGTAATAAGGTCTGTACTACGTATTACATGTAGTATCAGAGCGGTTATGTGATCGAATTGCTAGAAATAAAGGTTTTTTAGTTTTTCATCTCATATGATTTTTCTCAGTTTTTGATTCATTTTTCAGTTTTATTACTATATAATTACGTAAAAGTGGTACACATAAGGCTAGCTATGAAAAACGGGCCGAATGAAGCGAAAAATGGCTCCCTAGGATGTGAGAAATTGCCTCAAGCTTTGGAAAAGGAGGAGATGTCGGGCACGTGCAGTGCACACACTCGACGCTACTACAGTGCACGTAGGAGTTAGTGTAAGATTGGCGACGCCGACACGTCGCCTTAGTGAGCGATGGATGAGAGTCGCGCATGCAACGCACGTGCGACCCGCGACCAGTGCTCCCACGGCGTGGGACCGTAGACGCGTGTTGCGCAAGTGCACATATCTGTCCCTACAGGTGGCACGCCAGATGGAGGACATGTGGCAACGCGGGTGTTGTATGCGTCGTACAGTAAATGCGCATCTACGAGTGGGTAACACGTGAAGCGCACGCGTCAGAGACATATGACGCGTGTAGGAGTGGGTGCGTGCAGTGCACGCAGGGTCTCGTGCCTCACACACTGACGTGGTGCACCACGTCAGTGACTAACGTAATGCTGACGTCAACCGTACAGACGCTACAGTATTTTTCCAAAAAAAACACAAAAATTCTAGATTTCTCATAAAGGTGCCTCGGGGTGTTTAGGGTCAATTTCCAGACCAAAAATTGACCTTAAACACCCCAGGGTACCCTTATGACCGAAAAATTCATAAAGTAAGTTTTTCCATTTTTCTAGATTTATTACATTAGTAATAAATTAAAGTTTAACTCCTAAAAAAGGAATTAAGTTATTCTGGATCTAATTTTGAGTATATTTTCATGCTTCGGACATCACATCAGGGAGATACTTTAAGTTTTTGTGTCTTGGGTCTTATGTTTAGTGCTCAGAATTGCATGATAGTCGATCATAAAAGGAATTGAGACATTCTAAAGTCATTTTTGAGTGAATTTTCATGCAACAAACTTGTCATAGGGGAGATATATGAGGTTTTCGTATCTCGGGTGGTCGCACGATAGTCACTCTACTGAGATTTTTCTTTTACAAAAGTCTTAAATGAAGTTTTCAGAGAATGTCTTTAGCACAAGTGTGTGATAATGAGACAATGCATTCGATTTTTTTCATTTATTGATGTTACATTGTCATATACCATATGCCCATAAAGAATGTAAGGATAACATAAAGATGTATCCCTTGTGTTTGTGGACTTTTTGAGTACTGATGAGAATATAGTCACCGCAGTGGCCTTTCGAGTCAATATTTTGAATTGTTCTGTTTACACATTAGAGGATGTCTCTGGTTTCATGTTTAGTTATTCTGCTCACAGGTATTGGCCTTACTTGAGATTTTAAGATGTGCATAAAGTCATTGGATAGAGGAAAATGGATTCTTGAATGATCTGTTCGTCCACAAGTAATAGTGTTATGAGAGTTGATGATTTGTACTCTGATCTATATAAAGGTCTAGTTGCATATATTATGTATTCATCCCACAGGTGTTTCATAATATGTGTGACTAGATTTTTAGTAAAGATAATATTTAATAGCTTTGAGTATCGCTGTTATCCTACATTTATGTTGATCTAAAGATTATCATCTTGAAGTCACCTTTTCAATCAACAAAATTAGTGTCACCATTGAAACCCTGATCGATTTCAATACATAGAAGTAGACAGAGGATGTATTGAATCCTATGGAGATAGCTGTGGTTGATATGACCATACGGACAGATAAGTCATCTCCACCTATATCCATGAACTCGAGAGTTCATAAAGCGACCAATGATGCCTGGGATTGGTTTAACAGATTAAATCTAATAACCATTAAGATCCATTCCTAACCATCTGTAAAGTGGACTTCTAGACACAGACATAGCGAAGGAGTTTCTTAATAATGTCTTCCAGAGGTACAAGTCTCATCTAGTGTTGAGACAAGTGCCTTGATGAAATAATTATTCTCCATCAAGTATACGGGAGAAAAGGGGTGTAATGAAGTACATATCGAGAATAATTCATCTTCACAGTAGATTAAAGATGATGGGACTTCATTGCTTTGATAGCCTATTGTGTTGTTGAGGAGGAGAAACTCAAGCTTGCTACTCTTATAACCCTCGAAGCAACTAAAAGGAAGACAAAGATGAAGCCCGTTAAGTTCAAAGGTAAAAAGTTCAAATCTTCTCCACATGCTGATATTGGTCAAACCAGTACTGATAAAGGTCCTAGGGACATAAAGAAACTAGTAGTATGAGGTTTAAAAGGAAAGACTGAGACCATCATATTACTCTTTCGCTCAATTATGAATCTAATTTGCGATAGTTGCATTAAGTACCCATGGTGGCTATTTAGTGGAACATCTGATCAAGGTGTTTCCACAATGCAAGGGTTCATATCCAGGATAAAGCCAAATAAAGTGAAGGAGAAACTGATGGTTCACAACAATTAAGAAGTGGAAGTAATATCTATAGGGGATGTATATAGTAAACCTTGCTTTAAAGTTTATTCGGGTTTTACACGACACATTTTATATCTAATCTTTTGATCAATTTTCGATAATGAGGGTTAATATTTTGTATTTAATACTTATGTTATATAGTTGTTGTTTAATGCAAAACATAATGGTACAACCTTCTTATCATATGGTTTATATAGAATATGTCTTATCCCGAATTAGATAAATGCTTCTTCGTATCTTGCTAAACAAGTTATAAAATGAAGGACGTTAATGAATGAGAAGTCATACATGGTGTGGCATAAAAGTTTAAGCCACATTTCTAGAGCTAGAGTTGAGAGGTTAATTAAGGAAAGCATTTCTCAATTTTAGATTATGATGATCTAGGAACATGTGCTGACTGTTGCAAGGGTAAGTTGACTAATAAGGATATTGAGATCAACTCATACTTCTGACTTGTTAAGTATAATAAATAAAGATATAAGTAGACGTTATACAATTGCATTGTGCAATTCCAAATGTATTTTGACATTTGCTGATGATTATTCCCATTGTTATGTGTTCTTACTTAAAGACTGAAGGTTGAGAACTAATTGGAAAAATTCATCAAGATGGTCATATTTGACCATAGAGGAGAATATCATAGCAAACATGGTGTTTCAGGACTTTAAAAGGTCTATTTACCAGATATTAAGAATTAGTTAGAATAGTGACTTAATTCACTATGTCGAGTAGTTCGAGCAAAATAGTGTGTTGTCGAAAGGCATAACTACACCCTAAAGGACTTGAAGAAGTCAATGCAGAATAGGACTAATCTACTAATTATTTAAAAGTTTGGAAACCCATCCTTCCACACATTAGCGTATAGGGCTGCCCTACTGAGGTAGCATGATCCTTATAAAGAAAAATTGCATGCTTGTTGTGTTCATTGTTATTTAGTAAAATTTAAATCACAAACATCTAAGTTTCTAGAATATGATGTCTATGATGATGGTGGGCTTATTAACCCTTCAGATGATAGCAGGGCGGATACTATAATTATCATATACCTGTTACTCATAAAGTTAGATCCGATAGATTTAGGTCTTTGTACCGTGCCTGTATAGGAACAGGAACCCATACCTATAGACACAGAGGTTCCTGGGGGTACAAGATCTAATACAGCTAAGTAAATCCACTAGAGTGAGACAACCTGCTATCCCATCTGATTACATAGTCTATCAGGTATAAAGGACTACGCTATTAGATATGTTATAGATCTTGTTGCTTTTACAAAAGCTATTTCTGGATCCAATGCGGATGTGTGGTAGGATGAAATGAATGATGAGATGCAAGCCATGAACCATAGTAAGGTTTGGGAGCTAGTTGATTATAGTGGAACTATAAACTCGTCAGTTGTAAATGAAGTTTTAAGACCTAAATGATTTTAAGATAAAGGTCATCAATTTATGGGCTCACTCAGTTGCCTAATGGCTCACTCAGAGAGAAAGGTTGACTTTATGTTACTTTTTTCTCTCTTATCCTCATAGGATATATTTTAAGAGATTAAGGAAATTGTAGCTCATGATTATATAAAGTTATATCAGATAGCTGTCAAAACCACTTTCCTGAATAAAGACCTTTATGAAATGGTCTATATGGTGCAATATGAAGGATCCTAGGATCTAGACAGAACTAACATTGTTTGTGAGTTATGCAGATCAATATATGGTTTACATCAAACCTTCCTAAAAGTAATACCTTACATTTGATGAGGTTGTGGCTTCTTTCGGCTTCATGGAAAATAAAATTAAAAGACACTTGTACTATGGAGTCAAGGGGAGCAAAGTTATCTTCCTATTATTGCATGTGGATGATATATTGCTCACGTCAAATTACTTGACCATGTTGTATGAGTTAAAGAACTTTTGGTTAAGAACTTTGACATGAAGGACCTTGGTGTAGCATCTTCTGTCTTAGGTATTCAGATTCATTAGGACAGATCTCAACACTCATCAGACCTCTCATATAATGCATATATTGAGTATGTGTTACAAAGGTTTAATACAGTTAATAGTAAATATGTCGTAGCACCTATCTCTCATATTGAGACATAATCTTTGGCACATCATCCAAAGAATAAAGTAAAGAGAGAGGTTATAAGGAATGTTCCTTATTCTACTACGGTTGATAGCCTGATGTATGCTCGGCTATACTAGGGAGGACACTGCATTCACCATTTGACTATTTGGTCAATATTTGGTTAACCCAGGTGTATACCATTGGAATGCAGTCTATAGAGCATTGAAATACTAAAGGAAAACAAGGATTATATGTTGATAAACCTCATAGGGAATTCACATTCAGATTTTAGCTATATGTCCGAATGATCAAAAGTTTACTTAAGGTTATAGTTCAAGTTTGCAGATGATAAAATGTCGTGGAAGTGTGTCAAATAGACACAGGTAACTTCCTAGACTATACATGTAGAGTGCATGCTATGGGGCTACTTCACAAACAATTTAGCTCAGAAACTTGATTTCTGAGTTTTCTGTGGTTGATTCAGTAGCTAAAGCCATTTGGTTATACAGTGATAATCTTCTTGCCATGTTGTTTAATAACAACAAAGAATATCACAAGGTCTTAGCATTTACATAAAGGTGTTGATGCGAAAAGGTGACATTCAGGTTTGGAGCAATTAAAGACTGAGGAACTGTAAGTTGATCCTTTAATTAAAGGACTTCACCCATTTTTGTTTGTGACACAAGTATACAGTATGGGTGTTTTGACGTCGTTAGACACTATTAGTTAGCCGATCGTTATGTTTTATCCAAGTACATTTGTACATTTTAATGTATTATGACAGTATGATGATTCATGGATAAAGATGATCATCGTTTATCCTCAGTAATATGTGTTGTCATACATTGTCATAATACGTATGAAAGTCTTAAGATTTGTGTCGATCTTAAGCATTTAAAGGTCATTGGGCATATACATAGATTGATCTTGTTCCTATGCCATTTAGATGCATACAGTTTTAGTATGGATATCCATGAATTTGACATGATATAGGGGATATAAGTTTTTAATCCCATAAAGGTGTTCTCTAATGCAGTTTAGCATTCAGTTGGAGAACATAAAGGTTCTCTAACATAGTTTAGCATTCATTTGGAGAACATAAAGGTTTTCTCTAATACAGTTTAGCATTTGATGAGAGTAAACAAGTTGTCTCTAATATTATTTAACATTTGGTGAGAGAAAACAGGATTTCTCTAATACAGTTTAGCATATGCAGTTTTGCATAAAGTTGGAGAAATCGAGACCTACAAATGAAGTTGATATAATTTAGATCATAAAGGTAGCATCCTAGTTTGCCACACTCCATTTTCCTATTCATATTAGTGAGGTATTAGGTATATATGATTGTATTAGATTTATGTTACACATGACACATGCATTTGATACTTTTTGGTATCGAAAGCCTTGTAGGACAGAATGATAGACTTTTATTATCTTTGGATCAAATATTTTGTTTTTAAAACTTAGTCAACTAATTCAGTAGCGTGGCTTAATCGAGTTTTTAAACTAGAGACAACAACTGCAATTAATAATGTCCAAAGGGAAAAATGTTAGACAATTTTGTCCTTTCCCAAAAGTTGGACAACTATTAATTGCATTTTTTGGTCTTTAAATAAATTATCAGTTAAGTTACGTAATTTGATCCAGATAAAGATAATAAAGTGGCCCAATAAATGATCTAGATTAATGGGTCAAAGTCTAGGTGGAAAATGGATCCCAATTAGTGTGGACTAGACCCATATCGACCTTGTGATGGGAAAGCCCGATATGGAAGCTATATAAAGGTTAAAGTCTCATACAGTTGCTTATATCAATCATAAGCATAAGGAGTCTTTGACCCATTAAAAAAGCTTACGTATTGAGAAAACTATAGAAAGACCTAAACCTCGTGTCTGGAAACACTTTCTATAAAGGTCCTGGGAGATTCGTGATTATTTGGAGCTCAGAATCGACATCAAAATCAGAGATGGAACCAAAATCAGGTATTCCGCATTACCTTCATTTTTAATCCTTTCATGTTGATCTTTGGTACGTAATAAGGTCTATACTACATATTATAGTTTGCGGATTACCAGGAGCAAAACAAAAATATAGTGGAAGACAAATTTCCCATTCATTTAATTGAAGAACTACTTAACGAGTTGTATGGATCTAATTGGTTACAAAAATATAGTGGAAGACAAATTTCCCATTCCTTTAATTGAAGAACTACTTAACGAGTTGTATGGATCTAATTGGTTCTCTAAACTAGAACTGAAGGCTGACTATCATCTGATTTGGATGCAAGAGGAGGATGTAGTCAAAACCAAATTCAAAATCTATAAATGAAAATATGAGTTCCTTTTCAATGCCATTTGGGTTGATAAATGGGCCCTTAACCTTCTAGAGTCTAATAAATGAGATATTTTGACCTTTTCTTGTGAAGATTCATGTTAATTTTCTTTGATGATTTCCTCATCTATAATCATGACTTATATCAATAGCTACATCACCTTAAGAAAGCTTTAATTACATTACAAGCTCACTAACTATTTCTTAATAGGAACAAATGTATATTTTGAGCTAGGAAATTGGACTATTTGGGGAATTCAATCTTGGAGAAAGGAGTCATTATAGATGATAAGAAGGTAGCCATCGTTTGAAATTGGTAAATATCTAAATCACTAAGAGAGCTTGATTTTTGGGCTTACAAGTTATTACCATCAACTCATTTAAAATTACACCAATATCACTTAGCCTCTAATAAATGAATTACTTAAGGATTAAAAGACGAACGAATGGATATGGGAGGACCAATAACAACAAGCCTTCAAGAAGTTAAAAGAAGCTTTAATTATGACCCTGGAATAAGTGATGCCTGACTTTACCCAATCCTTCATCATTGAAGCAAATGCAACTAGCAATGGCATTTATGTGTTTCTTTAACAGGACAAGCACACCATTTTCTACTTGAGCAAGCAAGCATATACTTAGGTTTTCCACATACTAGTCAGTAGAGCTTGAATACCTATTAGAGCAACGAATTTTGACAACCTTTTAGCAAACATAGCTTTCGAAGCATTTTTAATTATGACTTTGAGATAGTTTATTGAAACTGGAAGGAGAATAAGGGAATAAATGCCCTATCGAGAATAACCAGGACTGAACTCCTCACCATGGCAATATCCTAAGTCTATACTAATTTTTTAAGGGAGATCAAGAACAACTAGGAAAGGAACATCACCACTAGAGAAATCATCAAATGATTGAAGGTATGCACACTCGATTTAAGTAACCATAAATGGACGGAAGGACTAACAAGATGAAAAGGGAGGATCATGATTGAGTTTTACATAAAGCTACGTAAAAGGTTAATATCCTTAAACCATACGAGGTTCACTTAGGGTTAAAAGTGATCATTAAGGCTATGTTTGGTTGTACGTAAGATTTTTAATGGAATAAAATAGAATGGAATGGAATGGAATGAAATAGTTTATAATGGAATGGAATATAAATAGATGTAATATTAGAAAATTGTTGTTTGGGAGAGTGAAATATTGTTTGGAAGAATGGTTTATAATGTAATATAGTGAAAAGTTGTTTATCGTTTTACATTCCATCCAAAACTCCCAAATCAGAGGTTTCTCATTTTTATTGTTTAAAATGGAATGAGATGTAATATGAAACCCTCCTATTCCATCTCATCTCATTACATTCCATTATAAACCCTCCTCCCAAAAGATGGAATAATATTACATTACGTTTCATTCTATTAATAAACCCCCAACCAAACATAGCCTAACAGGATACAAAATGTTTTTCATTAGAAAAGATTGAGTAAGGACGTGAGAAATTTTATTAAGGTTTATGTCATATGCTAGAGGAACAAACATAAACATGTGACATACCCAAGTAAGTTACAACCACTCTTTGTGCTTAATGGATGATGGGAAGACATAAGTATGAACTTTATGAAGGGCCTTCTTCCATTAAAGGGAAGAACTGGTGTGATGGTCCTAGTAAATAGATTCAGTAAGTATAAGTATTTCATTCCTCTTAAACATCCCTTAAATACAATTGATATTGCTTAAGTATTTATGGATCATGTTTTTAAATTGCATCATATGCCCAAGAGAATTATCAATGACAGGGATTTGACCTTCCTTAGCAAATTCTGAAGAGAAAGAAAGAGCATCAATTTATGAAAACATGTCTGACTATAATACCTTTAAGTGTAATATGTCAATATATATATATATATATGTAATATCATGCTAACAAGAACTTCTCCATAATGCCTATCTACTCAATATGATTAAAACATATTTTAGGTGGCAATCTTTTAGTTAATGGATCCACTATCATTAAGTTAGTACCAAAGTGTTTAATCGACTTTATTTTTATGCTTCCTACTTGATAAACAATTACTTTAAATCATGTGTTTTAACGATTTGAGTACTTGTCATTCTTAAACAAGAAGACAGCTATATAATTATTGCAATAAATTATTCTTGGCCTAGTTATACTATTGACAATACCAAGCTCGAAGGCAAAATTTTGCAGCTACAATGTATAAATGTTAGCCTCAAAACATATCATAAATTCTACCTTTGTATTGGAAGTGGTAATGATGAATTGTTTTCCACTCTTTCATGAAAATACTCCTCCAACAATAGAAACATGTAACCTAATGTGGATTTTCTCGAGTCCATACTTTTAACATAGTTTAAATCCAAGTAAACAACACTTTAAGGTGATTTTACCTCCTATATGTGAGCTTGTAATCCTTAGTGTCTAGTTAGTACCTAAAGACTTTCTTTGTAACTTTTCAGTGGTATATTGTAGGGTTACTTTGAAATCAACCTAACATTCTAATAGCAAAACTGATATCCATCTAAGTGCATGTTTGAGTATACATTAAGCTTCTAACTATTGAGGTATACAAAATAGATTCCATTCCTTTCATTCTATATTATTGTGGTGACACTACTTGTCATTAAATTTGTTCCCTTTCTAAATTGGAAGTTAATCTAAGGAGTATTTTTCTACTATAAATTTCTCTAATACTTCATTGATATAACCTTTTTAAGACAATCTTAATAGTCATTATGATCTATTATAGAATATTTCTATTCTTAACACATAGGGTGCCTTACCTATGTCTTTCATTTTAAATTTATTAGAGAGAAACTTCTTTACATCATGTAAGAAGCCAAAATTATTATAAACAAGAAAGGTATCGTTAATATATAGGACCAAATTAGTGAGCATGCTCCACAAACCTTTATATAGATACACTAACCAACAATGTTCTCTATAAAATCATATGACATGATGGTTTTATTAAACTTAAGATACTAGTATTAGGAAGCTTATTCCAATCCATATATCGACTTCTATAACTTACAAACTAAGGTTTTCTTTTCTATGACCAAGAATTCTTTCGATTGGTCTATTTAAACTTCTTCTTTTGGTTCACCATTCAGAAAGGTAGTCTTTATGTCCATTTAGTGAAGCTTTCAATCATAATGAGCCACCAAAACTATAACAATCCTTAAGGAGTCCTTCTTTGAAATTGGAGAAGAGGTCTCTTGTAGTCAATGCCATGTTTTTAAGTGCAATCATTGGTGATAGGTCTAGCCTTATATCTTTTGATGTTGCCTTTTGAGTCTCATTTTTTCTTAAGGACTAAGTTACAACCGATTTATTTTGAACCATTAGGCAACTCATTAGTTCCCAAATTTATTGGCAACCATTGATATCATCTCTTCTTTCATAGCATTAAACCACTTTTGAAGCTTATATATTTTATGCCATATTTGAACGAGACTGGATCATGATTAATATTTAAGTCACATTCATGTTCACGTGAGTAAACTATATGGTCATTCAAAATAACTAATCTTTTCTACCTTACAAGACTTCGTAATGATATTCTTATGGTCATCTACCTTACTCATTTGTGACTTGCACATCGTTAGTTAGTTCATTACTTATATGTTTATCTTGTGGGTTGAATATTGATTTATTATTTCTACATGATGTGCAATTATAATACAATAAGATGGAAAACAACTTAGAGCAAAAATATTGGGTGTAGGACTTTCTACCTAAATATCTCAAGTATCCACCTTTTGTGGTTTCCTACTCCCAGTAAATTGGCCATTATTAACGAAAAAAGCATTACCAAACTCAACTATTCTCTTACTATATTTAAGACAATAAAATATTTACACTTTTGACTTTTTAGGATAGTTAATGAAGTAACTAGTAACAGTCTTTGTATTAAGTTTCTTTTCATGTTGATTATGTACCTTTACTTCTACTAAGTAACCCCAAACATGAAGATGTCTCAAATTAGGGTTTCTACCTGTCCACAATTTATAAAGTGTCTTAGGAATTGCCTTACTAAGAACCTATTAAACAAATATACAATGATCTTTAATCCATGTATCTACAATGATAAAGGTATAGTATTATAACTTAACATACTCCTAACCTTTTCTATAAGAGTATAGTTTTGTCATTCAGCTACACTATTTTGTTATGGCATATGGGCATTATATATTATACACATATACCTTGATATTCAAGAAATATTTTAAATAGACTTAGGCATTCTCCACTTTCCTCAAACTTACCATAATATTCACTACCTCTATCAGAACTCATTATTTTTATTTTTCTATCTAGTTTCTTTTTCACCTCATTAACGAAAACCTTAATGATGTCCACCAACTTAAACTTTTTATGCAGAAAATATAAGTAACAATATTGTGAGAAGTCATTAATAAAAGTGATGAAACAATTTTCATTGCCCCAAAATAGAATGTCTAGAAGACCATAGATGTTGACGTATATTAACTTAAGGAATTGACTACTTATTATGGCTAGGTTTGTTGGTATGAGCCTAGTTTGTTTACCTGTAATGCAATCCATACACACATCCTAGTCACTAAAATCCAGTTAAAGTAAGATCTCACTTTTCATAAAAATCAAAATCCTTTCTTTGGATATGTGACCTAACTTTTGGTACCACATGAAAGCAAAATACTTATTATATACACTACATTTACCACCTAACTATGTTCAGCACGAAACAGAGATTCAATAAAATCAACATCAAGATTGAAATGATATAAATAACCAACTAAAGTACCAGAAAATATAATAGTACTTATGTTTATACAATGAAAAAACATCATTTCCAATCTTGAAGTCAAATCTTACATCATCTAGCGAACGAATTCTCAAATGTTAAGTGAAAGACTGATGACAACATTAAGAGACACAAAGCATGTTTATTGGAAAAAGGGTACACACAACAATAGATATTGAATATGACAAGATATCCTTACTTTTCATGAAGTTTATGTCAATTTGATTAATTCTAGCTTTGGTAGTTGGAATTTATCTTGATTTAAATCAAATGGATATATAGATTGTGTTCTTAAATGAAGAAATAGAAGAATAAATCTATATAAAAAAAACTAATAGTTTGTTCCAGAATGACTAAGAATATGACATATTTAGATTGTTAAATTCAATCTATAGTCCAAAGCAGTCTTGAAGTTAGTAGTATATTAAGTTTCATACTATAATCATATTATATTATTTTAGTATGATTAATAACTATTAGTAAGCATATGTTAAATGATCCAATTATAAATGTGTAATTTTATCATTATATAGATGATGTTTTAAATAGTTAATGGCAATAATTAGTTTGTCAAGTAAATAAATATGGCTATAAACCATATTTAAAATGAAGAACATAGATAAGGCTGCATACATCTTTAGGGTTAAAGATTTGTTGTCATGAACTACATATATATCGTGTAAATATTTCAATGATTTTGTATGCATAACTGTAAATTGTTTTATTATGCCCATTGTCAAAGGCAAATGATTGAGCAATAGGTAATATCTTTAGATGCCATAAGAAGAGGAAGAGATGAAGAAGGTTCTTTATTCCATTAAAATTGATAGTCTTATGTACACTATCTTATATAACAACAAGTGCATTGGTAGGTTGTAACACCCGAATACCC
>JAOQMP010000208.1:25618502-25631693 GCA_027563575.1 Erythroxylum pedicellare | reverse complement strand
ATATAAAGTAAAAATTATCTTAATTGATAATAAAAATTATTTTGTACAACAATAACTATTTAGCAACTATTCATTTGGTGACTACAACTAAGCTATTCATTTAGTGAAAGCGGATGCTTTGAATGTTGCAATGAAGTGCTGCCCTTCCCCTTCAACTCATCCACCTTATTACGAAGTTGTGTTATGTACTCCATCAACTACTGCAACTAAGTTGCCAGTTCTTGTATTGTGCTCCAAAGTACATGGACTTCATTAGGTATAGATCGCCTACTAGATGCTATTGTACTGGATGTGGAGGATTGCGAATAAAATATGTTTGCAAATGAACCTAAGCTGAATATCCTTCTAAGACAGTCCTTACCACCCACTGTATGAAGATAGGTTTGACTCTCATCAACACAACTGAAACCATCGTTGAATGCTTTCTTATATTTGATCCTATCAGAAGGCACTATTTATGTTAATAAGCGATAATTGTTAAGCATTAATATTAAAGCACATAGACTTTCTATCGCTAATTTACCGATGAATATTTTATTTTCCATCACTATATTTAGTGATAGACGAAGAAGGAATGTCCGTCGGTATATTTACCGACGAATTTGGCAGCTCTGTCGGTAAGTTGGTGCATAACTATACCAATAGAACATAGTTGTCCGTCAGCAAATTGATAACATTTTATTGAAGGATTTTGATTTTCCATCGGTAAATATACTGATAATTTTTAAAATTTTTCCCCTACATTTAATTTTATTTTCACGTCTTATTATTGATGCATAATTTATACAATTATCAGTTATTTGTTGATAATAATTTAATTTGTTTCTACATTTAATTTGTTAAAACGGAAAGTTGATTGATGATGTAAAGTAAAAATTATCTTAATTTATAATAAAAAATTAATTTGTACAATAATAACTATTTAACACTATTCATTTGGTGACTACAACTACGTTACTCATTTAGTGAATGAGGATGCTCTGAATGTTACGATGAGGTGTTGCCCTTCTCCTTCAACTCATCCACCTTATTACGGAGTTGGGCTATGTACTCCATCGATTGTTGCAATTGATTTGCCATTTCCTGTATTATGCTCTGAAACTCACAGACTTCATTGGGTGTGGACTTCCTACTAGATGCTACTATACTGGATGTGGAGGATTGCAAATAAAATGTGTTTGCAAGTAAACCTAAGTCGAATACCCTTCCATGACGGTCCCTACCACACACTATATAAAGAAAGGTTTGACTCTCATCAACATCTTCAGACTGTTGGGATTGTCATTGAAAGCTTTCTTATATTTGATCCTATTACAAGGCAACGTTTATGTTAATAAGTGACAATTATTAAGCATTAATATTAAAGCATAAATTTCGCATACATTTAGTTCTCTACATTGGGTATTGATGAAGGTCACACCGTCATGCTTCTTAGTGTGAGTGTTCAAAAAGAGCTGACATGGTGTAGACTTCATGCCCATAGAATTTTACTGCATCAGAATATGTTATAAGTGAACAACAATTTACAAAAATTTTGGCAGAGTTTTCTTTAATTTTATGATATTTATCCCCTGTTGAACAAAGAAAGTAACTCAATAACACAGTCATATATGGCCCCAGACATTTATAATGTTATCATTTTCCATAATACACATATTTTCATTCCAAAATTCACACATCAAATTAAATTGAAATGCATCAAAGTAAAAAAAATAAGAATATAAGTGTAAAGTGTCGATACTTACAAGTCTCTCTATATGCTCGTGGTGGGTAATAAATCCTCCAGTATGTACAGGAAGACTGTCTCCCCTCGATCCTCCATATCTATTGGTAGAATTATGCTCTAAAATGGACATTGCGTCGGGTGATGTCCAATATTGCTACCATCAACTTCATATTTTTTCAGAAATATAAGGCAGTAGTAAACCAGTCTTGTGTATCACACTAACAAAGTCTCGATAACGTGTACATGTACATCTCTCCCATATTTTATAAATGACCGTGTCAAATTTAGAATCCCAAAAAATTCTTTCTAAAAAAAGGAAAAACATACGATAAGTACTTATAATCTACAATATTTATATAGTTAATGTATAAAAATTAATTAAAAAAATATGAAAAAATAATTTTTGTACCCCAAACTCTTGATAATAAAAATCATTTGTCGCCTGAGAGATATTCTTCCATATATAACCCTTAAGATCAATCTTCCCTTTGAATTTGGATGTTATGTTTCTTGAGCACAGTCTAGACGAAATCAAGCTAATATAAAAATAATTAATTTTATATCATGTTAAAATTTAAACCTATAACTTAATTATAAACATATGATGTTTCATGTACTTTCACTTACAAATTATTGCCAATTGTGATGTAAGTTCTTCCATCAACTCCCTCAGCTCTAGGATAGAGGTCGCCTCCTTCTTCTACATCGTTTAACCCTGATAACTCTATCGGTATAGGGGTGGTGAAAGGTGTCATCTAGATAGTAACTGACTCCAAATCGTGGTTTGAACATTAGTCGCATCATATCTTGTTTTCTCTTTGGTGGCATATTTTAACCTGAATTGTCTTGTCTATTAAACCTATGTATTTCTTATGTTAATACTAAGTTTGAATTAATCACATTGAAGATAAAGTATTCATGTTGGAATTAATCACCTACAATTAATTTCAATACTTAGGTACATGACATTGTTTACACCTGTGAATGAAGAAAGCAAGTTCTTTTTGTGACTCCTATGCTTGTGAAATTTTTCATCAACAAGCCTTACGGGAGCTACATCATAAATTTCTAGCCTATATGTCTTTTTAGGAACTTAGTTATGCCTGAGATCATCTATAAGATCTCAAACTCATTCTACATATAATAAATACTAGACTATTAAAGAAGAACATAAAAACTCATCAATGATTATAAGAATATTCTAAACAATAACACAAAATCAAACCTCTTTTACATTCACACAAAACCCAAACACATCAGATAAGGTGCCTAGATTTTACATGTTAGGAGATATGGATAAATTTCAAAAAATGATCTCTCTAGTAAGAATGAATTGAGTCTGAGATTGTACTTGTAATTTGATGGTCTAGAGAATTGATTTAGAAATTTGTTAAACCATTAAATTTATAGCTTTAGATATTGTGTAATATTTTGCAAAAATAATTTAGGTAAATTTGCAATGGTTTGAGAGATATATCTGACTTACCATAACTATTTAGAGAATATAACTTTAGATGTGTTCTATTTTTGGGAAAATTTTTGGAGACTATAGGAAGTGAAATTGGGAAGGTGTAGCACCCCCTTACTGTAGGGTACACACCGAGACGCTCAAAGGTCATTTCGGTACATATCCTACGATAAGGGCAAGCTAGGTTTGATTACTAATTTCACTTCACATGGAATGATATCTTTATTCACTTATAAACATCAATAAGAAATCCACAATATTTAAAAACCCACAATTTTCTCATTTCATTGCATAAAACTGAAAGTCTACATTGTGTTTTTCCAACACTCCTTATATGCACATCATCAAAACCTATTACAAAAGTACTACATGATAGAGGAAAATATATACAATCTATCAAGTCTGTTCAAAAATCTCAGCTGACTGATCTTTGAGTTATTGCTTCTCTTGCCAAAACACAATCTACACGGTTGGTGGAGCCTCTCAATAGCTAGAGTCGTCCCTTGGTCTTAAAAAGAAAACGTTGCAATTTTAGTGAGTTTTCCAAACTCAATGAGGTAACCATCATCGATGGTCCACTCAATTCATGCAACACAACAATTCAGATAACATACAATCACATTTTTGTATAATTGATCATGTATCATATTTTCACTTAAGTATAGGCAATTTTGCATTTCAATAAATCAAACATAGTTAAAAAAATGCATATGAAATGTTCATCAGACTCTTTTCCAATTGCTACGTTGTTGTGACCGAGTGCCTCAATTGTCCCATATCCATTTTGGATATCAGGCTCATTGATAACTATCCCTTATTCGATGAGGATACAAGGCTCATTTTATATAGTGAGCCTTAGGCTTTTAATCAATTTCTGAGCTCGAGACTCTTTTTCACATGTTGAGCTTTAAGCTCTAGTCGGTGGCTACTCTAGTCACAACTGCCATTATCTGATTGTGCATTCATGTATGGAATGCATCTATCACAATCAAACATATTATGAAGCACATAGTTCTTCACATTCCCATTTAAGCAACACTTCAATATACATTCCACATTCCATAATCATCGGACCTTCTATCCGGAAATTAACACAAATCAATTCACATTCATTTATCATTCAAAATATAATTTAAGTAAACAATAATCAAGAGAAACCATCTAGGTTACTCACTGGCTGCTCTGGAAGCTAATGCTTGAAATTTCCGACAATGTTTGGAGGTTGATGTTCCAGTTACTCCTCTATAACAAACAACATACACATCCATCACAATTTGTACAATCATAGGTGTTTAACAATGCATATGAATGAATTGAACTATGTACAATGCATGTTCTTAACAATCTCGGGCATCTTACCATCAATTTAATCACAAAATCATTCTTATATCAAAAATCATCTAAGTATGATTTATACTTAGGTTTATGCCTCACTATCACCATTAAATTCACAATTCATTTCTCATTGAATCACTTCAGATTTTTCCAAGACATACTTTCAGGTCTACTGTTCACGTTCAATCAGAAGGTGAAACTGATGTAATTTGGTCATACGCTACCTAGAAAAGTGTTACCCTATGTCCTATGTTTCTAATGACACCAAAAGCATTCAATTTGGTTCAGTATTTTGAAAGATATACAATTTTCGGACTGTTTCTATACTAAAACAATATACTTTGCACAACTTTCATCCATAATTTGAACATCTTAGAGATTGAATTACAATTCGACTTCTATAGATAATTTGTAAGATTATTACTCTAGTTTACTCAATTTTAAAAATAATCTCATTTTGATTTCTATAGATCAAGATATAAACGAAATACCAAAGTATGGTTATTGAAATCATACCAGTTCATACTATTCCAACAGATTCCCTCATTTTCCTTCAATCAAACTTTTTCAAATCAATTCATAATGCTACCAATTTTTATGAAAATATATTAATATGTGTTAGGATACTATTAATTCAATAATCACTTCATTTGAAGGTTGGATGATGAAGTTATGACCAAAAGAATCAAACATGTTTATATCATCAATCATATTGGAACTATCTTGGGATAATTGGCACAACTTTCTCTAGAAACCTCAAATTTCTTAGACCGTTTGAAAGAAGCCTTCTATATCTAAAACTTTCATGAAGACCTCAAAGCGAGATTTTGCCTCTAGAAATGATCAAAATCGCAATTTACTGTAGATATCCTGTGTATGTCCGTTAAATGAACATACATGTCCGTCTAACAGACATTGAAGGGCTTGGGGGCACTTTCTAGACCTGAGAAAGCCTATTTAATGGACCTAATGTCCGTTTAATGGACATGGACTGGTCTGGGGGCCTTTTTAGACCTGAGCAGGTCAAACTCCTTCCAAAACCTCTCCAATGGTTCCTACATCCATTCTAACATCCTATTCACCCATAATCTTCTCAAATTCACCTCTTCTAGTGCAATACCACTTAATATCAATTCAAACACCAACTTTGTTTCATTAAATCTTCTAATCTCTACTCAAATGATTCATCACATTCAAGTACATCTCATCATTCAAAATTTCCATCCTTTTTCCATAACTTATGTTATTCCTAAGTATCAAGCACTTCGTATTCAAAATTTATCATTTCAAGTTGATGAATACTTCATGTATACCTTAATTTTAGCTCAACATCATCCATACCCAATTCATATTCCCTATGTGTTCCTAAACACCCAAAATAGAACATAAACATATACATATTCATCCAAAATTTTGCTACATCCAGTTCTCATTTTCATATCAAAATTTGAGACTCTTAAAAGTAGAATTTAAATTTAATGTATTCACAAGAAAGGTAGCCATATTTTTCTAGATTAATACAAAGTAAAAATCAAGTCATTTGGATAACTACAGAACAAGTTATGGCTAAAACACAGAAGTATATCAGTGGAAATTTTTCTGCTAACAATTTCCAGATTTTCAAACTTTCAACACTTACATCTAACTCATCTTATAACTAGATTATCTCTTCCATTTCATTTCCTCATCATTATATACCCAATTCAACTCAATAAACCACTCACAAATAAATCATGATCTATAATTAATCATTAACCAAAAATAGAGCATATTTATTTACCCATTTATAAGCAATTTTCTACACTCATCCAAACACCACTTTGATGATCATTCAACCTTAAAACATCTCTATACCATTACATGAATTATTACTCATCCTACATATCCAAAAACAAGACATGTACATAGATTTTTCATCACCCAAGACACATACATAAACATTTCATAACCAAGTCATCAAATCTCAATTTACTCATCATTCTAGCTTAATTTAACCATACCCATGACATTTAAAGCATATCTTACTTGGTTTAGCTCCAAACTTTTCAAAATCTCACTCAACCCTAGCTCCCAAGCATCCCATGTTCTTTATCTTCTAAAGGAGGAAAAGGTAGGTTTTTCTTGTGGCAAATTGAAGAAACAATAAGATGGAAATAGCAATTAAAAGATGGAAGCAAGGTCTAATGTGGGTGAGGTGAGAAGAGAATGCCGTAGATGAAGAAGGTGAATAAAGAAATTACAAGAGTTGAGAGTAAGTGAATAAGGTGAAAAAAAATTAAAATGAGATGGTCTTTATTTTTTTTTAACATTTTCATGCGTTATAGCATAAGGTGTGGCAAGTGACACTTGTCACTTGCCACATGACCCCTTTTTATGATCTCTCCTAGGTCTTTTATTAAACTAGCCCATTTGTCTCCAATTTCTACTCCAATTGTCTCCCAATTTTCATTCACACTTGTTAATAAATCCTATAATCATTTATCAAAATTTCCATTTCCATTTGACAGTAAATTCCACTACTATTTATCATTTGTCTTGCCACTTGGCATTTTTCCTAGTCCAAAAATTACTCCAGATTTTCCTAAATTTTTCTAAAATTCTCCAAAAATTCTAAATCAACAATTACACACTCCAAATCAATTTTCAATACAAACAAACCACAATTTTCAATAACAACCACATTTATAAACAATTATACCTAGAATGTTAATGAATGCATGTACAATCATGTGCAACATCACTATTCACTTGTATGCGTTTGTCACTTTATGCATAAGCATGAAAAATGCATTTCTAAGCTCTCATTAATCACTCATATTTACAAGTCTAACCTCCTCGCAGGTAATGGAATGTTACAGAAGGTGTTCAGATAAGAATTATATATATATATATATATATATGCAAATAATAAGTGTGAAAAATTTTATGGTTTCTATCTAAATGGTTTAGAAGTTATGCTTAATGAAAATTTATCTTTATGAGTAAGTTTTGTGCGTTGTGAATTATACACTAATTTTATGATTATGGAGAGCGTTGTGAATTGTACACTAATTTTATGATTATGGTGAGTCCTTATAAATATTCCATGAAAGGGATATATATATGAATTGAGAGACTTGCTTAAATTAGATGGAGAAGAAAATAAATCAATACTCATGATAAATTTGTTAAGTTACTAATGTTGTTATATAGGAATATTTTGTGAAATTTTTAAGACATTTGCCTTAACCCTATTGCGAGAGTGAAAATTGATTTGTTTGTTTGAAAATGTGTAATAAGCACCCTCTAAGAAAATATCTAAAAAATATAGTATTGAGTTAAAAATGAATGAGAGACCTAAGTGAGGTGACTTAGGCAAATTTCCTTAGATAAGACCTAAGTGAGGTGGCTTAGGAAATAGACCTAAATGAGGTGACTTAGTCAATGAGATAGGGATTCCTAGTTTAAAGAGTTAATGGAAATGAAAAAAAAACTTGATGAAAGACCTGTGTAATGAAATTGAGCTACATGAGTGCTTTATGCTTCATATGGTGTTACTTGTTTAAAGGAATGATATCTTGTTAAGTGTTTTTGATGAACTTTTTCCGTAATGATTATGGTGATGCTTAATTCAAGAATAGATTTATTGCTTAAATTTTGATATAAAAGGTGACAATTAACCTTATTCTTTAATATGCATGGTGCTTATATTGGAGTGTTGTAGAATATCCAATAGGCATGGTTGTGTGTTAATATAGATGGCAAACTTATGACTTATTTTACAAATCAAAATAGTTCAAAATAAAAATGAACTTTTCGATGCATGACCATTCATAGGAAAAAAATTTTCCTTCACCAAATACAATATTCATGTTTTCCGTTCCTCTCTTCCCTCTCCCCTTTAGGTAAATTAAAGAAAGTTATCAAGTCAACTAGCTAGTAAAAATAAGAGGGAAGTTTAGTAGAGGTTGACCGTGTTACTTGTCTTTGTTTTTATTCTCCTCATATTTTGAGTAGTTGATAACTTTAGTATCAACGTACTTTAGAGGGTTAGATGGGTTTGCAATGTAATCTAGATTATTATGATTTTACTGATGTCTAGACTATTGTTTATGACTTAGGACATTAGTAGTGAATGATGAATTGGTTTTTTAAAGAAATGTTTAATTATAAATGAATTATGTGTTTTTGAATTTAAGGTCTCTTATTGAGTGAAAGGTGAAATCATAGCTAGTTAATAAGTAGGTTTAGAGTATATAAGCTTGTAGGGTTAGCTTGGTACCTTGGTGTTAGGTTAACACTATGTAGTCTACCCTAGGGCCTATTTAAGTACTGGTGTAACAAATAAGGAGAACTTACATAAAGCTATTTGGATCTTTTCATATTCATACATAGTCTCCATTAAATTATCTTACTTCACATATATCCTTCCTGATGTTAGCAACTTATAAAGCAAGGAAATTTTTCTTAAGAAATTGCTTTTTAATCTTATTCCACATGGCAGGAGAATCAGAAGGCAAATCACAAAGTCAATTCTTATATTTATCACTTATTAAGAAAGGGAAAACATATAATTTGATTTGCTATTCACTAACACGATGAGGTTTCATGTTTGGAAATATTATATGGAATTCCTTAAAATGCTTATAAGGATCTTCTTTTGAAAATTACTAAAAGTAAGAAGTAAGTGAATAAGACTAGAATTTAATTCAAAAACTGCATCAAGATTTGGATATCCTATGTAAAGTGATTCAAATCATGTTTAGTAAATTACTCCAAAATTCTTTAATTGGATGTTATTTCTTATTTATAATCACTAGATAAATTAATAAAATCAATTACCAAATTTAATCTAAGGATGGAAGACTATCATAATTTGTTAGAATGTTGCATAGGTTTTTTATTAATTGATGAGTTGTCTTTCAGTCTTGACATAGACTAAGAAAAATGTTAAGATGATATATATATATATATATATATATATATTAAACACAACAATCCTCGATAATGACATAAAAAATTGATAGGTGTTGAATCTAGTAAAAATATTATTCTTAATTTAAAAATATTTATGTGTAGTACATTACAAGAAAAAATAGATTTAAGACTATATAAAGAAATTTAGGAATCATTAAGATGAAGATTCATTTTTCCATCGTAGGAACGATTCATTTTTTTTATAGAGACTTGTATCAAAGTTATAACACTACAATCATTTAAAGGAATAGATTTCTATCAATCTAAATTACATAGAACACTCCTATAAATTAAACATCAACATAATTGGCATTTCATCAAACACCTTACATGCATCAGAAATCTATCCTAACATCACAACAAAAATCACATCTTGTCCCTTCATCACTAAAATTTATACATTAAAATTGTTTTCCAATTGTAGAATACCCAAATAAACGAATGTTATTAAATACCCAAATATATACATCCAACATATGTTGAAATAATAAAGATGAAAGGCTGCAAGAATACTTCCGCCGAAGTACACAATGATAATGGCTGGAAAAGACAAACATCGATGAGCAAAAGAGTCCATGACAAAGAAACCAGAGAGAGGAAAAATGATTGAGAAAATGTAAGGGAGAGAGGAACAATGAAGAAGAAGGCATAGGGGAGGAGGCTTTCGAATGAGTTAAATGTAAACAAAAATGACGTCATTTGGTGTTAAACTAAATGACGTTGTTTTTGTTTTATTTAAAACGTTAAAGCTGAAGTAGACGATGCTATTTACCTTGAAAATTTACTAACAAAATTTTTTGTCGGTAAACTCAAAGTTTCTTTATTCCGTCAACAATTCCCGCCTTCTTTACTAATGAACATTTTATATTGTCGCTAAAGTTTGTCAAAAATTTTATCGGGATGACCTCCCTCTATATTTATTGACAAATATTACTAGCATCACTAAACAAATTTTTTTGGACTATGTTAACGACAAAAAATGATTTCTGTCGGTAATATGCAACTATTTTTTTTCCGATGGTAATTTTCCATTGCTAATGCCTAATTTTCTTGTAGTGATGGTTATAAGATTGGATATATAAGTTATAGAAAAAATTACTTTCGTCTTTAAATTTTTAAAAAAAACTTGAACACACAAATACTAACTAACTAGGAACAAATATATACAAAACATTAAAATAAAAAACAAAAACTAAAGCATTACACAAAGACTAGGCCTAAAATATAGCAGTGGTGAGTCTAAGTCGATCTCGTAGAGATTGATTGGTTAGCTTTTGTTATGAAAAGAATCGGTGTTTAGGTTATAGGGGGTTTTGATTTAGGTTAAAATAAAATAAAATGAAACTAAAATAATGAAAGCAAATTAAAGAAAACATTCAAAGGTGATGAAAAGTGATGAATACGTCAGGGACCCGGTCATCGATTCAATCTCGACCTACACATAATTAAACATACTTCGTTGAATTGTTATTATCATAACTTTCTTAGCAACTATTAATTTTAGGTTAACAATAAACACTATTAACCTCGATTTTTCCTTAGGTCATGTTTAATTAAGAAAAACTTATAAATTAAACCTAGCTATCGAACAAACTAGAAAAAGCTCTCTAAATTTAATTGGACAACCATATTACAATTTAGGAAAACAATTTAATCAGGGCAACAACCACACAAGCTCAGATCATTAAACCTAGGTTATGTTATCCCTAACGATTAAAAACCATTAGTCGCCACAAAAAAATCTCAACATAACAATTACTAATTATATTGAAATTCTAACAATGGGTTCATACATAAAAAACAATCAAATAGGCCATTTAATCATTCTTACACAACACCTAAAAATTAAACATAAGATAGCATAATCAATCCCTAAGATAAAGAACAATAAATAATGAGAGAAATGCTTATCTAGGTTCTTTGGTGTCGATATCAACTTTGAACTGGTGTTAATAAGCTAAGTCTCTATAGGTCTCTAAAAGAATGAAGATTTACCCCTTTTTCTTATTCAAAATTGAGAGCTCACACTCAAAGATGTTTTCCCTAACGAAATATAGGTTTTGTCGTCACAAAATAATGTTTTTATACTAAAACCTTAGGGTTAGTGTGAGTTGTCATTTATCACAGGTGTAAGGGTAAGTCTCACTCCGTGAGCTACCTTGCATGGTCATGACTTAAGTGTCACACCCACCAAGTTATGTCACAGGTGTGATAGATGTCTCACGTTCATAACACAATTGTCATGGTTGTGAGATATAATTTCATGCATGGTTGTAAGTCATGTTCTACACTCTTCATTCTTCATGCTCTCCATTTTATGTATTTTCTTGTCTTCTCTTTCTTTAATCCTTTTCCTTCTTGCTCCATGAAGACAAGTGAGCGTGAATCTTAAGAAGACAGCTCAAATATAGTACTTGCGAACCACTTTATATCTTTGACGTCCCAATTTTACCGAAAACCAAATATGAACTAAAGTGAATGTCTTAAGCATTTTCTATCATTAAACACTAAGTGTTATGGAATAAATGCATAATCAATTAACTACATATCACCTCTATCAATTACTTTACTAACTTCATTCCATCCTTCATAATCACATTTATGATATGTAAGAAACAAGACATATAGAATAACCTTCCACTAATCAGCAAGCTTCCAAACTTATAACTTATTCTTCAAGTTTTTATCATCGTATCTTTTGTGCTATTTTTCCAAATTTATAGTTGAGAATTTATTCTTAACATTCTAATCCATTAAGCTTTTAACTATAATAGTTTTCAATCTTTTACTTGTATGCAACATCGACACATAAATAAACCTACCATTTAAAAACACAAACAAATATTTGTTATAACATAATAAATAAATAAATAACAATACTAAAGAATATAATCTACCTCATTATTAGACTATAAGTCTAATAATTATCAATCCAGTTTGTTGTCACTATTATATAACACTTCTTTTGGTTGTCAACAATCCATATATTTGATGTCATGCCCACTTATCTATGAATACTGAGAACTTCTTTAAAACTAAATTGTTTTGATCATTATAAATCTTAAATTCTTTCTTTATATGATATTTTGGGTCAGAATCTTGAAACTAAATTCAAAAAAAGTGTAGCCAAATGTTGTTGCTTTTCCCAATATAAAACAACATTGTTTCATAAACTATTTAAATAGATAATCTAGGTATCAAGTTAAGTTGGGTTAGTAACCTTAAGCTCGAGCTCAGCTCAAAGTCTAGTCAAATCAAGCCTGTAGCACCCCACTCCTACAGGACCCTAACCTAACATCGATGGGTGATATCCAGGTCCGTGTCCTGCGAGGGTGGCATTCTAGAAAACTCGATCAGTTAAAACTCAGTATAATTTTTTTAAAAAAACCCCAAACATAATATGCGGAAATCGATAATCAATTTGAGCCTACTTTCATTCATAAACATCTTCAATCAACACATTACAATCAATATAATTTCAATAGACAATTGGGTCCCATTACAAATACAAAACACTATTTTACATAAATTATAGAATACAAATTTATATAAGAATAGGATAACACTAATGCAGACGCGTACTAATCCCGACCTCTATCTCTCACGTGCATGAAGTAGGTATACTCCTATTGCCTAACGGGGTATTCTTCTAAGTCCTGAAAAATATTTGCAAATTTTGGGTGAGTTTTGCGAACTCAATGAGTGA
>JAOQMP010000208.1:25586635-25600023 GCA_027563575.1 Erythroxylum pedicellare | reverse complement strand
TGTGTCAGTTTATAGAGTGTGATCCTATCATTCTTATCTATGTAGTTGAGTCTGACTCTATTATATTAATTGGAAAAAAATTGAAGCAAAATAGGTTATATTGTATTTACTAATATAATAATAACTTCTAAACAAAGAACTTACAAATTCTTATTGTACGACAACAAATGATTTGGAGCTGGCGTTGTGAGGAGTTTTCTTTTTTTTCTTTATTAACCTTGGCTTTCTCACACTTTTCCTAAATAAAGAAAAGAAATAGTCATTCAATTGTGTAACAAAATTAATGGAAGCACATGTGAAGAGAAAGAAGACAAAACTTAACTTTGGCAGAGGCCCATTAATCACACATTTCATTCCAATTTTCTAGAATCACCCATTCGAGAACATGTCTCATTACCTCCTCATCTGAAGGAAATGACTTATGTTTCAACAGTGAACTTACACAGTTTGAAACTTCAAGCTTATCAATATCGACGATATTGAGCTTCATCTGTGAACAACAAGTATAATTAAATTAATCTTTAAATAAGTAAAACAGAATTGCATATGCTTAAATAAATTAAAAAATTACCAAAACTTTGTCCAAAGTATTTTGTAGCAAGTTGTCTTCCTTCAACTGCTTAGTATGCTGAAGGTAAGGCAATTCATTCTTGACAACGACTCCTAACTCATTGGACAATTTTGTTGATTAGATCTTGACAACAAAATGACGTTGCCTAGGGTCAATATGCACAGACAACTTGCTATTCATTGCAACATTCATACATTACAACTCAGAACCTTTAATGATATCTCAACCTCTTTTTCTTATGTTAGTATTGAAACTTGACAATAAAATAATAATGATAAGAAAAAATACATTAAACATGTAAATATATATTTGAACATAAGTCTGATTATAGGTGGTTAAGATTAATAGACCTGAAGATCCCTTAACACTAGCTAAGGTAGATAGAGGTTGTTGCTGACTGGCTTTATTGGTGGATAAACTCAGTGGTTGTTGTTCGATAGGGTCAGATTGATCTAGTTGTTGTGGGGGAGGAACATCTTCGATAGTTGCCATCTTCTTTCCCTTGTTTCTATTAGGTTTCATTATATTGACTATCTATAAATGAAATATAAACATTATGCATAATCTTTACTCAAACATTAACAATCCACATTAATATAAGTATAACATGAACATTTTGCAAAAATATAACTTAAACATCAATGTTCCATAAAAAACATAAGTCAAATATGAACATTCCGCATAAACATAACTCAAACCCTAACATTCCGTTGAAACATAACTCAACCACACACCAACATTCTATATAACAAAACTTAACCACACACCAACATTTACATGACAATACAAGTTACTACTTTTTTAATTTTTATTATTCAAGTTTGTACACATAAAAGAAACACTAAGGTATTGTTCCACTGAGCCCATGATTTAATCACAATTGGTTTCTAAAAAATGGTTGCATAAACATTAGGATCCTTATTATGGGGATAACTTGAGAATTAATTATCAAGCACTGGGTGGAAGTTACTTAATGGATGATCATATTTGTGACCCTTTTGGATTTGATTGTGTAGAATACAATAATGAGCATCATGTAATTGGGTACCTTCTTGTGATGAAGGAGGTCATGGTGATGACAAGACATTAGGGAAAAGTAATGTCTAGAAATAAACATAATGCTAAAGAACTTAATAATTTAAATGCGATATCAAAAAGTGACTTGACAGATCTTTCAAATTTCCCTCGAACTTTACAAATACATCAATTGAGGGCATTTATGGAGAGAAGGAATGCACTTTAAATGCTAAAGATCCTAAAATTCCATGTAGTAATGATGTTTTCTTACCTAAAGGATTCACTTCTTTTGGAGTACAATTACCTAAATTGGCCTCAGGCTAACTGAAGGATTTTGAGGGGGGAATTAGTGAGAAATTGGATCAGGTTTAAGTGAAATTATATACAATCACGATATTATATCTCAATTTAAAATTTTAAAGTAATGAGTATGAGTACTATCATTTTATATAGTTAACTTCAACCTTATGTCTCTTTCTGATGCTTGTGAATTTCTAGTACTCCCCCTTCATAAGTAGATTTATCCATATCGAACTAGCTCCCGCTCAAATGTGAATCCATTTGAGTCATTCTATAAGTTATTATTCATTGACCAAAATCTATGATTTTTTATTCATTGGACTTCGCCAAACTAGCTCTAATATCGATATAAGAAAATTTAAAAGACAAATGATTCCCAAGATCAGATATACATCATTGAAACTTATCACTTACTTGGAAATGTTTATAATTTATATAAGTTAAAGGACTTTTAGAAGAAACTTTTTCTCCATGCAAAAATTATCTTTATGTATTTTTTTAAAGTAAGAAGATTATCATTAGATCTTTTAAGTGAAAAGTATTTGATATTTATATATAACATTAAAATGTTAACTAATTATTTACAGTTAAGAATTGAACAATCACACCTAAACTCATCAGTTATGTCCTTTTATCATCATCTCCCACTCAAACATGATAAGTTTACTCAACAAAATTTCTACATGATCTTTTCCTCGTCCAATAACTCATGTCACCAACATATCATAAGAGATCATAGTCATATAGTTATTAGGAATACATGACATCTCGATTGAGTAGAATTTGTATACCTTAGGTCATATCTCACATTTCAATTTCTTCTAATCTCATTTATTTCAGCATGTCATAACTATATTCAATTCTTTTACTAAAATTTGGTAGCTGCCTTTGAATACATAATTTCTTATGTGAATTAACAATCAAAAAATGACCTTCCTCTATTCTCAATTCTCTTAAATTTAAGACAATTTCCTAAATTTCTCTCATAATATTATATCAAATATAATCTTCTGGTAACATTCTAAAGTAATAAACCTTAAATTTAATCCTTAAGAATTAGACAAGAGTTATAAGATTATAACATAAGGTTCACTTAACCTTTAGGGTCTCACACAATGTAATTTGAGATCTTATGACTTGTATCAATCCCCTTTAATGGTTGTTTAAGCACTTATGGTAAGAATCATGTGCTACGTTATTAACTCCTATTAATATAGAATGTATGTATTTTTATAATATAATACCTTATAGATGTTGGTTCATATATATTTAACGTACATCCTGAGTTCACTTATCTACTCTTAACCTTATTTTCTTCAGCTTTCATATGGTAAATTAAGATAAATATGGTGACCATATGATTACTCCAATGTAAGAAACTTAAACTGTGAATACTGACTTAGATGATAAGTCAAAACGAAAATTACCATATGTAATTTAAGATCTAAATTGGTTAATATAGACAAGAATATACAAATTGAAGCAAATCTCACAACTGGTGAAATTGTTTCATCATAATTAATTCCCTCCTATTATGTATATCCTTTTGCCACAAGGTATGTTTTGTATCTTTTGATACTACAATCGACGTTTTATTTTGAGAATCAAAATTTTCCTAATAGCTTTGCACCCACTGGGAAGATTAACCAAGTCTTATTCTTAATTCAAGCTTAAAGAATTCATTTCTTTCAATGATTTCATCCATTCTTCTTTAATAGGAACCTTAAGAGCCTTATATACATTTTTTGGCTTATCTTCTTCTTGTGGGATAATCATGTGAATTTTTCCTTTTATTTTAAAGAGATGTCGAGGAATTATGCCATAATTACTTTGAAATAATTGTGGTTCATAAGCAACAAATTCACCAACTTTTTGACTACTCCCACTTGGATCATATATAGTAGGTAGAGTTTTAATATGTTGTAATATTAACTATCCTTAAGATAATTTTTCAAGTTCTAGATTACTCCCACTTGGATAAAGTCCCTCTTTACGATTTCCTGTAATAGAATCATTATTATCAAGATTTTCATATAGAAATAGGTCTTGTCGTATTTCACCCTGTTTTAAAAAGTCGTTTTCCAAAAATGTGACATCTCGTAATTCAAATTTAGTTACATCTTCAATACCTCGTTCAAATATGAACACATACCCTTTTAAGTATTCTGAGTATCTAATAAAGATATTTTTCTTCTCTTTTAGGCTTAGTTTCTCATATCTATAAGAGAGATCACGAATATAGGCAACACATACCCATGGTTTTAGATGTTCTATGTTGGTTTTTCTTCTTATCCATAACTCATACAAAGTGTTCACGACTGTCAGTAATGCATCACTTCGGTAGGTGATTGATAGATTTGATTGTGCTATCATAGACCTAACCATTTCTAATAATGTTCTATTACGTCTTTTTGTAATGCCATTTTGTTGTGGGATTCAAGGAATAGTTAATTGTCTTTCTATTCATTTTTTGTCACAAATATATTGAACTTATTAGAAAATCATCTCTTAATGGCTTTATTTTCTTGTCTAATTGATTTTCTACCAAATTTATATGCTTTTTCAAACAATTTAATACTTCCAATCTGTGAGAAATCAAATAGACATGATCATACTAGATATACTCATCTATAAAAGTGATGAAGTATACAACTCCACGTCGTGCCCTTATATTCTATGGACCATAGATATCTGAATAAATCAATTGTAATGGATAGGAAACTTGCGTTCCCTTTCCAAATAGCTTACGTCATTTTTCCAGCTAGCCAATATTCACAAATAGGTAAATGTATTTTATATAAATAAACCAAGAAGCCTTTTTTTAGCTAATTGACTTATTCAATTTTGACCAATATAACATAGTCTAGCGAGCCATAAAATTGCATCATCAACATCTAAAACAATAAAACCATTCAATATAAATATATAATCATAACAAATTTGTCTAAGATATAAAACCATTCCACTAATAGGAAAATTGACATCAAATCAAAGCTTATTAAAACCAATATAGAAATTATATTTTGTAAAATTTTTGGAGCATAAAACACTTCATGTAGGATTAGGGATCAGCAGGTTCCAATCCCTTATACAGGGACCCTTGAGTTATTTCCTACATAGTCATTTGGGTCATTCCATGAATGACCATTTATCTTACCCAAATCTATAAATCTCTAATTAGACCAAGTTTAAGTGAGTCTATATATAATCAAGACATCATATCTTAACTCAAAATTTTAAGACAATAAGTTAAAAATCTTATCTTTTTATATACCTAACTTTAACTTTATGTCTCTTATCGATGTCTTTACTTGTAAATTTCCAACACTAATTAAAAGGAAGACAAATAGAAACTTATATAAAAAGAAGAAAATCCTACAATATCTTTAGTCCTAGATGATAGGACTAGACATATTACCCGCAACAAGTTGTAGATAGATTAATAATAACCATAAAGACCCAGGTCTACTTTGATTAGTTGAGGCTACTCCAACTTTCGTATAAGTGGAATGCAAAAGGAGCCATTTCATGACTAGAAGCCCATAGATGTACCATTACATGCATAATTAAGTGCTCCTATAAATTCTTTTTTGGCCGAAAATTAGAGAATTTTGCTCTAAATAAAGAAAATCCCACTACATGTAAGCCTCTAAGGTTGCCTGGGTGACTTTTTAAGCCTTTGACATTTTCCAATCTCAATGTTTCAAAATTAGGAAGCTAAATGTACAATTGTAAGATTGGAACAATATGATAGATCTTCCGTGCAAAGATCAATTGCATCTCTCAGATCAATTGTTGAGCCCTAAATTTTTTTCTCTATTTAAGCATAATTTAAATGAATTATGAGGTTTTTGATAGATTTAATTTTGGAGCTTGATTGTTATGTCTATGTTAGTAGGACTTATTTCATAGGTTAGTTGAATTAAAAGTGGTAAGAATGCACAAGGGCATTTTTGGCAAGTCACTTAAGCATTTAAGATCATAAGGCTTAAATGAAGTGCAAAGTAGACATTGCACACTCATTAAGGGTATAATTGGAAGATGAAAGTATGGTCTTACATTTAAAAGGAAGAAAAAACGAAATTAGGAGAGAAAGAAGGGAATACTGAAAATAAGAAAGAGAAGAAGAGTGTTTCGGTGGTTTGAGAGAAACGAAGGAAAAACAATTAGGGTTCCATCTGTCTTAGTTTTAAGAGAGCTTTTAGGGTTGTACAAGAAGGGAAAAAGAAAGAGGAAGAGAAGAGCTTCCATTTAAGCCAAGAAACTCTTCATTTAGTGAAGATTTAAGTTAAGTTTGATTTTAATCTTTTGAATTTTTGGAAGGATTTTAGTTTAAGAAGCTTAAGAAATGCATGGGTTTAACCTTTCTAGGATCAATCTTATGTATATGTGTCTTGGGGGTTCTCAAATTGGAATTCCTATTGAATTGGGATTTTGCCAATGTTGAAGGAAATCAAGAGAGGCAAGAGGAGAGGCATTTTTGAGCAAGTTAATAAGAAAGGAAATCAGGTGGGTACATGTTTATAATTGAGTAATGAGCCATAACTATTTTTTTAAATTTAAGAGCATTAAATGATTTCAAATTTTTGTGAACATTGCATTATAGCTCTTTAAATGATTTGAGAAAGTGATATGTGTTTGGTATGTGAATATTGTGTTGATGATTTATGAAAAGAATATGAAAATGATTTTTTTTGAAAAAGATACTATGTTTATGAAATTACTTTTCAAAAAAAGTACCATTTTGGACAATCTATTTTCAAGTCACGAAATACATGTTATGTGAGTTTGTGGTGGTCCCCTAAGTTAAGTGAAGTGCATTTTGACTAAAGGCTTCTCCCGCCTACCCATTAGTGGTATGGAGCTCCTTCATGGACTCCCATAAATTCACGACTACACAAGACCATTATGTGGGATTGCGATAGTACGTTCTATTCACGGCTACATAGGACCATTATGTGGAAATATGTAGTATGTCTTGTTTTGGACTACCCAAATCATTCTAATGTGCTTATGTGTTTATGATTTGTGATAAGTTTGATGAATTCATGATTAATGGTGTTTATGAATTGCTTTATAAGTTATGAATTTAGGAAATATGTGTTACATGGATTTCAATGTGAATTTTACAATGGAAATAAATATTTCAAAGGGTTTTTGCTTGTTTTTCGTTATAAACTTGTTACCCACAAGCTTTCAAGCTCACCCCCATTCTTTCCCATCTTCAGGTGATGAGAAAGAGATCGAGTGATCAAGAGTCGAGGCATCACTCCAAAGTTGCATCTTTTTGTGTTTTATGTTAGTTTATGAGAACACAAGGCTTTAGTCGCATTTCAAGTATTATTTGATCAAATATCTTTTGTATTTTGGGACATTGATGTATTTTGGCTTGAAATGCCCATTAAAGCTTTGTAAAATGCTTATCTTTTGATGTTAATGAAATATGAATTGTGTATGGATGATGTTGAGTTGAAAATTGGTGTACTTGAAGAAGTTATCAACTTGAGATGATTAATTTTGAACATGAATTGTTGTTATATATATATAATTGAGATGTTATGGAGAAGAAAGATAGGATTTTTATAAATGATGAGAATTAGTTGTAAGTGATGAGTCAAATGAGTAGTGATTAGAGAGTTAATGAAGTAAAGTTGGTAGTTGACTGGTTATGCTCATGACTTTCCAAGTTGTACATTGAAATTTCAAGTTTTTCATAAGGTTCAAATTGGTGTTCTAACTTCAGGGGAAAATCTAGGTTGATCTATGATAGATTAGACAAAGTTGTCTTCTTAAAAGTTGTAGATTATCTTTCTATCTTTCCAATGGTATATAGTATGAAATTTTTTGGACATCGAAGTTAAAAGTTATGATCATTTGAAGTTACTGATAGCGTAGAGGATGTATATGCAGGACAACTTCGGTCGTGATCGCACCTTCACTCCTTAAGATTGCACCTTTCTCCTTGCAATCGTACCTTCATCCTCGCGATTGCACCTTTGTTCCTCATGATCGCTGGGTTTTTCGGCTATGAACATATTTGGTTTGTTTGGTCATAACTTTGTTTTCCGACCTCCAAATGACTTTATTCTTAAAGAATTAGATTCATAACACATTCCTCTATCTATATATAAAAATAGGTAGCCTTTGGAATTGATTTGAAAAAGATTTATGAGAAGAAACTGAGGGTACGGATTGGAAGAGTATGAATTGGTTATCTTACTGAACATACTTCGGTATTTTAATCATATCTTGAACTATAGAGCTCAGAATGAGATCATTCTTATTTAAAATTAAACTAGAGACATAGATATATAAATTATCTGAAGAAATAGAATTTCAATTCATTCTCTAAGACTTTCAGTTTTTGGATGGAAGTTGAGTATAGTGTACTATCTCAGTATAATAATAGTTTGAAAATGATTGGGGTATAACTTTCAGATTTCTAAACCAAATTGAACAATTTTGGTTTCATTAGAAAGATCAGACAATAGGAAACATTGTTTTGAAGAAGCCTTTTTGAATTTCTGTTGCTTGAATGGTGTGAGCTCCAGACACGGGGTCCAACACTTACACTTTTAGTATCAAAGCAAGAAGATGAACTGTTGATGGTTAAGGAGATTAGATTGAAATAACACTACAAGGTGATACACTCAAGTCTTATGATATTTCAGATAGTTGAGCTCTAGAAACGAGGTCCAACAGGTTTTGGTATCAGAACAACTCCAGGTTTAGTATCTTACATGGGCATTTTTTTAAATAGATGTCAAGATACATGAATTTTTGTCATGTCATAGTAGACAGTAGAAACTGATCCTTAGTCTGAGTCGCAGGTGTATGAGTCACACACATGAGTAATTGTTAAGAGTTTGAGCGAATAGAAATAGTGAAGAAAATGATGATTTTTTAGAATGTGAGAAAATAAAAGTTTGTGGATACTTAGAAATGGGAAATAGTACATAGTCAGATATGATAAATAATGATTCAATGCAATTGTATTAGAGGATGTATTATTGAATACGACACTAATATTATACTATAAAGATATATCCTTGCATGTGATATAGATGTGAATATATTATCGTGGATTGTTTGAGGAAAATAGGGATATAAGTAGAAATGATTATATTAAAGTGTACAAGTAGAATGTAATGAAAACAGAAATTATTATGATCTTAAGAAGATGAAATTGGAATCGAAGTGGTTGTTTGATTAATGTGACAAGAGTTACGATCCACCATAAGAATTTATTAATAAGATTGAGATCAGAATTACATGATGTTTATACATCTATAATTTTGAAGTGATTGAGAATATACATATGGGAGATGAAATAAATGACAATAGGAAGATAAGATAGAAATAAGAAATCTTCTTACGAATAAGAATTTCACTGAGTTAGATTAAGCAGACCAGATAGTTTATTCTTAAGGATGATCAATGAAGGAATAAATCAAAAATGATATTGGAGTCCTAATCCTAATGGAGACTTAAGCATAAGATGTAGAATATGTTACTGGGAGTATATGCATTTTGTTGATGTAAAATATCCAACTATGTGATTCGATTCTTGAATTTGAGGTGACATTAAGTATAACAGATATAAATCAGATCTAATGAATGAGTTACCAATACAGGAAATTAAGAATTCAAATAAATTGAAATGTATGAAGAAACTAGTATGAATGAACAGACATTAGAATAAGTCAATATGAAATCAGGAAAATCGAATGAATTGAGAAAATTAATCGAGAAAAGAAGTCAATTGAGAAATCAAAAATGACTTGAGATAATACTACCTCATTGAGGGATTAGATAGTTAAAGAATTACGAGAACCAATCACAGGTACAAGGAGTTTTAGGTTATATCTGTTGGAGTTAACAATGCCCTGACAGTATTATGGTATTGAAGATTAAAGTGATCTAACCAAAATGGATCAATTCGTGATTATGATCATAGAGGATATTTGGAGTGTATTTGAAAAGTGAAGAGAATATTTTTGAACGTTGAGATTAATCTTACATATCATGGATGTAGAAACAATTTTGAGGAATTATAACACCGATATTAACTATATCGTTTGGATTTGGAGATTTTATAGTATACAATGATGTTGTAGAAGAGATTTGGATAAAATTCAATGCAACATAATAAAGTAATTTCATATGTATGGAGACAACTAAAGTCCTATAAGTTGATTATTTGATACATGATTTAGAATTGCTATAGTAGTGATTGCTTTGAAAGTTTGGAGACAGTATATGTATAGTAATATCTTGGACGTATATAAATATACAGATCAATAAATTTTGAGGTAATTATTAAGTTGAGAGAATTGAATACGAGGCTGAGACAATGAATATAAGTACTGAAAGATAATGATTGTACAAATGAGTAATTCTTAGTAAAGTTGTGTCGTATCTGATACATTAAGCAGAAATCGCAATAGTAGTGAAGCACGAATTTAGATATTGAGGTTATCAGATCTAGTGCAAACAGGATCATAGAATATGGAGTTAAATTTTGGGAAAATCAAGTACAATTTGCTATGGAATTGAAGATTAGTTTCAAATGAAAGGATTAACCAAGCCCAAATTGAGGATCCAAAAATTGTGAATCTTACTAAGAAATTGAAAGTGAATATGAATTTTGAGTTCAAATAGGAAAAATGATACTTTGTGATTGAAGTAAGAATTATGTGTAATTGATAAAGGTGATAGAGCAAAGACATTATCAGAAAAGTACAAATGGTAACGTAAGTTATACATTCTAGTAGGAATATTCCAGAACATCGTTTAGCGGCTAAGAATGTAGAATCAAGTGACTAAATGTTTGAATGGCCTACGATCTTAACTGTTAGAGATATGCTTAAGGCTTGTAGTTTGGAATTCATAGGAGCATAAGATCAATGTATAGTTCTATTTGACTTTAAGAATCACAATCATTATTATGGTGATTTCATTAGAATGTTGTATGAGGAGTTAGATGACAAAAAGGAGTCGTCTGCCTTTTTATTTGGATGAATAGGGCCACTAATGTTAGTAAGATTACATGACATAGGTTAATTGAATTAAAGTGTTAAGGTAGTAAGATTGCATGAAGGGCATTTTTAGAAGACCACTTAAGGTTAAAAGAACTTAAGCTTATAAGGAAGGGTAAAATGGACTTTTTGGGCTCATTAAAGGTAAAAGGGAGAAGATGAAAGGTAGGCTTGCATGTGAAGAAGCCAAAAAACGAAAATTAGAAAGGAAGAAAAGAGGTTTCGATGGAAGAGAGAAAAGAAAGAAAGTTAAGCTAGGTTTTGATTTTTCTTAGTCTTAAAGAGTGATTTTGAAGTTGGTCAAGAAGGGAAAAAAGGAAGAGGAGGATTAGAGTTTCTATTAGAGCCAACAATCTCACTATTTGGTGAAGATTCAAGGTAAATTTGATTTTAATCTTTTGGATTTTTAAAAGAATTTTGGTTCATAAAGCTTAAGAAGCTTAAGAAATGTATGGGTTTAAAAACTCTAGGATCAATTTTAGTGAATATGTCTTGTGGGTTCTCCAATTAGAATCCTTATTGAATGGGAATTTTGTCTTTGATGAAGGAAATCAAGAGAGGCAAGAGGAGTAAGGGGAGAGAAATTTTTTAGCAAATTTTAAGCAAGGAAATTCAAGGTGGGTTTAATGTTTATAATTGGATAATGCACCATTACGTTTTCTTTTTAGTCAAGAAATAAAATGATTTTTCATTGCATTATAATTGTGGCATTTGCTGCTTTTGAATGATTTGAGAAATTGTAATATGCTTAATATTTGAATTTTCTTGCTTAATTGTGAAAAGATGATGGAAGTGCATGTGAAATATTTCATGTTCATGAAAAACATGTTTTGAAAATGTGCCATTTGGGCAACATGTTTATAAGTTATGAAATGCATGTTATGTGGGTTTGGTTTGGTCCCTTAAATATGTCAAGTGCACTTTGACTAAAGGCTTCTCTCGCCTATCCGCTAGTGGCATGGAGCTCCTTTATGGACCCCCATAAGTTCACGACTACGCAAAACCATTTTGTGGGATTGCGATAGTCCCTTCTATTCACAGCTACACAGTACCCTTATAGGAAATGTGTAGTACGTTTTATTTTTGGACCAACCTAAACCATTCTGATGTGTTTATATGTTCATGATATGTTGACAAGATTGATGCATATAGATTTGTTTTATTATGAATTTGGTTGAAAATTTAAGAACCGTGTGTTTTATGATTCAACAAGAATTTTCTATAACAATGAACATTTTAAATATTTTTGCTTGTTATTCGTTATAAATTTGTTACCCACGAGCTTTTAAGCTCACCCCTTTTCGTCTCATCTTCAGGTGAAGAAAATGAGATCGAGCAACTAAGAGTCAAGACATCATTCTATTTTTTTGCAATGATTATGTATATTTAGATTTTGTAAAAGCAAGACTTTAGATGCATTTTGAGAATTATTAGGTTTGGTATCTTTTGTAATTGGGATTTTTGATACCGATTATCTAATGTGGCTTGGAATGCCATTAAAGCTTTATAAACTCCTATTTTGATGTTAATGAAATATGAATTGTGTATGGATGATGTTGAGTTGGAATTGGGTATATTTGAAGAAGTTATCAACTTAAGATGATTTTTGAACATGAATTGTTGATATATATATATATATATACATATAAGTGAGATATTATTATAAAAGGAAAGATAGGATTTTTGTGAATGATGAGAATTATTTTTAAGGGAAAATTCAAATAAATAGATATTAGGGAGTTTAATGAAGTAAAGTTGGTAGTTTAATGGTTATGCTCATGACTTTCCAAGTTGTACATTGCAAATTTCAAAATTTTCATAAGGGTCAAATTGGGTTCTGAGTTTAATGGAAAATCTATATTAATATAGGTTGAATTAGACAAAGTTGTCTTCTTAAAAGTTTTATCGTATCTTTCTATCTTTCCACCGATATAAATTATGAATTTTTTGGACAAGGGAGTTGAGAGATGTGATTATTAGAAATTTATGATGTTGCATAGGATGGACATTCAGGACAGCTTCATTGATTTGAAAATTTGACCCCTATAGATGCAAAATTTGTTTTTATGGTCTGCATATAAGTTGTATTTCTAAATTTCCTATTCGAAACGGTCTTTGAATGACCTTAATCTGATATTTGTAGTCAAAGTTATGCCCTGCTTACCATTATAGGTCGGAAAAAGAAAAGCAGAAAGGGAGAAGTCGCGATTATGCAAAGTCGCGAAGAAGAAAAGCAGAAAGTGTTGGATCGGAAAAAGAAAGCATGCCATATTTGGAGAAACGGTAAATTTCAAAACTTTTAAGAAATCATTTTTTCCAGTGAAAGGAACAAATCCAAATCATTATGTCAATCCATACATGATATGGTATAAGGATAATAAAAACATAAACAAGATGAAAAGTATTACCGACTCCTTTGCTACAGCTTTAAATCCTCGCTGCGCTATCCTCTCCTTCTTCTT
>JAOQMP010000208.1:25554206-25564888 GCA_027563575.1 Erythroxylum pedicellare | reverse complement strand
CTTAATGTTTTTTACAAATCAATCACTATTAATGGTAATGGTAATTACTCCTTCCTCTTAACCAACCATTATAATTACAATGATAATATCCATTTTCATTCCTTACTATATTTATTCTCATTCCTATTACCATTCTTTCATGTGAACCAACCGCCCGCTAAACTTCTATTTTGTCGTATCTTTGATATTTGTATTAGGAGTCTAATGTCTTTCCACACTTAAAACCAGTGTAATTTTGATTTTGACTTCGAAAACTCTTCAACTGTTATGAGATTATCACTAATTAGCTATTGAAATTTTACTATCCTCCAACAATTCAATGTATATCTTGCAATTTTCTACCTTAATTTGAATTCTATAACATCTAAGGGTTTTAAGTTGTGTGACCATTTAGTAAGCCTAAATTATACCTAAACATTTTTATGACAACGACTTTATTAACATATCAACTGCATCTTTTAAAGTGTGAATCTTTTTCAACAAGATCAGATAAGTTGCAATCATTTTTTTCAATCTTGTGAAGCTTCACATTCTTCACCATAGTCCCCATCTATCTATCATGCTCATAATTTTTCTTAGTTTTCTAAAAGATAGTTGCATCCTCATCACAAATGGTAAGAGTCATGATCGAGTCTCTCTAGCCATATCTTATTGGTTACTTGATGGTTTATCTCTCTATATCCTTAATTATATTATGCAGATGGTTTCTTCATGACATTGTTCTATCTCTTGAATTAGAATCTTTAACCTCCTTATATATATGTTTCATGGTATTATAGTACCATTTGTACCATCTTTGAACCACTAGGACTCACTTTTGATCATTTTATGATCTTTCTATATGTTTGTCTCAACATATCTCGTTTCCGAAATACCCTCTAAGCGTATGAAACTTAAAAAGTATACCTTCTTGTATTTTTCATCCTCCAATATGATCCCTTTATGAAGTTTTTCTCATCTTTTTCGCCAAGAAAATTCACCAACATATACCATATTATTGAGATACTAATTGCATTAATACTAATTGTTATGCAAGCGGAAGAAATTAAATATAGTAAAGACATATAGTTTTTGTGATTCGACTAATACGTAAGCTACGTCTATGGGTAAGAAGATAGGTTTCTTTTATTACTATGATAAAGACAATATAAAGAGAATGGTTGTTAACAATCTTCTCAATCTCCTAAAGTTTTTACCTTATAAAACCCTTATCAAGGTATTTATAGACTAGGGTAGCATTTAAGAAGTTTAAATAAAGTGAAACTTTATTTTCAATAAAATCCTAAGGTTATTGAAACCCTACTTTCCAAAAGTGTAAAGTTATTGAAACTCTATTTCCACATATTTGTAGCAATAGTGAAAAACTTCGTCTTTAAATCTTTAGGAATCATATCATGAGTCTGGTGCCTATCTTATACTTAACACGACTACCAATTTTTTAACTTAAAAATCTCCCTAACCTATACAAGACTAACACCAGTCAAATATTCTTATCTGATGCTAGCTAACTTTTGGAATTTACTATTCACCAAAAATTCAAAGCATATTTCATAGTATGAATACACTCTCACGTTCTTTTTCTATTTCTCATAAAACATCTTCATAAGATTAATATAAAGTCTCTAAGATTCAAACCTGAATTGTTTTATCTAAAACATAATTTGCTTATCAATGAGAATGAACATTTTCTTTTGTTATATATTCATGTTAAAAAGGTATTATCTAAAATTTTTAATCAATATAGATTTTTGTAAAACTTAACTCTCTTATAAATTCAAGAAGTAACTGTATTCAAACTTGAAAATATAGAGATCAAGAAATCATAAGATTAACTATTTGAAGCAACTCTTAGATTAAGGGACAATATATGCTAACAATGGAAGAAACATGTTTTAATAATGGAAAGTTTCCTAAAGTATGTTCCATTTATCATAGTTTAATTTTAACTAAATACGAATGAAATGACGTTAAAAATGCCCATCACAAGTCACTATTATGTGGTGATTCTATGATATTAAGCTTTTCTCTACTTTATTCAATAAAAAGGGATGAAATAACAATTATATGTAATGATTTTCATAAGATACAAAACTATTGTTTGCACTTACAATTAGATTAAGTTTACATGGGCAATTTCTAACTAGCACTTTAAACATAGCAAGGAAATAAAGTAGTATATGAGTAAATCTTTCAAGGAAATTTCCAATCCATAATATAAGATATCATAATTAGATGGCAGTTAAGAAAAGATCTTACTTTAAATGTGTTAAACCAAAGGAGGTTCTAATAATATTTTGATGATAACAAAACATTAATCCTAATAATGAGTTTGATATTTTGATTAGAAGCTTTATAAGAACAAGATGAAATCATACAAAACTTGAAAAGATACTTCATGAAGTTGATGAAAGAACAGATGAAGTCTTCAACTTACAAAGCAAAGATTAAGTCATGAATAAAAGAAGAACAAGGCATATTAAGTTCTTTTTATATTTCAAAACCATAAGAACAAGGAAAATTAAGTTCTTTCTATATTTCAAAACCATCTATAATCTCACTTTGTTAGTTTGGTAATAGGCTCACCATGCATAAATGTTTTATATCACTTTATTGTATGAGTATTTTCATTCATCAAAAGCTGTTAAAGCTTTTATTTTAAGAAAAAAGCCTCTTGATCTTTTAAACACTCTTTAGGAAATATTTTATGAAGAATAAATCATAATTGTATTAGATCAACTAAATTTGAGGATTTAAATTTGTTAAAACCATGCTTTTGGGGAGATTAGTCGACCTACATATATTATTAATTGATCAATATAAGTTAAAGTTATTAAATTTGAAGTTCTAAGAGTTTGTAGTAAAATTGATTGATGTATTGATTGACCAATGAGCCATATTAGTTGACTAATATACCTATTAGTCGACCAATTCCTAGCAGCTAGTGAATCTATGCAATCAATGTATAATGGTTGACAGTATGCTATATTGGTCGATCAGTGCTTTATAACTAGTGATTATAATAACTAGTTTTTTTCTTTAACGACTAGTATAGATCTTGAAACTATAGAAATATGTATTTTCTCATTGGTTCTAACATTAAAAAGTATTTGAGTGCCATTTACACTTTTTTTAAGCGTTTTTAATCATTTGTCCATTTATTGTTTTATTTTTAATGAGTGAACCTTTTCAATATTATCAAAGTGATAAAGTAATCTACTTTTAATTGTAAGCTTCCATTAGGTTTCTTCTTGATTGTGTTTGGAAGTGTTCTACAAGGCCTTAAGGGGGCTCTTTACCTTGAAAAAGGATTGTATAAAGGTCCCTATGTTCCAAATAAAGACTACACTGAAGTTATTCTTTGCCTTGAAAGAAGAATTAATAATGAAAATCTAAAAAGATTATTAGAAGTATGTAGACAAATATTGTTTGTTGAACTGCTATAAACAAGTTTACATCTTTCTTCCCTTACTCTTTTACTTTATTACTTAAGATCTTTGTTAAAATTCATTATTTTAATTTTATATTTGCATCCTTTATAAGATGTGATCTTTTTCATATTAAGTTAGTAACTTTTTGTTAAAAATTTATAAGCACTCAATTCACCCACCCTTTAAGGTGCCACTTAAGACTAACAAGTGGTATCGGAGAGGGTCTATAAGACTAGTATTTCAAGCAAAATATTATATCAAAGATCATAATGGCATATTCACGAATATATTCATCATCTTTTAACTAAAATACTAAAGAATAGGCACAACTTATTTACAAAAATATATGATAGCATGTAATCTCACTTATACTCCAGTAGGTCATATATTAAGCATAATGTCATGACATACGCCTACACTCCTCATAAGCATCTATACAATGAAACAAGTATGCCTTATTTATATAATTATACTAGTTCTTTTTATTTCCTTAAAAGAACATTCCTTTCATTTATCCAAAGTAAAAGTCCTCATCACTCGTATATATATAAAAGAACAAGGCATGCACTCATGCACCAAAACCATAATGTTCATCATCATACCACCAACCCATATTAGTCATATAACATGGTATGTTACTTTTATGGTAAATATAGACGTGAAAAATTTTATTTAAAAGAATATCAATGAGTAAATCCTCGAAGAAGTGGGTTGAAAAGAAGAAGGAGATTAACAACCAAAGACCCAAGCTCAATTGGGTATCTAAAACACATTAATTAGGTTGTTTCTCTAAGAAAAGAGGAACAAATAGTATATGGATAATGGATGCTTAAAACATATAACTGAGGTTGCATCCTAATTTTCAACTCTTAGAGAGAAAGATAATGGATTTGTCACATTTGAAGAGAATGACAAGGGTAAGATAATTGGAATTTACAAACTTAATAAGAAAGACCACAATATTATTCATAATGCACTTTTAGTTGATGAATTGAAGCATAACTTGTTGAGTGTGAGGCAACTATATGACAAAGGCTACAAAGGATGTGTTGAGAGAAGATCATGCATTATACATAGATAGCTGACAATAAAATTGCATTTTTTAGAAAAAAAGAAAAATATATATGCACTATTGATCTTAGTGATTTCTCTAACCAAAATATGAAGTGCCTAATATCTATTAGTGAAGATGCATGGATTTAGCATAGAAGACTTGGACATGCAAGCATAGACCTCATCTCCAAGATCAACTCCAAAACAAAATGTTAATAAACTTTCAAGGGTTAACTATGAGAAGACAAGATTTGTGGAGCATGCCAAATGGGAAATCAAACCAAGAGTTCATTCAAAAGAAAAAAGTTGGCAACTTCCACTAAACTTTTATAATTACTTCATGTGGGTTTATTTCGACCAATTGTATTTACTAGTTTAGGTGGAAAACTTTATGCTTTTGTCATAAGGTGGAAAACTTTATGCTTTTGTCATAGTTAATGAAGGAAACTTATAAAATTTGTAAAGACAATTCAAAATAAAAATGAGCTCTTTATTTCATCTATTAGGAGTGACCATAGTATGAAGTCTAAGAATGAAAGGTTTGAAACCTTTTGTGAAGATAACGATATCTTTCATAACTTTTCTAATATAAGTAACCCTCAATAAAATGGAGTTATTAAGAGAAAATCTAGGACTTTGTAAGAAATGGCTAAGAACATGATAAATTAGTATGATCTATCTAAGTATTTGTAGACTGAAGTAGTGGCTACTGCATGTCACATTTTAAATAGAGTCTACATAGGATCACATTTAGATAAAACTCCTTATAAGCTTTGGCCTTAAAGAAGTCAAAAAATTAGTTACCTAAGAATTTTTGGGTGTAAATGCTACATTTTAAATGCTAAAGATAAATTATGATAGTTTGATTTTAAAGTGGATAAGGGAATTTTTATTGGTTGATCCTTAAATAGTAAAGCATATAAGGTGTTTAATCGGAATAGTTTTACTATTGAAGAGTCTATGCATGTTATCTTTGATAAATCTAACCCTATTGTATCAAAGAAAGATCTTAAAGATGAAGATGTAGGTATAACCAAGGAATTATTAGAGCAAATAAGAGTGATCATCAACATACCTTACCTCAGATGAGCACATTATTAAACCAAGTGAAGGAGATAAGAAAGATAAGGAGCTCCTAAGAGATTGGAAATTATAAAGAAAACAATCCATTGGATCAAATTCTAGGTGATTTTCAACAAGGATAATCACTAGATCACATCTTAAAGACTTTATCTCATCTTGCTTTCATTTTTCAAATTGAACCTAAGATTATATTAAAAGCTTTTAATGATGAAATTTAGGTTCTTGCTATAAATGAGGAGTTGAACCAATTTGAGAGAAGTAAGTTGTGGACTTCAGTACCTAAACCTAGAGATCACCAAATTACAAGTACCAAGTGGGTTTTTAAAATAAAATTAAATGAATCACGTACCACTGCCAAAAATAAAGCTAAATTAGTAGAGAAAATGTACAATTAAGAGAAGGGCATAAACTTCGAGAAAACTTTTGTTATAATGGCTAAGAAAAAAGTTATTATGCTCTTAGTTATATTTTCATCCTATATGAACTTTAAATTGATTCAAATGGTTTTTAAAAGAACTTTTTTAAGTGGCTTTATTCAAGATGAAGTTTACATTGATCAACATCCCAGTTATGAAAAACATAATGCACCTAACCATGTCTACAAACTTTTGAAAGCTTTATATGGGTTGAAACAAGCTCTTAAAGTTTAGTATGATAGGTTAAATACAATTCTTTTAGAAAATGGCTTCTCTAAAGGCAAGGTTGACATTATACTCTTTACTAAACCGCATAAGCATAATATTTTAATTGCTTAAATTTATGCTATTGATATTATTTTTTGTGTCGAATACAAGAATATATGTAAAGAACTTTTAAAGTGTATGAATAGGAAATTTAAGACGAGAATGATGGGAGAGTTTAACTTCTTTCTTAAACTCCAAATCAAGCAAATAAAGGAAGGTAATTTTATTAATCAAGCAAAGTATACTAAAAATCTACTCAAACGCTTTAAAATAGGTTAAGCGAAACCATTAAGGACACTTATGAGCATCACTATGAAATTAAATAAAGATGAAGAGGACTATTCAATTTATATGAAGCTCTATTAAGGTATAATTAATAGTTTAGTTTATCTTAACGCAAGTAGGCTAGATATAATGTTTAATATATGCTTATATGCTAAATTTTAATTGAGTCCCAGGGAATTCCATCTTTTAGGCATTAAATGCATTCTTAGATATTTATGTTGTACCATTTGGTAAGGACTTTAGCCTTTTAAATATACCTTCTTAGGAATTGACAAGTATTAAATGTACTCTTTCTGTTTAAAATACTACTTGCATAATTTGCAACCAAATAATCAATTAACTCAAAGATAGTTTATTAAGAGACAAAATTCATTTACCTTATAAATCACAAAAGTCGTATACATGGTACTTGGTAGCTACTGTGCATAAATCTTATAGCGTAGACAATATCTTAGAGACTATTAGATGGATCTTATTAAGATACTTATTAAGTATGATAATATTAGTATCATTTATCTCACAAAGAACACCATCCAATACTCTGTAACCAAAAATATGGTATTAAATACCATTTTATCAAAGATCATGTGCAGAATGGGGATATTGAGTTAGAATTCATCGATACACAGCATTAATTAGCCAACATTATTACTAAATCTATGAGTGAGTATATATTTTGATCAATTAGAAGATAATTAGGGATGATTAATGGAAACTTTATACGATAGATTACTCTTTTAATGTTTATGATAATTCTTCATTGATATTTATGTGATTATTATATGGTTTAATATTTTAATTTGAGTTTTAAGGTTTTTTTAAAAAGTTATTAGGATATATTAGTCAGCTAATATCTTTGTATGGTCAAATGATGTCTTTAAAAATCTACCCTTTGTGCTTTCTAGTGAGATTGCTAAAGTTTGGGCACTTATTGGATTGACCATATAGTCACATTGATTAAACAATGTTCTCTTATGATTGACTAATTCCCCTATATGATAATGTTCTTTTTCTAATGGGTTTGTTAAGAGGGTGGTCAATTATGTTTTTCGCCAAATGTCCTTCATTAGTGGTCGACCAATAGAGCCAATCTTCATAAATTAAATCTTCCATTGAGCTTGCAACAAGTTTGGTTGATAATATTGGTGAACTTTTAGGATTTGGTTAACCAATATAGTTGACTAGTCCATCATTATCTCAATTTTAAACTAGAAACACATTCTTTCCTTCATCTTCACCACTTCTTTTTCTTTCTGCTTCTCCCCTCTCTTAACTAAAACCAAAAATAAAGGTCTTTCTTACCACTTGGCAACCATCAATGAATAATCACCCTCCTAGCACTTCTCTTCCTCACTCTTAATCAATATGAATTTTCTTAAAAAGAAGGCATAATATATTGCTTAAGCCTTTCACACAAAACTCAATCATTCTTTAGTGTACGTCCTCCTTCTCCACCAAGCTTCAGGAGATTTCCTGAACTCCAATAAGCTTATTTGCACCCAAAAGGCCAAGCTTCATTGACATTGATTACCAATTCATCTAATCCGATTTATGGTTAACCCTAACTCCACGAATTTGATGGTTTCTCAAAATCTCTTTTTCTTTATTTCAAATGACTTTTAATTTAGCTCATGATAATACTTTAAGCATGTTTATGCATTCCATTGCAAGAATTAGCCTTCAAATTGAATCAATTTAGATTTTGGATAAGTTATTGTTCATAACTAGATTTTTCAAATTTCACTTATTTTCAGTTAATTTTTTAAAATTGAGTGAAATTGCATATTGAATAAAGGTTCCTAACTCTCAATTACATTTGATTGTGTTTAATATGATTGAATTTTAGATTTTGACATTTTTGTCATATGAAATTTGGAAAATTTTGAAATTACTCGATTATATGCATTTTTAAAAAATTGATGATTTACTGCTTTAATGAGGAACTTTATTTTTATCAATTCATACATTCAATTTCATCTAAATCTTATCAATCCCCATTCCAGTTGAGTAATATCAACTTAGATTGCTTTTAAGAAATTGAGGTTTCTTTTAAACTAATCAATATCTTATACCATATTCATCAAATTAAACCTACTACATCTCTTAATTTTGATTTCATGATGTGCTTACACCTTTTTATAGATAAACTCAATGTCCTTTTTTTATCATATTTTGCATTTTAACTTTAATTTCTAGTCATTTCTATCTATTCCATGGTGTATCTTGCATTATACTTTAAGATAGCTCACTTCCTGTTGCAAGATTAAAAATATGAAGATAGTGGGATTTAATTTATAGAAGTGTTTTTCTCCTGTAAGTGACCGTATACTATTAGTACCCATGATGTTTTCAATTCTTCTTTAGTTAACTCCCTAACTTATTATCTTGTGCATTTCCTCTATCCTCATGGAAAGAGGGAACCATAATCTTGTGCTTAGGACACTTACTTAAGCCAGAGCTAACAACACACCTTCTAAGATTTGGAGGACTCAAGAGAGATCCTAAACTCCTTCATCTCGTACGCCTCCTCCCATAATTAAGAATGAGTATTTTGATACTTATTTACCTCAATTTTATGATTATGATTTTTTAAAGTTAGATGAAAATTATGTTATCTCTTCCATTAGTTTAGAGCAATTCAAAGCATATAATCTTATGAATTGTTCATTAATCAAGGGTGGGATTCTTCAAAAACCATTCATATAAACCCTAGAAATGTTAGATTATTTTATATTTTTGCCCTAAACTTTATAGTGTCAATATCCATCTCACTTGTGATCTTATAGATGAGATCCTAGGTATCCCCATTCTTAAAAATCATGCTTATTATAATTGTCATACTAAATATTGAAAGGTTCCGATCATGCATCTCATACATAATATATATCAAATATACTTAGCAGAAAATAAAATGGAACCTCAAAAAACAGATCTACTCATGCAATTGCATATAGATATAGAAAACAAAAACATGAAATGTAATATATTTACTTACCTTTCCGACGATCTCCTTTGTTCTTTGAACTTCTTTGCGTTGGGTTGTTATAAACCACAAGATAGAAGGATGAAACCTCACTAGGAGATGGTTCTTTATGCTAGCAAAGACAAGAACTCTTGTGAGAGTTAGAGAGAAAAAGAGTGTGTGTATAAGAAAGAACCTCTCTTTCATTTTTTCTTGCACAAGATGCACGAAAATGATGATTATTTTTTGCCCTCTTTGGCCTCCCATAACCCCCATCATTAATGGGAAGTTAATGATCATGAATAGCATGCATTAATGGAAGTTATGGGAAGTTAATGACCATGAATAGCATGCATTAATGAAAGCTTTGGGAAGTTAATGACCAAATTAGCAGCCAATAACATTTATTTCTAATCCATTCTATGCAACGTTTTCTACCACAATCATATCACGATACAATCCTGAAACACTCTCTCATATCTTAAATCACCATTCAAGGCCATTTTACTCTTCCTTTGGATCTCTTAGGTGTGTAACCCATTAGTTTCTCAATTATATTAGCCACTTAAATTGACATTTGATTTAAGTAAGTCAAGAGTGACATCTAATAACACGTCATGAATCCTAATTGATCGAACAGTCAGTGGTTTGACTATGAACCCTTCTATACACAATGTTGCCATGCAATTTGTCCTTTCTCCATCTATACCCCACTTGGTTTAGAGTATGGTCAAAGTGTCAACTCCCACTAGACTGACTACGTCACATCTAGTTCAAGTGATATTAGATCTTGTCCTGAGGATCTCATTACTCTATGTATCATTAAAGACTCTCTTTATGACACATATTTGCTCTGGACAAAGACTCTTGAGTAATGACCCGATAAGAGGTCATAGGTATCATCTCCTGCTATCAGGAGTGGTGAATCCTTTATTGGCTACTCAGTTATCTCTAAATACCTCAAACTGTACCCAATCACCACCCTATGAGTAACCCCCTAAAAGGCACTGATGAATGGAGTCAAAGCACAGGATCAGTATCTGAGATATCTTTGAGCACCTAAAGACAAAGGATACTTGCACCATTGCTATCATAAGACTGTCATTGACATTGGAATACAATATCCATATGATTGTCTCATAGTAGGTCAATCCAATGTACTTACTACCCTTAGTAAGCATCCACATG
>JAOQMP010000208.1:25492106-25503743 GCA_027563575.1 Erythroxylum pedicellare | reverse complement strand
TAGTGTGAACTGGATTTTTCTGCTAAAAACTATAGAGGTTATGAAATTTCCATATAGTTTCATAAGGTGGATGTCGATTCAAGAATGCATTACTACTCCTTTCTTCAAAATATTGATAAATGGGAGCCCCACAAAGATGTTTAAAGGCAAAAAAGAACTTGGGCAAGGGGATCATCTATGCCTTTACCCATTCCTAATTTGCATGGAGGTTCTTACTTAAATGCTGAAGCATAACACTTCAAAGGACTCCAGATTCAGAAACAATTCCAATTGTAAGAAACTTTCTCTAGCAAGCTTATGTTTTGCAAATGATCTTATTCTTCTAAGCAAGGCTAATGTTCACTAAGTCTCTCTTCTAACGAGTACTCTCAATTCTTTTAAGGAGATGTCGGGTCTGAGTATCAATCTCTATAAAAAGTTATTTCATGCTCTCCAAAAGTGCTTCTCACCCTTCTAATGCCTTGTCTCTAGTTACGGGTATGGAAATCAAAGATCCTCCTCTTATATATTTGGGCATTCCTATCTCATCCAGGAGGCTAAGGTTTTGTGAATGTATCCCATTAATAGAAAAAATCTAGAAAAGATTGGGATCATTGACTAATAGAGCCCTATCCTATAGAGAGAAACTTCAGCTTCTGAAGTTGGCAATTATGTCAATGCAAACTTACTGGTATTCCTACCCATTTCTCTCCAAAGGGCTTATTAAAACAATTGAAAAACTGATGAAGCAGTTTCGATGGGGGAAAGGAAACAGTGAGAAAGGAATAGCAAAATTTAGTTGGAATAATATTTTTCAACAGAGAGAGGAAGGAGGATTAGGATTGGTGTCAATTAGCAAGAAAAAAAATTATTTATGACCAAGAGGATTTGGAGATTCCCAAGTGAAAAACAATTAATATGGATGAAATGGATTCACATCTATATATTAAAAGTTGAGAGTCTTTGGGCTCTAAGAATCAAAAATAATTACTCTTCTTTAACCAAATTCTTAGAATGAGGGAAAAAGTTCAACAGTACATAACTTGTCAAATAGGCCAGGGGAAAGAATTTCCTTATGATATAACAACTGAATAAGGCAAGGAACTTTAATTCATAATCAGTTGACAAGAACTTTATTGGAGAGGTTCCCTAAGAAAACTAAGCTCCATGAAATAATTAGAAACATAAATTAGATGTTATCATCAGATGAGATTAGAATCTTGCCCATTTTGTAATTTAGAAGCCTCAGAGAGAGACATTTATTTATGGAATGGGATTCCAGTTTCAGAAATAACTATAAAGGAAGCTAAAAGATTGAGGGATGGGATAGCTAATAGAGTAAGATGGTTCTTAGACCTAATCCTAGTTTTCTTCTCTGGCTAGCTATGTTAAACAAACTCAGCACTTTGGATAGACTGAAGTTCCTATCCTCCTCTAAAATATGTATTTTTTGCAACCTAGAAGATGAAATTGGAGACCATATCTTCTTTGAGTGTGTTTTCTCTAAAGGGATTTAGGCTAAAATCTCTAAACTATGTGCCCCTGGGTTTAATTATTACAGACTCTCTGATATCCTACCGGAGTTATCTCATCTACATATTTCTAAATATGATAAGGCTATTATAATGGTCTCGGTTGCTACATGTGCTTAAGTAGTTTGAAATGAGAGGAATAGCAAAGGTTTAAAGAGAAATCTAATTCTCTATTCTCTCTTATATAACTCACTATTGCTAGCATAAGGGAATAACTAATTACAAATCAATTGAATCTACACTGTAAGAGAGGAATGACTCTCACATGAAGAATATAGTCCTCGCTATCTATTCCTAATTCATGTTACTTAAAAAAGTTTCCTACAACCTGGGTTCAGTTCAGAAAAGTAGTGATCTCTCATGCATAGAAATTATTAGATTCTAGCAGATTATTCATTCACCTACTCACAAAAAACTACTGAAGTATAGGTAGATCTGGACTCACCTATTGGAAAGGAAAGGTCTTTCTTAGGTATGTTTCTTCCTTAGTCGCGTCATGCTTGAAGGAACACTGATGTTCCACCAGATCCCTATTATAAACATATAGTGTATTATTTTGTGGATATTTATATATATAAAGGATGGAATCATACCGAGTTGAGAAGCTTAACTGAGTTGAGATCACCCCCTCCGACTCGTCACCGCATAGTTGAACTCCCAAACCTCCAAAAAAATGCAATGTCTAAAGAGTCAGAAAATAATATTATTACACACTAATCGCTAAAAGTCATCACGATTCTGAAGTTAAGTATATTACCTGAGTTAAGATCTTCTTTGCACAAAGAAAAGAGTAGAAAAAACACTGTGGAGCCACATTGCTAGCCTCGCCATCAAAGCATCATCTGTCACCCTCCTAAATCGAGAAACATCTGAAGATTCGAGAAAGACGCATTTCGTTATACCCTAAATGTTAGACGAGTTTGCTCACTAAACATTGTTTTGAACATCGTCATTTTGTCTTAACCTAGATATATCAGTGTTTCAAGTGGGTCTATCTCACATGGGAGAGTCCTCCTGTTAGACCCCTAAGTCCAGACTATGGGATCATACGAGTGTTGGTGAGCCTCGGTCAATGCTTAGCATTCAGATTGGCACGAAGAAGGCGTGTTGACAAGGAAATAAGGAGAAGTCTTACGAGCAAGCGAGCAAAACCCAAGAAACTTGTGAAGTAGGTGAGGGATGCGGGAAGTATCGGCGAAGATCTGGAGAGTAGGTGAGATTCGATAAGCATAGGCATGTGTAAACGTGCTTTGGCAGAAATCTTCGACGAGATGTAAAATTCGAATGCGAGGCCACACGAAGTTGTACTTAGACCCGAGGGTGTGCAAGAATGTGCAAAGACAGGCGAGACCTACAAGCATGCACGAAGGAATGCAAGCGAGGAAATGCGCATAAGCACTTAACTTTGACAAGGTAGGTTGAAGGTTTGTAAAATATGCAAAATTTTACATTAACTTGGATTGTGACTTGTACTTAGTCATAGAGCAACGAGACTGCATCATGAGTGAGCTTGATCATGAAAGATGGACTTGTCCATGGACGTGCATTAATGGACTTATGTGCAGATAGGCCTTAGTGACTGGGAGAACACATCAATAATGATGTGGCAACTATGAATGATGTGGCATATGATGACATGGCAAGGTTAACTTGAAGATCACACTAAAGATTCATCAAATCTAAGAGATAAAGACCATGTGGGATAATCATGTGAAGATAGTGGAGATCTTCATGGATATAGATGCAATCTTCCAAGTTGACATGTAATCTTTATTTGATTATATTATAATGTAATGTAGCTAATTATAAGAGTCCTAAGGGAAAGGGGATGTCTTCCTATTGGTCGGTGTGATGCAGTATAATCTTTAGTTGATAGGATTAACTAGGATTGTGGAGATCCTTAAAGATCCTGAGCTTGCTTTCCAAGTAAGAGGAGCCTATAAATAGCTCATTAGAGTTGAGAGCGAGGGAATTCAATCATTGAGTTATTCACTCATTAAGAGAAATCACTTAGAGGAGAAAGCTTTGAAAGTTTAGAGCTTTTGGGGAGTTCTCATTGTAAGAGCTTCGAGTACTGAGTTCTTTGTAAGAGCTTCGAGTAGGAGGTACTTGCATCTTTTGTTAACGTTTTGTTGAGAGTTAATGAAAGAGTAGCTTCGGTTATATATTTATCTCTTGTTGTTTTCTTTACTCTGTTTTACGCTTGTGTTATTTTGTGTGTGGGAGAAACACTTGTGTGCACGTGAGGTGTTCGAAGGCTAATGGAATCGTTCAATGACATTCACGTGAGAAGGCCGAATCTTGCTTAAGCGGACCTAAGTAGATTGTCGCACGCAGGTAGGCATAAGTTGAGGTAGAAGTTCGAGTCCAAAGCAAATCTTTGTGACACCTCCTGATGCAAACTTCTCTATTTTTAAATAAAAATTTTAAATTCTCAACAAAAAACTACTTGGATGTGGATTTTTAATTCATCACGAAATTGATTAATAAATCTTACTTCTTTTTTTTTAGGTTACCTCATGTAGTTTGGGTACTTTAGGGTCAGAGAAAAAAGCTGGCCTCAACTCATTGGTCTTGGCATTCACTTTTTCTCTCTTTGCTTCGAAGGCATGCCTGTCCCAAGCTTTGGTAATTATTGCCAATGATACTTCAATGTTGGATTAAACATAAGCTTTTGTCTGGTGTTTAAAATAATCCTTATGCATCTCAAAACCTTCAATTTCGCGAGACCCTTTATCAAATATGCTTACAAATGTTTAAACATTATAATTAATCGCATTGATATTAACATTTTAATTTGACATTAACGTAATACGCTTTCCTTTTGTAACATTTTGCGTCTTTAGATCTTCAATTCAAACCCACTAAATTAACAAGATGATAGTAGTGGAAGGTTTTAAGATCGATTGATAATCGAAAATCCCAATTCACAATTTTCCAAACAAGAAAAAGAATAATCTAAAAGGTTGCCTTTAAATAGCCTAACATAGCGTCCATACTCGATACTAAAACTAGTAATATTCACATAAATCGCTTGTCTAAGCTGTTGGCCTTCCATTTTCGGGTGGATGGTGCATTTCTCTTTTCCCCTTAATCAAAAAAAAGTGATAAAACTTTGGGACGGTTTCTTTCCCAATTTGCCTTCCTTGGTATCCGGTTAAAGAAGGTAGTTTTATTATTTTCAAGCAAAAGATTGTCAAGAGTACATGCCATAATTTGGAAGGTGTTATTATCTTGTATTTCAAGATAAGAGGGTGTTGCATTTTCAATCGGTCTTCTTAACACCAAATTCTCGTGATTTCATAGTTTGATATGGTATATTTTTCATTGGAACTCGTTTGTTAACACGTTATTAAACAAAATTATTCATGTTTTATCACAATAAAAAACTTACGAGTTGCTAGGTAGGTTTTAATCATACCTAATCCTCATTTCATTAGACCCCATTTCATCACGGATTGCCGAATTGTGTAATTTGAACTTTTGACTTTTGAGATATAATGATAAGAAAGCTTAATTAATAAGAAAGTTTTCAGTGTTGTAAGAAAACTTTGAAAATAGTTTTCATAAGATATCATAATTGCTTGTTAAATAAACTAAATTAAGAAGCAAGAAGCGGGAAAGAGGTAAAATTAAAATAGTGACTAACTATTAAGTATTAAAGCCTTTTTGTATGAATGTTCAAACATCTAGAATGGAGCAAATTGGGTATGCAAAAATCTATATGGAGGTCAAAAAGAATGTCATATTACCTAATCATTTACCAATTCTCAAATTGAGTAAAACAGGAGAGATTGAAAATTTTGAAATTAAGGTGACCTATCTTTGGAAGCCTCATAATTCAACCAAGAAATGGATTCCTATAAGAAAACTTTTCCAAACTGGATAACAGGATGAATTATTGAAGGTTGATTCTTCCTTATGGATAATGATGAGGTTGTGGGAGCACAAATTGTTACAAATGAAATTCTAGATAACTCAGCAATTAAAACCCTAAATACTGAAGGTTAGAAGCCCAATGTAGTACCTAGGCATACCTCTCTCAATGGCTTGAAAAATGAAGAGTATCACTTCACCTCGCAATATTTAGAGCATTGTCAGATAGGTTGGACCAACATGTTGACTCCATTAGCAACTGTTGAGCAAAACAAAAATTCTAAAGTTAGGCTGGAGTATGAAGAACAGACAACAAAGATAAACTGCAGTGACGTTGTGGCTAGTCAGGGGACTTAGAATATCATCTCTCAAAATACAGAAAAGAAAATAGTTTCTCCTCGAGAAAGCAGTCTAGATTTGACAATAAAGGATTGTAATTCTCCATCAACTGCAGACCAAATCCCTAACATTCTAGAAGATTTTTGTCTGCAATTAGAAACTACAAAAAAGAAATTAGCCAAGAAGAGAAAGAAAAATCTCAAATATCAACAATAGGGGATTAAACTACGCTCATAAACAAGAAAATGTACCTTACAGCAACGTCCAGCCAAATATTTCTATAGAGATGAAGTATAAATAGTGTTTGTAGTTGATTATTCTTATGGACAAATGTTGTTGTACTTAAGGAGTTGGTTTGTCATATTGTCAATATGATAACGGAAGTGAGTCGGGATATTTATAGATTACCTATGTTCTCATAGCCCTAATTTGAAAACACTAGCATCTTCCATGTGTAGATGGGAGAGATATTTTATCTCCTTTACAATCGATTTATTTTGAATAAACAGCGGTCGGTCTTACTACATTGTTATTCTAATTGGTTTTTTTTGTATTATGTAATGTGTTGTCGTTTTATTGTAGAAGACTAAAGAGTGCACTTCTACTCTCCTAAAGTTGTACTTTATCTTTAATCTATCAATCCATTTTTAAAATTTTTCTTTTTCAAAAAAGAGTTGTAGACAAAGACTCGAAGCCATATCAAAGGTTTGGAAGGGAAGAGCCAAAAGTTTCTTACAAAAAATTGCAAAAGTAAAAGCTGAACAAATTGAAAATTCAGGAAGATAAGAGTTACAGAACACAAAATGTAGCGGTGTACACGAACTAGGACTTTGATAGGCCGGACAACACCGAACGTCTCTCTGTAAAAAGACGCACCACAGAATAAGTTTTAATGAGACCGAAGATGGATGGAAACTGAACATTTAAAACATTATTCGAAATAAAACAAAGTTAAGAATCTACGATGATGGGTGGTGCCTCCTGGCCTTTCCATTTGTTATGAAGCACTCTAAAGTCATCATTTTTTTTCGACGGTTAAAAGTCAAAAGGGTGGGGAAGATAAAGTCCTTGGAAGCTCAGACCAGAAAATAGAAATTTTGCATATTTATGAACAGTACAAGTTATGTTATAAACTCCAAAAACGTATAGAATAAATATACAAGAGAAAGAGATACATAGTACATACATACATACACTCGTTGAGAGATTATATGCTGTAATCTCGAAGAAAGAGAAAAGTAAAAGAAAATCATTTCTAGTATACCACACTTTCATTTCTCATTCAATGCTTTACCGAACTCACCACCTTCCCCTTTTTCGCCAGTTCCCCTCCATAACCTCATCTTCTCTGAGTCTCTTATCCTCTCCTTTTCAGGTATGAACTTCTTTCCCGTAAGGGGTCGCGTAATTTAGAATGAAAAGACTCGGTTTTTGTTGCCAAAATTTTCAACCTTTTTGCTTTTAGTTTACGGCTTTTGTTCTTTTTTTAGGTTCAGGGTGAAATGGAATGCGTTGAAGCCGCTTTGAAGACCAGTATTAGGACGGAGTTGACCATGAAATCGAGCCCACAAGCGTTTCTCGAGGATTTGTGGGCCGTGAATGTGCACAACGGCGCCAGTTGTGATGACTTTTTCGTCGACGAGCTCTTGGACTTTCCGAACGAGGAAGGGTTCACTGAAGAAGAAGAAGAAGAGAAAACGTTTCCTGTCTCTGTTTCTCCTAAACAAGAATCACCTCGAAGCGAGAAAAATGGCGACCATAACACCAACTTCTCTGTGAAAGAGGAGTCTCTGCCCGTTCCAGCTAGTGAACTCGGTGTCCCTGTACGGTTTCCTTCCAAAAGAACCGTCTTTTTGTTCTTTTCGTTGTGGTAATTGCGCTTGTTAATTGCAAGATAAATTTTTGACCAAAAGGGGCCATTTTTACAGGCGGATGATTTGGCCAGTCTTGAATGGCTCTCTAATTTTGTAGAAGATTCCAACTCGGAATATTCAACTCCATTTCCTGCGGGAATTTTGTTAGCCAAAGCAAAGGCTGAAGACAAGCCGGAGTCCGCAAAGCTTTTAACAGAGCCGTGCTTTAAGACTCCGTTTCCGGCGAAGGCCAGAAGCAAACGTGCAAGAACCGGCGTGAGCGTTTGGTCTTCTGGGTCGCCGTCGTTAACGACGGACTCATCGTCAAGCTCCACCACTTCGTCGTCGTCTTCGAGCACTTCAAGCCCTTGGCTCATCTGCGTCAATCCCGGTTCGAAACTTGAACCGGCTGAACCGGTTTGCTTAGAGAAACCTCCGGAAAAGAAATATAAGAAAAAGCCGGCATTTGAAGCCGCTACCGCCGGCTCCGGAGCACAACAACAGCCACGGCGCTGCAGCCATTGCGGCGTCCCAAAGACGCCACAGTGGAGAACTGGTCCTCTAGGAGCCAAGACGCTTTGCAACGCTTGTGGTGTCCGGTACAAATCGGGTCGGCTCCTACCTGAATACAGACCCGCCTGTAGCCCGACTTTTTCGAGTGAATTGCATTCTAATCACCACCGAAAAGTACTAGAGATGCGTAAGAAGAAGGAGATTTCCGGCCAAGTTGAACCGGGTTTTCCCCCTCTCCTCTGGCAATGTCCGGTTTTTGATAGAATATAGTCAATGTTAGAAGAAGGAAACAAACAAGAAGAGAGTATAGGAGATATAGAACTGAGTGAACCCGGTTCGGTTTAGTCCGGTTTTTTCTAGTGTACAATTCTTGGTGGTGGTGGTGGGTGAGCAGGTAGGTTGGCTAGATAATGTAACTGATTAGGAGAGACTTTTAATTTGATGCTATTTAATATGTTTTTTGAATTTCCTAAATTTCACTTAATAGAACCTTTTACTTCTTTCTGATGTTGTTTGAAACGCTCCAACTTTCTACTGGTGGCCGTTGGAAGTGGGGAGAGGTACTTGTGTCTCTACTACTGCCTCGTGAGTAGTGACCAGTAAGCATGGGAAATAATGTACATGTGGCGTTAGGTATACGCATTCAACAAGACTAAGAGTAGACCCCCGCTGGTCATAAAGAGTGTGGGTCTTGCCGAGGGGTGAGTCCAAAACCAACTTCATATTGATATTGATCCTGATTTACACCACTTTAAGGTCTGGTTTCAATTAAAACTTGTTTCTTGTCATTATGATAAAATAGGTGGGAGGGAAAACTGTTGAATTTGAGAGAGGCTTGGCCTCTCATCGTGAACGGCGATTGTAATGGAGGAAAATGCCTTCTGGGTTTAGTGCTTAGAACCTGCAGAGACCATACTGGAACACGACCTGTCATGATTTGTACCAGACACGGATATCCATTCAGTTTACGTTCTTTTAATTTTCAGAGGCTCCATTCTCTCGTTGCTTTTGAATCGGGACAAGGACTCTCTTATAATCCAAATTCGCTATGAATTGATAAAATAACTGTAACATGGGTTAATATGAATTGTAATATAACATGATTGAATGTACAGAATTTTTGTATTTTCTTTTAAGGTAATATTTCATACCTCCTAATATGGTAAGAATATGGTTAAACTTGATTAACCTAAAGATGATAATAAGAATTATAATGAATATCAATTTCTATTCTTTTTTATATTCACGATAAGCAAGAACATCCTTATTTAACCACACCCTTATTTGAGCGCAATTTCGTTTCAAAGTTTTTTGATATCCATGTTTTCGTTTATTTTAAGAGTTGATGTTCACTAGCTCCAACCTAAACCCTACAGGTGAAGTTAGTCCAAGCTGCTAACAAATCAGGTCAAGGTTGGTGGCGTCCGATCAGTGATGATCACCTCCGGCTTTAGGATTTCTCCGACATACTTGACAACTGATTGAACAATTAAACTGTACTTTACTCTTTTCTTTTCTTTTTTTTCTTCTTAAGATAGCTTTGCATTATGGTTTCTCAAAAGTTCCGAAGTAGTTCAATTAGTTAGGCAACTAATGAAGCATAAAACATCTGCCATAGTTTCCAATGACATACGTTTAAGACGAATTTGTTGTCCAAAATCCACTTGTAAGCCTTTTGTCCTCTACCTGTTATCCATTTCCCGTCGAATTATATTTTACTAAATCAGCAGGAGAAGGTTTTGATTCGAGGTCAAGTGTTTTCAAATCCATTTAAACCATAGAGGAGCGTCATATTATCTTTTATTCAATGTTACGGTAAGTTACTGTGTGAATGAGACGCGGTGACTTCTCAACAGGGGAGTCCTTTTTTTTTTTCCCCCTTGTCATATGCAAATGTCTGTGTTCTATAACTACACAGACAGCAAAGTGGTTGTGTTCTCGTGATGATGTCAATTTAGGCAGTAATAGTTAATACGCACATGTAAGAATTGATAACTTATCACCCCCCATCTGTCAGACATACAAATGGAAGTTAGGCCCACTGCTTTTGAAGGAAAAATAAACTTTATCTTATCTTGATCACGTGATGGACCGGCCATCCACATGCTACCCGCCACTCATTTTAGGCTAATAGCTCCTAAAATTTTCCTAAACCAAAATTCTAAGTAGGGATGGCAAAACGCCCGACCCATTCAGTCAATATTTTGGCCCAATTTGAAAGGATAGTAGGAGGGTTAAGAACAGATTATGGTCAGCCCAATCAGAACATGGGTCGACCACAGACAGGCCATGGTCAGCACCTATCGGATTACTGCTTGAATACGAGAGAGGCACGAGCTAGCCCACCCCGTGGCCCAACTATTCCTTCAAAAACGATATCATTATTATTTTTTTAAATATATATATATATATGATAAGTCCAATTTGGTCAGGTCAACTTATGGTTAAGTTTTTAAATAATATTTTTAAAATTAAAATGTAGAATAATTTATTTTTCTAATTAGATCTAAATCTGGCTGGGTTGCCTTATGTCCAAGCTTACTCGAAACCTAATTTTTTAAGTAAAATAATATTATTTTGTTTAGAATAATTAGATTTCGAATCAATTTAGACATAAACTTAACCTATAAACTGATACATTAAAAATAACTAAATTTAAGCTCACGAGTGAAATTTGACATCCTTACAAAATATATTGATTTGAAACTATCAAGTGAATTAAAATCTTAAAGAAAAGAGAGTCAAAGCTTACAAGGCAACGGTGCCAGTGAACGGAGTTAGGCATGCCGGCTATGTCAGAATAACGAATTTCGTTTAAGTATACACTAATAAGGATGAATGGGAGGGATGAATGTAAAATTTCATCATGTCATCCCTTTGATCCAACGGCTCCTTTAAATTCTATCTTATTGTCAAGTCACACCTGTAGCTTATTACTCATAGCATGATTTCTTATTTTTTATTTTAATTTTTGATTCAATATTTACTTAACTACTTCATGCATGTATGCATGCTACTGTTAATAATAATAATAATAATAATTGATTAATTAAAAATAATTAATTGATTAATTAAAAAATTATTGTCAACACATCTTTAATTATTAATTAATTAAATATACTAAAAACATTTTTGTCATCATTTTAATTTAAATATAATTTTTATATAACTGATTGACTAATTAAAATATAATTAATAGATTGGCTCTATCTCATAGTCATCATGCATGTGACTTCTTGCTCATAGGCATGACTTCTAATTTTTATTTTGATTTTTGACTCAACATTCACTTAACTACTTCATACATGCATGCATGCCACCATTATTAGTAATAATAATAGAGAAATGTCACGGGTGTAATACTTAAGTCACATTCGTAACACATATATTTTTTATTTAAATTTTTTTATTGAATAGAACTAAAATATAATTAATGAATTAGTTAAAATATATAATTAATTAATTGATTTCTTAATTGAATATACTAAAAAAAATTTATCATTTTTAATTAAATTATAATTAATTAATTAAAATGTAATTAGCAC
>JAOQMP010000208.1:25456970-25473075 GCA_027563575.1 Erythroxylum pedicellare | reverse complement strand
TAAAAATAAAAAACCTCTAATTTAGAAGGTTTAAGATGAAATATAAAATGAAAAATAACTTTACATTATAAACTCTTCATCTAAACAACATTTCATTACATTACATTATGAACACTTTCATCCCTCACAAACAATAATTTTTTAATATTATATTATATTATAAACCATTCCATTCCGTTATGTTCTATTAAAAATTTTACGTCCAATTAACCATAGCCTTTGTAATCAAATTTTAGGTCCGACAAATTATCAAGTTTAGTTAGACAATTCAAAGCCTTGTACCTCACCAGCAATTCGAGTTAAAGTTGTCATACAAATTGGGTCATTCAAGTTTTCTCTTACGATATCCTTGCTGGGCCTAACCCTTTCATTCTTTGAGTGTTGGAAATGACTATTTTCCTATAAAGCCGACGAACTAAAGTTGGATTACTGGACTCCCAATTTCAGTGATCCATTGCTTATTTTGATTTGGGTCTCATGACACTCATGCAAAATCTTAAAAGAGTGCTAGACAGCCTAGCCTTTAGCTCAACAAAATCCGAAAAATAAAGGTGCAACTAACCATCTTATGATTAAACTGTAAAATTAGAGGAATAAGACTACAAGAGACATAAGACAAGTGACTGTAAAAAAATGTCCAATTCTTGTAGCATGGATCAGAGATGTAGTTTCCTCGACTTTTCTTGGGAAAACTTTCGAAGGGCCTTTGTAATGGTAAAAGTTGCCAACGGGAAACGGACGATTTAAGGTCCTTGGATGGAGACGAAGGGCACATGGAACAGAGCACGACGGTGAAGGAGGTTGGTCGAGAATGGTCAATTTGAGAGGAATTTCAGCCACCATTTGACAGTTAAGCTTACTTCATAGCCTATCAAGACCACCTCAGTTGACTACATGCAAAAAAGTTGGTGACGCATTCTTAACTGTAGATCAATCATTAAATATACCGTGTTCAAACATCGTCTTCCGTACTGTCGGTGGCTCTGCGTCTGTGGATGGACGAAGGAAGGAGCCTAGTGACATCCCTATTGCACACACGGTACCACATTTCGTGTTGAATTTTAAAAATAAATGGAGAATAGTGTGAAGTAATGATCTTAACGAGTTTAATGCTTGGAGATTAACTTGACTTATAAGAAGATAGTAGGAATGACAAACTTGTCCGGATAGATTTCTTTGCACTACAATACAAACAAATTGAAGTTCAAGAGTTCTATTTAATTAAAGAAAATGAATCCGGGGACAAACAAACAATTGAAAAGACATATACACGCAGATCTGTAGGAAGTTAATTATTTTTTCAGTAAGATTAATTGTTTGTGCCACGATGCTCATATATACATACTGTAATACAAACTCCTATCTATCAACATTAGGTATGAGTTGGAGGATATGGTTTATTAGCACGAGGGCATATAGTATTTGTTCTTAAAACACCACGAATCGACAACTTGACATGATATGGAGAAAGAAAAGTAGTAGTCTTTCAAATCATATATAGTCTTGATCAAAATAGAAAGAAAGCTGACACATTTGATTATTGACGATGACTCGCTGGTCGTAAACCTGAAACTCGTGTTTAAATAAGATCAAGTTAATTTTGTTTTTCTGAAGAATTAATTAAATTTTCTGCTAAGAAAATTCTTTGTTGAGAGAGGGTTGATCAGGTCCAAGTACATTTCTCAAGCACTTGGGCCATTTCTAACGAGAACAACGGTGATGGAGGCGTTAAAAAAAGTGAAAGCATGCTCTTTAATGGTGTTTCACGGTCATCCACTAGATTAAATAACTTTTATCTGGTTGAACTAAGTGTAGTTGCAATTATAACGCTTTGAATGACTAACCATTACATTCGTGACTACATTCATTGTAGGATTAGGAAATTCAATCTGCACTTAGATCAGAATTCTAATATCAGATACTTTTTTTCTTTTCTCCTGGAATCTACCTCTAGAGGTAACTGTAGTCATGCGAATTCCCACGCCCTGAAGAGGTTGGTGGATAATCACGAGCAGCCTCTGCCCATAGTTGCTGAATGGTGGATCTACACGTGGTTCTTTGAAACTTGGGAAAGTGTATAATATTTCGGTCATTTAAGACTTGAAGGTTTCTTTTCGAAGGTTTCATACGTATTCGCGTTCTTCTCAAGAAGTCTAGAACTAAATTCCTCTAACATTAAAAAAAAAAAAAAAGAATCAAAGCATTATGAAATTCGTTTCAGATTAACACAATATTTAACCGGACCACCAATTCAAAACTTTAAAGCATTGAGTTACGAAAGTTTCTTATATATAAATAATTTTTACTTTATAATCAAGTTTCCCTTTTCTCATTTAATGTAAGAGAGAAAGAAAATCCACGAGCTATACAAAAACTAGATTGGTACGGCTACTAACAAACAAGAAGCAACTGGTTGCTTGATCAATGATGATAGGAGTATTGTGTAACAAGAGCACAAGTTTAAGGTTTAAACATGGGAAAGGATAAACACAATACATGGTAAGATGAGGGTGAATTGATAATGAAGTAAGGAGGCAATAGCCATTAAACAAGCTTTTTTGGACTTGATCCTTCATTTATTTAATCTTTCTCTATTTTCTTTTGTTTTCTTGTAGCCATAGTCAAAAGTTTTGACGTTAACTAGGCCACGTCAGAGCTTCTCCATCACTACAAGCATATATCCTGGATGAGCGATGGGAACTGCTTACGGTATCATATATTTTTTTGTCAAACGCTATGTGAAAGTTGACGAAAGAAGTCTTAGATGCCACAATTGATCATTCTCATTCTTGGTTGGTGAAAGGGGCCCATAAATGGACAGCGGAGTGGTTGTTTACCTGCTTTCTCTAAAATGATGAGTATTAACGAGCTTACAGTTATTTTAACTACGACATTTATCTATTGAATGAGAATCAAAAGCTTCCAATTAGACGATCATCAATATATTAATAATAATCTACAGTTTATTCCAACGATTGAGTTCAGATCATCTATTTATATTATTAAATGCCTATCACATTTTATAAGCACCTATCCATTCAGTAAATAGAATACCTGCAGAACATCCTAACTCTTAGAAGACTTTGCGTCGACTTTGCACGATCATAGGTCTTGAATAAGACCAACAATATTTACGTATGCCTTTCCCTTCTTGTTTAAATTTAACGTTTTCTTTAATACAGTTGGTTCCTTATGGGTATGCTTTTCACTTTTCAATTAATTACAAAAATCAAGCCTGTCAAGTCTGACCACTAAAATAGCCATCAAACGTACGTTACTGATCAGAAGAACCGTGTACGATAGATTAGTTTATTTATTTGTTTTTTTTAGTGTTTTTCTGGTATATCATTCCTAATCTTCCTCCTTCTCCTTTTCTCTCTTCTATCATTCTTTTAATTTTTCTCGTTCCACTTGTTGTTGTGGATTCTCCTTCTTTGGTATGCCTTTCCCTTGGTCATCAATGTCCCCATAAGAATGGCCTCTGGTTTTTAAGTGTGTTATGGCTTTGGTGCTTCTTCCTCTTTTTAACTCTACTTGGTATAAGGTAGTTGATGAAGATGGTTCCATTATCCCTCTCCATTTCATTGGTTCCATGTATTTGTCATGGTCTGCCACTTGTTGCCCCTCAAAAGGACATCTTAGTCTTTGTTTATGTAAAATGGTTCTCCTAAGGATTGCCTTTGATGCTATCCAAAAGTAGGTTATGCCAGATTGATTAAAGCATAGCCTAAAAGGCGGTTTTCATATATGAAGTTAAACTGTTCTTATCTAAAATCAACTTTGCATGAACAAAACTGTTAATTTACGTGTCCGACTGATTGAAAGTAATCATTTATTTCCAATAAAATGGAATTTCAGTATTGAATTAAATAAAGCTAGCCATATTATTGGTCCTATTTATAAATTTTCAACAATATAACAACAAAATATTAAATAAATAGGAATTAAATTACCTTGCAAGGGTTAATGGAGTTTTATTACATCAATGAAATTACTGATTCGCTTAAGAGGGTGAAATTTGCTACAATTTATGTAAAAATGTCACTTAAAAAGAGAATTGTCTAATGTGATTAATCTGAAAAAACTTAATAAAGATAAAAACCTTATCCAAAATGAAATCAACCAGTGAAAAATCCTAGCCAATCATGAGAACAAGATATGGAAAAACTAATAAGAAATAATATGTTATAAGTGACTACTATGAGTTAATAGAATAAATAGATCCTTTGTTATTAAAACTCCTCATTTAGGATACACGTCCTTGTTATATGGACAACTGTTACAGTCAAAACAACATTAATTTGCTTGTTATTGACAGGATAGTTAAATACCTATTCTTATATCCTTTTACAAACATTTTTTTCTTATTACTCTTTGACCAAGTGCCATAACAATGCAAACCCTCTCTTGATAAATTGTATGAATACCTCCCACATCCATGTAAAGGATTGTGTTTCTACTAGTTATTCATCTAACTAAGACTTGAATAAATCTAATTTAGTGAAATTTGTATGATATAATAAAAGGAAAAAGCACATAAGGAAAAAAAAGAAAAAAGGAAAGGCTTAATTGGTAAGTCTAACCCTAAATTGTGATGTCCTTGTTTTGTTAAAATACTAAGATATTGAATTAATAAAAAAAAGTTTGCTATTAAGGAATATGTTTGATCTTATAAACACTCCTTTTTTGTATTCTTGAAATTAAAATAAATTCTCAACTTGTTATTAAAGATTAAATTTGTTCTTATAAACATTATATTTTTTCCCTCTTGAAAACAAATAGGTTCTCAAAAAATTTTCAATATCTCCTATTTCCTCTATAGTAGTTGGCCATTTGTAAATAATTTTTCTTTTCCTATAAATATAGAATTCTTGTGACTTAAAAACCCTAATTGTTGTCTTAATTCCATTTTATCTTCCATTAATTAATTAATTAATTAGATTTCTGACAATAACTACTACCTATTTTATTACTTTCATATATGATTTTACTAAATTCTTCTTAAGGAGGCAACTATAAAAGGGTTTTAATGTGATAGATTTCCATACTTTGGATTCCTAACTTGTAATTGAGAACTTAATGCCTATATATATTGTGATGAATAAGAAAAATCACTTGGTAAATGAAATTAAAGCATGAGAGACTTTTAGAAATTATGTAAACAACCTTTCATCTAGTGACTTATACTTTTCTAGTACCTTTTTTTATATAGAATGATAAATAATAAAAGAGAGTTTTTGTTCAAAGAAATATAGACAAAGTTATTGTTAATCAAAGATAGTTATAAAGAAACACTTAGTATTAAACAAATTTGAAGTTATCGGAGTTTTAGATTCCCCTCTATTTCATGTTACTATCCTAAATCTTTCCCTGTTTAAGAAAAATCTTTTTAGTTTTAATTTTTTCTTTGAACATGAACAATTTTGTTCTTTTATAAAAAGTGGATGGAGCAAACAAGCTACAAGTGTTCAAATATGCATGTGTTTAGAAATTGAAGGTTGCCAAAAATAAGTTCAAACTCTTGATCAAATATGAGTTGGTCGCACCAATTATTAAATAAGAAAATCTTAAACTCTAAACCCCATTTGTTTTACAAGTTAACCAATCATGTCTTTGACTTAAAGAATCATCATCCTCTATTAAACAAAAGGCAAGGATAAATTGGTTCAAGGATGGATAGCATGCCTACCTGCTACAATTGTAAATTACCTTTATATATTTCTATGCATTGAAGAATAATCTTATTAAATGGAATACAATCAAATTGGATAAATCTTTAAATTATCTAGATAAAGCACCTCTCTCATCATGTTTTGAGTTATCACATTCATGATATATGTCAAGAAAGAAAATGACGCATTTTAAAACAATAAAAAAAGGATTTCAATTGACTTCTAAATAAACTATTACCGAATTAGAGAAATCTTTATCATTAAAATGGACAATTGCACCTCAAATTGACACTTCAAATTACTTAGAACCCTTAGTGCTCCATAGTGATACTTTCTTGGGTTGTATCTACCTAAATGTTCTTTTTATTCCTTCTAATGAATTAAAATAATTCCCTTTTTTTAAGCCAGTTCAATGCTCTTAAAGTTTTGATATCTTGAATCCCTATTTTTTTTTTGTTTTAGGGCTTTTTTATAATAGGCTCTTTTAAGAGCTAACAACTAGTATATCTCCTTTTCGCTATTAATAAATCATATTAGTTACCAAATAAACTACAAAAAAACATATTAGTGAGTCATATATATACATATTAAGATATAATACAATATGTTATTTAGAAATTAGGATATGATCACATCCCTTATAAAGTGGAATAAATAAAATTTTTCATAATTTCCATAGACAAATCGCACTTTAATTATATAAAATGATTACTTTAAAGACATGATATATTTTGATCTTGAATTGTACCTTATTATGAATCTTAACTCTTCTTTTTGCAACTCCTAAAAAAAAACTAATTTTTAAACAAATTAATAACAAACCATCATAATGTTTAGACTAACAATATCAATATGAATATATTAATAAAACTTTACAAGTTGTGATGAGAAGAGAAGATCAGAGTTACTAGCTCATGCAAAGTGTATGCCTATTTATAGTAGAGTTTGAACATTTTAATAATTTGATTAAAATATGCTTTTATTTCAATTAAAATTTAACTAAATTTTAATTAAATGTTATTAAATATCAATTAAGTCCCACTAAGATTTAATATTTAATGTTTGTTCCTATATATCAAATATCGTATGTTAGACCTTAAACTTTTTCAGACTTTATAATCAAGTTCAACTTAATTAAATAATTTTTTTCTTTAATTATCCTTTTAAAAACTTATTAGGCTTCTAAATATGTTGGCAGTGAATATATATTATATTCTTAAATTATATTTACAATTAGATAAACTAAAGGAATTTAGTTTATCTTTAATTTTTTTATTAAACAATTTATATCCATAAATCAAAATTAGCATCAAATACTGAATTACGTTCATATAAATATTAAGGGTATTAAAATAATTTTGGCTGATTTTTTTACAATATTTTAATTATAATCCAATCATTTCTTCATACAACATTTTGATTAGACATAGAGTACAAAATTAGTGTCTATTCTAATTGAGTTAAATTATATTAGTTTCAAAGTTAACATTTCATTTTTTAATGAGATTTGAAAATTATTTCAATATATCATTCTACTTTATTTAAGGATTTCTTCAATCAATAACAATTAAGAAAAATAAAAAATTATTCCTATTTACTTTAGTATATTTATCTAATGAACTTTACCTTATAAATTAATTAGTTAATTAAACAAACATGCAAAGAATAAGTATTGTTTTTAATTAATTATATCATAAATATACAACTAATAGATTGGCCATAAGGCATAAAAAAACATATGTCAACTTAATGTCTGGTTGTTTTCACACAATTAAAGTTCACAAAGACGAGTTGTTTAAGCTCATAGGTCACACATCAATCCACGTGAGTGTCCAAATATTAAGTTAACAGTGGCTTTGTAAAAATCTAAAGAAGCTAAAGGTTGACTTCAGTTTTAAAAGTTTGAAAAATTATTCACTTAATTAAGAAATTAAAAAATTTGGTACTTAAAATGGAAAATTTTAAAAAGTTTAGGACTTTAAAATTTGTTATCCCTAAAAAAATTTAATTAGATGAGCAAGCTTTTCAGTGCATTCTACGTGTAAGAATAAAAAAGGTGATGACAGACTAAGAATAGGCTCTTGGAACATTGGGACCCTCACGGGGAAGTCTTTAGAATTCGTAAAGATTTTAGACAATTATAAGATACAAATAGCCTGCATTTAAGAGACCAAGTGGTCGGAAGCTAAAGTAAAGGAGATTTGAGGTAGGTATCCTAGTGGTCAAGGAACAAATTAAGTGGTGGAGATCACAAGGATAAATAATAGGATTATAGTGGGTAAAACTATTATTAGTAATGATATTCTCAATTTAGTGTGTGCGTAAGCACCTCAAGCTAGTTTAGACAAACAGCAAAAACGTCTATTCTGGGCAGCACTGGATGGAGTGATCCAGCAAATCCCTAATATTGAGCAGGTTATCTTGGGAGATGATTTTAATGGGCATATATGGGTTATTTCAGACAGATATACAAGGACTCATGGGGGCTTCGGGTATGACACTAGAAATGCAAATGGGAATGCATTATTGGACATGACTGTAGCGTTTGAGTTAGTGATAGCAAATTCCTTATTTAAGAAAAACAAGACGCACTTGGTGACGTTTAAGAGTAGCACGGCCAAGACGCAAATTGATTATTTTCTTGTCAGGAGGAGAGCCAAAGCATGGTGTAAGGATTGCAAAGTGCTTCCGGCCGCATGCTTAGTAACCCAACATAGATTGTTGGTTTTAGATCTAGGAGTTAAAGGATGGAGCTCGTAACAATTTACTAAGCGGTGTCATAAAATTAGATAGTCGGATCTAAAAGGGGACATGATGGAACGATTTATGAATCGAATTTGGTATAGAGTCGTATGGTCCGTCAGAGCGGATGCTGATTAGATGTGAGAGGGAGTAACTCCCTTGGTGAGAGCAATCGTCACAAAACTCCTGGGAATCTCTAAAGAGTTGTGGGGTGGGTGGATGGAATCTTGGTAGTGGTCGGAAGAGGTCTAGGGGACGGTGAAGGCAAAAAAGAGAGCATACAAAGATCTATTAGTAAGTTTAACAAAGGCGGAGCGGGAAACTAATCGAGTAAGATACAAACTAGCAAAGAAGAGGGCAAAGAAGACAATTTCAGTGGCTAAAGGAGAAGCTTACAAGACATTGTACAAGAATTTGGATACGTACAGGAAAGCACAAAAATTTTTCAAATTGGCACGAGATAGGACACGTAAAATAAGGAATTTCAACCAAGTCTGTTGTATATGAAATGAAGTAGGACAGGTACACATGGAGGCTCGTGCCATCAAGAGTAGATACAGAAATACTTTTTTGGCCTGTATAATGAAGGCATCTTGGACAACATAGAGTTAGGTGACCCCTCAGTGTCGGAACGTTTTCTCAACTGATCTCGATGTGAAAGGGTCACAAAGGAAGAAATTATAAAGGCTTTAAAGGAGATAGGGAATGGAAGGACATTAAGGCTGGATGAGATCCGTATAGAGGTATGGAAGAGAATAGGAATTGTCGGATTGAGTGTTAGTTCAGCTTTTTAATGTGACCCTTAAGTTAGCCAAAATGCCCGATGAATGGAGATTAAGTAGGTTGATTCCATTATACAAGGCCAAAGGGGACATCTAACATTGTCACAACTATAAAGGCATTAAACTAATAAGTCACACTATGAAGCTGTGGGAGAAGGTGATTGAGAAGAGAGTCCAGAGAGTAGCCTTTATATCAAGCAACCAATTTGGCTTTATGCTTGGTAGGTCCATGACAGAAGCGATACATCTCCTCCGTAGGCAAATGGAATGCTACTAGGAACGAAAATGAAATTTGCATATGGTTTTTATTGATTTGGAGAAAGCATATGATAGGGTTCCTAGGGAAATCTTGTAGAGATGTTTGGAGGCAAAGGAAATTCCTATGACCTATATACGTGTAATTAGGGATATGTATAAAGGATCAATGACTAGGATATGGACGATAGGAGGCGACACGGAAACTTTTTCTATTGGTATTGGGCTACACCAAGGCTCCACCTTAAACCCTTTTCTGTTTGCATTAGTGATAGATGAGCTTACCAAACATATTCAAAGAGAGGTACCTTGGTTTATGTTATTTGTTAACAATATTGTCCTCGTGGATGAGGCCAGGAAGAGGGTCAATTTCAAGTTAGAATATTAGAGAGAAACGTTAGAGTCGAAAGGTTTTAATATTAGCAGGACTAAGACAGAGTACCTAGAATGCAACTTTTTGGGAAGCCAGATAGTCCATAAGGCAGCAGTAGCAATTGGTACTAACGTCAAACCACAAAAATCGAGTTTTAAATATCTCAGGTCTATCATTCAAGGTGATGGTAATATTAATGTTGATATAGTCCATCGTATCAAATCCGAGTAGTTCAAATGGTGAAGTGCATTAGGAGTTTTATATGATAAAAAGATTCCCTCAAATCTTAAAGGGAAATTTTATAAAATGGTGATTCTGCCAACCATATTTTATGAGGCAGAATGTTGGACCACCAAACGTAGATATACAAGAAAGTTGTTGGTAGCTAAGATGCGTATGCTTCAGTGGATGTGTGACATTACCAGAAGAGATAAGGTCCAGAATTCTATGGCGAGAGACAAACTAAAAGTGGCTAGTATTATCGAGAAGTTGAGAGAGACCGGGCTTAGGTGGTTTAGACATGTGAGTAGGAGGCACCCTTTGCTTTTGCAATTTATTATCTTTCCTTGGGTTTTGTTAGTTTCCAAAAACTAACAGGGTTTTGTTTGTTTCCAAAAATAAAACACTCATCCTTTTAATCCATTTTCTTAGTCAATCCTGTTGCCATACCTTTCCAGACACGCCGAACTAAATCTACCATAACTTCTAAATCATTGATCCAATTGAAGAACTTCCTTCATCAAAGTTGTAGTCCATATCCTGTTATACAATTTTTCCTCAAGAATCACCTCCAAACTCTAATCCATTTATCCAGAATTTGCCTTACAATCTGCCTGTTTGTTTGTACTTGGGAAATTTCAATTTTTACAAAACTTCAACCATCATATCTCAAAACCATAACCACCACTTCCAGCCACTTTAGACCACCACACTCCATAATTTTGCTGTAAATATGGGTTATTAAAGCCTGGTTCCTTTCAAATGTCCATTGCATGACCGAAGATTCCAACACACCATCAAAAAAATCATGTTCAACGATCAAGATCTTGCAGTCAAGTTTGAAACTATGCGCCTAGAAATGGAGGATCTTTAGGCAAAGAATGAAGCCTTAGAGGCCCTTGTTCACAACTCTCCATTAGTCTCTAGGTCTACGGAGACTCCACAAAAACATATTGAAGATGAAGAAGACGAAAGGTCTTTTGTTATAGACCGTGGAGAACTACCAAGATGAAGAGGGAGGGGGCAATACCATGGCATAAGAAGGACAGCCGTGAGGAACCTCCCACAAACACCACTTCGGAAACAAGAGAGGCAAGAGGAGTTCTTCAATTACAAAGTTGAATTGCTACAATTTCATGGTAAGATAGATGTCAATGCTTATCTTGTATGGGTTTATACAATTGAAAGAGCCTTTGAATTGAGAGAGGTGACTGAAGAAAAGGAATTGAAACTGGTTGCCATGAGATTAAAGGGATATGCAGCCCTATGGTTGGAGAATTTACAAAAAAGAATAGTGAAAGAAGGAAGACCTAGAATCAATGAGTGGTATAGAATGAAAGAAGAGATGGATGTTGTATTTTTGCCTCCACACTATAGGCAGAAATTGATTGAACAAATGTTGAGCCTTACACAAGATTTGAAAATTGTGGAGCAATATACTATAGAGTTTGAAGAGTTTTTGATGAAGTGTGATCTTAAGAAACTGAAGAGATGATTATAAGAAGATTCCTCAAAGGGTTGAGAATTGACATACAAGACATGGTAAAATTTTATTTCTATGACTCTTTCTTTGAATTGAAAAGACTAGCTTTAAGAAGTGAAACTAGCCTCAAACACACACGATAAAAAAAAATCATGCCTCTATATGCTTTAGCCCTATCAGACTACACCCTACCATCCAAACCAAGCCCACATACTAGTGCATCCACCCCTGCCCCATATAAACCAAACCTTACGCCACCTCCAAAGCCATCCACAAACTCTCCAAATACCTCTTTCATACCAAGAAACACCCAATTTGCCCCTCTAACAAAAGATGTGTCCAAAAACCACCTCAAATGTTTCAATTGTCAAGGATATGGTAATTTCCAATCCGAATGTCCCACTAGAAAAGTTATAACTACCCAAGAAATTAAGGAGATTGAAAATAAGCTTGAAAATGATTTGCTGCATGTTGATGATATTGATGATGGCTCACGGTCATATTTGTATGATGATAATGCACTTGTTTGTGATGCAAAAGTGCTAAATGGAGAGAAGCTTGTGTTGTTGAGAGTTTTAAATTGTAAGAAAAGTGAGAAAGATTGGAGAAGAAAATCTTTGTTTCATTCTAGGTGTATGAAAAAAAGACAAATTGTGTGAAGTTGTAATAGATTGTGGAGCGTGTGAGAATGTTGTATCTAATGAGATGGTTGATAAATTGGATCTTAAAACTAAGCCACTTGATTCTACTTACAAGTTAAGTTAGTTAGATTCAAAGCATGAAATTAGAGTCACAAGAAGATGTCTAGTTCCATTTGTTATAGGTCAATATGAAGATAAAGTTTGCTGTCACGTAATTCCCATGAAAGTTTGCTATTTGCTATTTGGAAGGCCGTGGTTGTTTGACAAAGATGTACATCGCCAAGGAAGGGAAAATACTTACACATTGTTTCATGGAGGTAAAAAAATTCTACTCAAACCTTTGCTACCCGAGAAGAGGAGAAAGAAAAGAGAAGTTGGCACACTTGGAGAGATTACAAATGCATATATAAGGAAATGTAAGGCAAACTAAGGGTCTTGATGGATAACCACAAATGTTTCTCATCAACCCATAATAATACCATTAAGCATCATAAATAAGGAAATAAAACCTTCATAACTACTATCATAAAGGCTGCAAATAAAAGATCTCTTAAAGGAAAATAGATCAATGTATAAAAGGAAACTAAATGAGCAATTAAAGACTCTCATTCTTCTCATCACTTTGGCCGAGCTTGAGATGCCTTTTGGGCTTCAAAACCATGTCAAAGTGTACAGCAAAGACTTCCTTTGTTAGCCGAAATAGCTCCTTCAAATGGTTGGTTTTGGGCTTCATAAATCAAGGCTTGGCAAACTCCAAAGGGCTTCAATAAGATTTACAGCTTCAAAATAAGATTGGGCTCCTCTTCAAGGTCTTCTTCTTCGACCATGCCTTCTTCATCACAATTTGTTGGATTGAGGCCCATATTAGTAACATCTTCTAATGCTTGGCTTGATGGACCTCCATCACTAATGCTCTTGTGCGACGCTATAAGAAAATAACCCTTTGTGACTACAAGAGGGGAAAAGGAAGCCCAAACAAGAATTGGAGGGAAGTGATCAATAAAGATATGAAAGAGTTTACCCTTACCGAAGAATTGGCCAAAAATAGAAAATTATGGCGTGTTAAGATAAGGGTAAAGGATATCCTTTAAAATGCGCCAAAACAACCATAGAAGTTATTAGGATCTGTTTATTGTAAAGCTTTGATGACGTATTTACCGCTTAGGAAGTCTAACCTTAGTATCCAATTTGTCTTTTTTAGTTGTAAGTCGTAGACAAATCTTTCTGTCCTACTACTTGGCTTTTCAACTTTGGTATATGGGGAAAAGTCCTTTGAGGCCATCCGATACCGTGGGATTGTTTATATTCATATGGCTACTGCGCAAGGATCCCTAGCATAACTCAAGACAAGAAGAGTCGTACTTTGCAACTTATAAGGTATTAGTAGATTTGGGCACCATATTAGGAATTTTATTTTATTTATTTATTTTAGTTTTATTTATCTATTCTTTTAACATATCATTTTTTAACATATCTACTCTTTGAACCTACATTAATTTTTTCATTGTCACACTTATATGTGAGTCTATCGGAAACAACCTCTCTGATTCGTATTAATATAGGATTCGGACTGGGTGTGATGATGATGAAATATAAACTAAAACCAGTAAATAAAAATTGCATATTACAAAAAAAGGAGTAAAGCTAAATGAACCCTTAAAAAGTAGAGCTTTTATTCATATCTTAATTTTTATATAATTTTCAGTTCTTAAATACCATGACGGTCCAACTTTCTTTTAGATAAAAAGTTATTCTTGTCTCCTTTTCTGTTTCCATGTCAAGCCTAGTTTTAACTGATATTCCAGCAGCAAGGTCTTGAAACTTGTTCATGTTTTTCATATAGGCCAATTTAGCACTGAAATTTGAGTTAGATTCTAACATTTTGGAACGTTAAAAAGGAACCATAATGCTCGCAAAACATTTAAAATAAACTGTAACATTTGAAAAATGTTCAAAGTAGCTTCTGACTGAATAGAACAACTGACGAAGTTAAGCCTTTTGTTCCATTCAATCAAGGACTTTTTTAAATGTTTTTCAATGTTAATATTCATTTTGTACACTACAAAACGTTAAGATCAACGTGTAAACATTAGAAAGTACAGTGCTCTTTTGGCCTTTTCATATATGATATTAATGGTTTTATCTAGAGGTTTCTAATTGTGGGTGATTATTAACTAATGACTGGACGATTTAAATTTCATTCTAATCATATGGATATTCCACCAACGTATCACTATTCTACTTGTAAAACGTAGAAATTCTGCCATGAAAATGATAATCTAATCACTTTTTAGTCTGCCTTCCTTTGAACATGCATCAACTTGAAACCAAATCTCAATAGTGGAAACATATATATGATACACATTTTCTTGGTTGAAGGTGAGGTCATATTAGAAAAAACTGAGCCAGAAAGAGGATATAATTATGATAACTTCATGTTATCTATGAGTCATCAATCATGAAGTTTCGAGATTGACTTGACTAATATTCGTAATCACTAGAACATTGAATTCATTTTGGCGATACCAGTTTACATGTACAAAGTGAAATGTGAAGTTAATATATATTATTGTGTTAGGCGAATATATATACTAAACATGAATATTGGTTAAGAAACCTCTTTTATCAAAATAAGATCCAAGGAAAATTAACTTACATACACCTTATTTAGTAAAAAGCAAGAAAGATAGGTAGGGTTATAAGATGCAGGTCGGTGGGTTAGGGAAGAGAGAGCAGAAATAATAAAATTAGTTTTGAAGAGAAAAGGCATTGATGACAGGTTGACCCCCTAATTAATTATACCTCTTTAAATGCCCATTTGAATTATTATAAGGAGCAAAATATGCATACACATGTATCTTCACAATTGTAAATTAATCCCCTTTGAATTAGTAGGTATAATTGAAAGACACTACTCTTCTTTTTTCAACTGTCAAAAATTCCAGTCATACCTTCTAGCTTGTGAATCGCAGTGTCTAAAACTATGCCCACCAATTCTAACTGTCGTGAGAATGATCAATGATGTGAAGGATAAGTAAATAATGTCATTCACGTAAACTCACCCATGGTTCTGGACAATTAATGAGAGTAGCGCAAACTCAACCTCCCCAAAAATTTTCTTAAACAGAAATAGAAAAGGATTTGCATTTTTCGTGGCAAACTAGCAATAGAGCTAATTACTTCCTAGGTCCTAAAATTAGATATTGTTGGCTTGTCGAGTTATGAAATATTAATTTGAACGCCCTTTTGTAGTTTGTTCTTGTTTAAATTTGTGTGAAGAGTTATTCTAAAATAAAGAAAAAGAAAGATTCTCACATGTAATCGCATGAAAGATCTAAAGTCTCAATAGTGATTCACGTTATGCTCTAAACATGTAAATTCATGGATCAACTATTAGATAGGGAATTAATTCTAGTGATTGAAATTGAACCTTTGCATTAAAAGGTAACAAAAAGAGAAATGTAAATAGTTACAATACGATTGTTTTATAGTTATTTTGATAATTTTCACGATACAGTAGGCATCTTGAAAGAATCCAAGTAAATAAGGATTAAAAATCATTATCTTAATGTTTTATCAATTGTCTTTCAGCCTGGTTTGATATCTTTAGTAAATGTTACGGTTATTATCAAGTTGGTAGTTAATGTTTGTGATATAGCTAGATTGTGTAAGCGCAAGAGACCAGTCTTTGAAAAGCACTTCTAATGCTTTTGCATGGATCTAAGTTGCCTTGTTACGCTTCTAGACAATGCATAAGTTGACACTTGCAAACATCAAATTATACAACCGAACTTAAATGCCACGATTAGCAAGCACCAAAAGTAGGTGTTGTTGGAGCCAACCATGATCAAATCATGTGCGTAGCTGAAAAATAAATTTTTTTCGGTTTTTGATTGAATCTAGATAATTGAATACTTGAATAATTAAATTAAATAATA
>JAOQMP010000208.1:25427528-25444220 GCA_027563575.1 Erythroxylum pedicellare | reverse complement strand
TTACTTTTAGTTCAAATTAGTTTAGAAATGAAGCAATGATAAACAAATTTAAGATTGAGAAGTTCAATAAGGGCAATTTCTTATTGTGGAAGTTAAAGATAAAATTTATCCTTATAAAGGATAATTACCTTGTGACCATTAGCAAAAGGCCTATGAACTTCACAGATGAAACCAAATAGAATGGAGTGGATTTGAATGTTATTACAAATATTCATCCAGCTTTAATTAACAAACTTTTGTCAACCATAGAGGAAAAGAAAACAACAAAAGTGATATAAGATCATCTTATAAAGATGTTTAAGGAAAATTTATACTCTTAGGTTATTAAAATCAACTTTTTTGATCGAGTATATTAATGATTTGACTACTTTGTTCTCTCAGATATCATCGTTGTGTTATTAAATAAAGCACATGAACATATTAAACTTCTACTTCAAAGCCTACTTGATTGGTATTATTACTCATCATCAACTTAAACAATAATTTTCTTACTAAATACATAATATTTAATGGTATTGCATATGTTACTCTAGAGGAAGAAAGTCGATACAAGAATAAGGAAGATAGACATGCTAGTTCACTATAAGTCAAAAGCGTTAACATTGAAAAAAAGAGACTGAAAGAATATGACCTAATTGAGAGCAAAATCATAGTGAATCAAGATCAAAAATTAAAAAGAACTTCAAAGGATATAATTATAGCAAGAAATGTTACTTGAAAAAGGATTCTTGGAATTTAAATAAGAACAGTCCTAAAAAGTTTTTTGCAATTATTTCAGATGACAATGATGCTTCAAGTTAAGAGCTACTTTTCAAGCGAATTTTAACAGAAAATGGATCCATCATTACGAAACTATATTAAGAGGACCTATATACAATTATGGTAACTATCCTATGAAAGTTGGTTGTATTAGAAGCATCAAGTTAAATATATATGATGGTACAATGTGTACTTTTCATGAATTGCAACATATAAAAACCTTAAAAAAGAATTTGTTGTCTCTAAGATGACTAAATGATATTGGGTATAAAATAGAAATCATCAATAATATTTTAATGATTATTCAAGGCGTGCTTATACTTATGAATGGAGAAAAAAAGGTACAAAACTTATACAAATTAAAGGGAGAGACAATGCTAGAAGTAAAAGCTTCAATTGCTTTAAACTATCTAAGTGAATGAATATCCTTGTTAAAGAAAATCTAATTCATGGGTTTAAGAGGTATCACTATGCTTTTATAAGTGTTGCATTATAAGTAATCCAAATTGTGTAACTTTTAACAAATGAAATTAAAAAGAAAGGTCATTTTTGAATTAGTTCACTCTATTATGTGGCAAACATAAAATCTATCCCTAAGAGGAGCAAAGTACTTTGTCTCTTTAATTAATGATTAATTTTATAAGGTGCTGGGTGTATCATTATTAAGAGGAAAGTAGATGTATTCTCGATCTTTAATTTTTTTAAAACATGTATTGAACTTGACTCCGGTGAAAAGAACAAGTACTTAAGAATAGATAATAGAGGAAAATATACTAGTAATGAAGTTTGATTAATTATGTAAGAAATAAGGAAAATATAATAATAATGAAGTTTGACCAATTCTGTAAGAAAGAAGGTGTCAAAAGATAGTTCAATATTTCATATATTTAATAAAATAGAATCAGGGAGTGGATGAACAGAACTTTGTTAGAAAGAATGAAGATAATTTTAGGAGCTATAAGGTTAGATAATACATTCTAGGCAGATGCAATCAAAACAATTTATTATATGGTGAATCATGTTCTATCATTTCCAATTAAGTTGAAAATGTTGATGGAGAAGTGGATTGGGAAGTTGGTGGATTATCCCATCATCCGTATATTTAGAAATCCTATGTAAGCGATGTATAATGACAAAGAAATCACAAAACTGATCCAAATTCTATGAAATGCTTATTTTCAAGATATATTGATGAAGTGAAGGGGTAAGCCTATGCAATCTTACTACCCATAAGGTTATTGTCATTAGGGACATTATTTTTGTTAGAGATAAATTAAAAAGGGAAAAATAAGACAACAATACTTCATACAAAAGTTTAAAGACTACTATATAAGTGGAAAAGGATTTTGAACAAGATACGTATTTTAAAGTAGCATTAAAGAAAGATATTCAATAATTAATTGAGTCTAGAGCTTTTGAAGTTTTTTTTATTAAATCACTCAAAAAGACTACTAAATTGACTTTCGCTTTATATAATGAAGTGTTATATAATATACTAAATTTAACAGAGGATAGAGAGCCACTAACTATACAAGAAGCATTTGATAATCTATATGCCTCTTAGTGGATGGTAGGGATGTAGGAAGAAATTGAAGTTGTTTTTAAGAACTTGTACCAATACTACTAGGAGGAAAGCAAACTGATAATAAATAGGTATTTAAGATCAAGAGAAATGATGACGATCAAGTTTTTTTTTTTTGAAAAATTAATGATGAAGATCAAGTTGAGTGTAAGATTAGAAATGAAAAGATATGCTAAAAAATAATAAATTGATTTCAATAAAATAATCTTCCATATAATTCAACTTATTATAGTCAGAGTAGTTTTGATAATCTATGTTATGTTTGAATTACCTCTAGAACAACAATATATGAAAATTTATTTTCTTTATAAAGGTCTTGAGGAAGAAACTTAGATGGTCCAACACAAAATTTTGAAAAAAAAAGAAAAAAACTTGATGTATAGGTTGAACAAATTTTTATATGGTTTTAGATAGGCATTAAGGTGTTGGTATAAGAGAATTGATTCTTTCATCATTGCCTTAAATTCAACAAACTTAAGATAAATCCTTGTGCATATTTTAAGAAGTTTAATTATATGATTGCATTATTTTGTTATTGTATATAAATTAAATATTAGTTGCAGGCCCTAAAAAAGACTGTGTTAAAGAATTGAAGGCACAATTGGTTATAGGATTTAAAACAAAGGTGGGACCAATAAACAAGATTCTATGGTTATAAATTCACTAAGATAGAAATAGTAAGAAGGTTTGTCTTTCTTAGATAGAAAAATTACCTAAGAAAATGATGTTTTAATATGTAAAATTACAAATATTTGTCCCTCTTCTTATTAGTTTCAAGTTATCCTTTAGTATGAGCCTTAACAATAAAGATGAGAGGATAAAGATATCTAAAGTATTGTATAATTCATTGGAATACTGGAAAAGGGATCCTAATATATATTAAGGGGACCTCTAATGTTACATCGCAATATAGAAGATCATAACTTACTATCAAAGGATATGTTGACTATGATTATGTCTGTGGCCTTGATAAACGTAAAATCACTATAAGTTAGGTGTTCAAGCTTAGTAGCAGGATTGTAAATTATATTTCAAATTTACAGTTAGTTATAGCTATCGTAGCAGATATCATCGTATACTTGCTATGGAAAGAAAGGAGCATCGACATATTCCTAAATGATGAAAAACTAATTAATCAACTCACTTATGAGCTAATTAGCTAGATTAGGGAATAATTTGTAACTAACCAGGTTGCTAGGTATTGTGATCCCCCATTAGATTGCTCTTGAAGGGTTGATACTCAAGTTGCTAGCTAAGAGGCTTGGGTTAACTCCACAAAATCAAAGGGGTTGATAATTAACATCACAAACTCAAAACTTAAACATCATATGGTTCAATCTAGCCATTAACTTGCTTTCACTAATATAGAAGCTAAGTTATCTTGTTGTATCTGGCTATATCAAATTATTATATTACTTACTACTCCAATCTTGTTATCTTGGTTGTTGCAAACTTGTTGTTTATATAAATTTATTTACCTTTCAAAAAATAAAAGCAAAATATGTAGAGGATATACAAGCCAATAAAGAAGTTGTATGGTTGAAATTGATATTAGAAGAACTTGAGCATAAACAACAGAAAGTTCCATTGTCTTGTAATAATCATAGTGTTATATCCTGAGGAAGGAATCCATCATTTCATTAAAAAACTAAACATATACAAGTTCAGTTTTAGTTCGTTTGTTAGAAAGTGGAAGAAGAAACTATGAATATGCAAAAAGTCCATGTCAAAGACAATTTAACAGATTTTATGAAGGAATAATCAACAATGATAGATTTCTTTAGTTATAATCCTTGTACGACTTAGTGAAAAATGTAAACATGACCATAATAAATTGGTGTGAAGATTGATTGGTCTTCAATCAAATCTTCAAATGAGAAATTGTTAGAAGAATCGAAATATTACTCGTAATATTGAACTATTAATTATATTAAAAATCTAGATAAAAAGATAAATAATTAATATTACAAAAGTAAATATGAAAATGTGTAATAATTATAACAAATTATAACGTATGACTAATTATTTTCATTCATTTGAAACTGAGGAACCCGCAAGCCATTACTTTTTGGATGCGCATTAGATAAACCTCCGAATTGATGCAATAGCTTGCAAATCACGCCAATCGGTACTCTGCACTAAACAAGCCCTGTATGACAGGCTCGATCAAGAGAGCGTAGGTAGGGAGAATTGAACACAAGACCTTTTGGCCTCATGCTCCTCCACTCCACCATCTCGACCACCCCCTATTACATTGAGAGGCATTAATGTGCATTGAAGTTCTCATCTGATGCTTCGTAAGAGGACCAATAAGAGATTGAGATGCTCATGAGGAATTATCTTTGGTCTAGGAAATTAGAAAACTTTTAGAGGGGCCAAAGTGAAGTGGAATGATCTATGTCTTCGTAAATAAGAAGGAGGCTTAGGGCTTATCTTATTGCAAGCTATGAATTGCACATTGCTCGCAAAGAGGATATGAAGGTTGTTTAATTATAAAGAGGCACTATGGTCTAAATTTATACATGAATACTATCTCTCTCTATAAAATTAAAGAGAGGAACACTCTTGGTGTTTGATTCAAATTTTTAGACTTAAAGCTCATGTTTCACCTGCTTTCAAACACTTGATAAGGAATAGGCAGCTCATCTAATTTTTGTTTAATAATTAGACTAGCTTCTGTCCAATTTCTTTATTTTTTCTTTATAATGCCATTAAAAAATCATATAAAGAACCTCAATCCATTACATATAAGAGAGGATCTATACTCTCTTACTCTAAGGATTCCCAATTAAGCCATATTTTTGAAGGAAATTAGAGATACAAATTCAAAAGGGCGGGAATTTTACTAGAGAATCTTCTTGATTGTCAAAAAATCCCAACTCGATTGATAGAGTAGTTTGGGTAGCAAATACTATACAGAGATTTGTAAATAAAACCTGTTATGAAATCTTTAGACCCCGTGGCCCTAAAGTTTCATGGTTTCATCTAATTTGGTCAAATACACTCTCACTGAAGGCTTCATTTATTGATTGGCTCGCAATGAGAAAGAGGCTTTAAACTAGGAAGAGATGCTTTGAAAGTCGCAAACACCTTGTGATTATTATGTCAGATGGCTCTTGAAACAAATGATAATTTATTTTTTCAATGCCCTTATTAACATGTTATATGGTCCGAGATTTAGCACTTAACGCACCCAATCTGCAATGAAAGAGAATGGCTAGGGATCATGGAATGTACTGCATATGCAATTAGATCCTTGAAACAACATGCTCAGATACTTCAAACTACTGTCCTATATTGCATTTAGCCATTTGAAGAGAAAGAAGTAGCAAATTTCACAAAAGTCTACCTAAGGACAAGTATATCACAATTACCCATAAAACTTAAGTGGAAAATTCCTAACGACCAATATTGACAAGATGACATTAAGTACTCAAATGAAGAATAATTAGAAGCTGACATGATATGTCAGATTGTGCTAGTTGGATTGAGTAGTTGTAACTCTTGTTAATCGTAGATGGTTAAGTAATAAGTGTTACTAGTCTTAGGTCCCTCAGGGACCAGTAGCTGTAACTCTTGTTAATCATAGATGGTTAAGTAATAACTGTTATTAGTCTAGGGTCCCTCAGGGATCAGTAGCTGTAACTCTTGTTAATCGTAGATGGTTAAGTAACAAGTATTATTAGTTTAGGGTCCCTCGGAGGCCAGTAGCTGTAACTTTTGTTAATCGTAGATGGTTAAATAACAAGTATTATTAGTCTAGGGTCGCTCGAGGACCAGCAGCTGTAACTCTTGTTAATCGTATATGGTTAAGTAATCAAGTTTTATTAGTCTTGGGTCCCTCGGGGGCCAACTCTTTATATCAACCTTGTTGCGAGCTTAAAGCTTTATCAATTAATGTATTCTTCATTTATTTTTCGAGAAAAACTTACAATAAGTGAATGAATATATATGATATAACTCCTCTTTTTAGTCATAATAATATTTCTTTTAATTTTAATTGAGCTACAATTTTACTAGATCTCCTAATTATTATTAACACATATATTATACCAGTGAATGTGAGACCAACATAGTTAAATAGTATTATGATCCTGAAGAATCTTAGCAAACTTAAATGTAAGGACTTCAATTCTTTCTTAAACGTAACAAAATAGGAAAGTGAAAGTGGTGGACGTAAGCTGGGAGTTTAGGTGAAAAGGATTTAGCTTCTTTCTTTGATTTTTGTTTTTTCAGAATAATTACGTCGGAATGTTTAATGTCAGCTTGTGCTCCAGTACAGATTTCACTTCCCATCTTCATATCTTCAACAACATATTAACTTGGAAGTGTTTCTGGTGGTAGTTAGACAGTGATGTGCCAGGTCCTCTGAAATGAAATTATATTCTTCAAAATTTTTAGAAAGGTGACAAGGAAATAAATGTCACTGTTACGTGTGCAATATGATATTAAATTTTGCCAAAGCACGAATGGAAAGAAAATAGGAAAAAGAAACTTAGAAAATCACTTTCCCATCCCTTATCATTAGTTTGGCCAACAAAGCAATGCCAAAAGGCACTACAGTACTACGGATGTCATAGCCATTATTTTTCCCTTGCCTGCATTCAATTTCTGCCTAAAAATGTGAAGCGCCATAGGAGCTAATTGGCCAAATCACAAGTTGCCAATTGTGCAGGTTCAATTCAACCCCACCTAACTTAAGATTTGCCAACTGCCAGAATTTGCCTTCGATCATTGTCACGTTGACATGACCAAAAGAGTAAGGACTGAAAAATGAAAGTAAATGCTCTAAACCATAACCACAAAGACGTGGCGGCTCAAGTTCATATCTTTCCGCTGTGTTTCGTAGTCAGAATTCCATGTATAATCTGAGTTTCCTGGGCTGGTAACCCCCAGGCCCCATCGAAAACCTTTCAGTTTAGCTCGTGTTTTAGTTAAACTAGAAAAAAAGTTGGGTGATCATTAATATCATAAACAGGAAAATTGAATATTTTTTCAAATAAAAGTTTATTTTGATAACAATAGCCACTGAAAATCACTTATTATTGAATATATAATTGATATCATTCTCATTATAGTAAGATTGACAATAATTAATATTATAAATACAAAAGAATTTTGATATAAAAAGCAGGATCATAGCAACAGGAAACACGTAGGGGTAGGGATAACATACAATAAAAGCCAAAGGCCTTTTCTAAGGCACTGATTTTGACCTCTACTAACTTGCCGACTGCTTTGACATAAACATCCAAGTCTAGTCGAAGAAGTACTAACTAATTCTATAGACTTGAGTAGTCTAATTATGTTGAAAATATTCATCATGATTTGAAAGGCAACTATTCGGTCCGCTTCTTCCCTTATCACCCGTCAAAGCCTGAAGATATGGAAACATCACTTGAAATTCAAATAAGTTGCAACAAAATTAGTTAAGTCAATTGACTAACATTTACACTGAAATCTAAGTTGAATTATAATGTTTCGGAGCGATTAAAGTGAGCCTTAACAATACTAAAATGTTCAATATGAACTCAAATGTTTAAAAAATGTTCAAAACAGATACAGACTAAACAGAGTTACTCACAAAATTTAGCCTTCATTAGGGGGCTATTTTGAACATTTTTCAAATGTTATCATTCATTTTAAGTGCACAAAATTCAACTCAGATTTTAGTACAAATGTTGGGGTTAAATTGCTACTTTTGCCAAATTAATAAGAAAAATACATTGATTTTCAGGACAGGGGTAAACGTACACTGAACCTACAACAAATAGGTGAATTTACAGTCTTACATTCTGAACATACAAAACACTCCGGAAAATAAGAACAGCTTTTACTAAAATTTCAAGCAAATAATAGCCTTAAAAAAAGAGCTATCAAATGCCCCTTCAAGTGGGTTATGAACAAAATGAAGGAACAAGATGTTTCTACTTCTCATTTCAGTTATCTTTTGAGCAAATAATAGCTTCAAGTAAAAATAGCTATCATTTGCCTCTTGGATCAGTCGACCTCTGATTTGCATTTCTACATCATTACTTCAAGATGCGTATTACGGCAAGACCCACGGCAGAGATGGAAATAAGTGTACCAATGCAATGCTTTATCACATCGAATTTTGCTGCTTCGAATTCTGCCCTTAAAGCATGAATTTCCTGAAATTAATATCACAAGAGAAAAATATAAAACATCAGAATGCAGCATATGTTAACCACACTTTAATGCAGCAAACCCATTGCTCTCACCTTATCAAGCTTGTTAGTGAGGTTACACGTTTCAGAATTCTGGTTTGCTACTTGATCCTGTATTCTCCTGTATTGATTGAAAATTACATGAACATGTCAATTATTTAATTCACAAATACAAGAAAGTAGCTCAATTATGGCTTCCTTACCCCCTCTCAAGATTCAAATCCAACTGTTGCCCTGCAATGACTTTGTCAAATTCATGCCTTCACAGAACCGTCATCAAATTCATTAGAGAATGAACTAGAATTCATTGGCCAGATTACATCACCTACAATTCCATACCTCAATTCATTGCGCATCTTCTCAATATCATCTCGAAGCTTTTCATTCTCATGTTGCAACAATGATAAATGGCGGTTCTGCATTAATACTTCTGTCAAATGACATTGTAGAACCAAGCATTGAAACTTTACAGGTTGGAAGAACAGGTATGCAACAATGACATCAAAACGTAACAGATTGAGGGGCCAAGAAGACAACTTTAGAAAATAACGGACCAATAACCTTACACAAAAAATTTCTTCATTGTCAATTCCACCAGTTTTGCAATCAATTGAGAGCAGTTATTTTTCTTAACTAAGGGATTTGATTGTTCAGGCACTGAAATGCGTTCTTATTCTTTAATACAATAACGGGGTTAACAGTTTCCCGATAAAAATTCTCTAAGAATGTTGCTTCTTCATGAAACTACATTCCTCGGGAAAATTTCAACCAGTGCCTAATATAATAACTTAATTTACACTAGATTGGACGGTGTTAGAGCAAGGAAAACGTCCTCATAGTATAGTAACTAAAAAATGTACCAAAAATAAAGTAACTAAATAGGAACAAATTATAAAGCAGAGTAAAGCTTTCTACTCCAACAAGATCCTTGGACCGAAATATCAAATGCACAAGAACACCATCAAAGGGGGTTAGTAATGCATGAGAAACATAGAGAGATGAGATATAAAACAATTTGTAGGGCTGTTTTAGCTGAAACTTCACCCTAAAAAATCCATTAACAGTTATGCTTTCAATGATAGGAATTATACATGTGACCAGGCAGGATGCTTAAAGGAAAGACGCAGAAAGCCGAGTAATTTATAAACTAAAAAGGTTTCGAACAGACTTGTACAGACCAACCAACAACATGATGTGAGGTATATCTAGTCACAGCTGTTGACAATGACAAAAATTATAATGACAAAAAGGTAGCTCGTCACGATTGACGGAATTTAGAACCTATCAATTACCTGCAGACTTTGCACTTCGGTTTTGAATTTGGACAAGTTGGTTTCTTGAATCATTTCATTCTAAGAACAAAACAAAATTGCACGTGGAAAACATTATTCTTTTATTTTGGATGGCTCGACATTCCAGAACAACGAAGATTGAACAGACTTGTAATTAACAAACAGATGCTTACTTTCTCCATCTCTGTCTTGGAAACAACTGTATGAGCAATATTCACCAGGCTGTCGGTCAAAACTCCAGTAACGGCAGTTGTGATGGCCTCAGCTTGCTTAGATGGCATGCCCACTACCTCCAATTTCTTCACCTGAACACATGCAGCAGAAAGTTCATAGCTCTGCAGATTATTTAACATTCGAAAATAAAAGGAAAAAAAGAAGAAGAAACGAAATAGAACCAAACGGTAAACAAGAATGATGGATTACAAGAGCAAAAGTATCAACAAGAAGCAATCCCTTTTCATTGGATTTCACAAGCTGAGAAATGGGTCTGCGCGGACAAAACGAAGCCAAGAAGTCACACGAAGCTTTTGCGCGAGAATCAAAATTTCCATTTCTACCGAACAACGACCCTCCACAGTAGCTTCCTATTTGACTTGCCCGCCTACAGGACGCGGCAGCAGCAGCCATTAGCTGTTACAGAAAGAAAAACTCCAGCTTTCTATATCCACAACGATTATCTTGGAATCCAGAAGTGAAAGAATGAAAGAAATCTTGAGATTTGACGGGTTCTTTTGTTTATTGGGATTTGGATTTCAGTCATTTCGCATGGAGCAATTTGACACCAGCAACAAATTCATCTTTCTTGTCATTAGAACAAGAAATGTACAGTTGAGGAGGACAGTTTCTAGCCATGGAATGAATTATGAAATATGAAGCCCTCCCCATTTCTCAGAAGTTGCCGTGTGCCTCGTTTTGCGTTTTTGTTTCACTCTTGTCTAATAATTCAGTATTGATCTATGTTTAGCTACTAAATTACAAGACACGCCAACTACACTAATTTTGGCTTCTATATTATATTTTAATCCAATTTCTGTCTCGTAAATGCGATTGACTAAAATTTGGAGTAGCTTGTTAAATAAGACCAACCAATGCTCAAAACTAAAACTCGTACCTAAATCTTAAAATTTAAGAAAAATGACTATGGGTACAATCATTAAGCTGAAAAAATGTACTCTTTTGTAGCTAGAGAGAGAGAGAGGCTGAATGAGGATGCATTTAGGCAGGAAACGTACAAGAAATGGGCAGTGGGCCAACAGCAGCCTCATCGAGGATGCATTCAGGCAGGAAACGTACAAGAAATGGGCAGTGCACCAACAGCAGCCTCATCCCTTAGTGAAGACGCCGCCAACCATTGGCATCTTTCATTGTCAGAAAATGAGACAGGAGAACGATAAACAATTGGATTTGAATTCCAAAATCTCTTTATTGTATGAATTATATAATATAAATAGCCTAGGTTGGTTGACCTTACAAATTATGTGCATATATTTTCATGAAAGAGAGGCGGAATATGCACCTCTACCATTTGGATTTGCATCCCTCTTCTAGCAGAGGACATAAGAAGAAGAAGCAATCACCTCTCCGGAACAATATTTTTTAAAACCCTGAATGAGAAACTGCATTGTCACACTATTGTACATATCCAAAGCACACTATTTCTCTACATGCTTAAATCTCAAACACGGCAATCTGTTTAAGTTTCGTATTTATCCCTTAGCCAAACGCTCCGTTTCAATCTTGGATAATAGCTCATTCTTTCTATCCTTCAAATCAACCCACAGCTTCTTTTGTTGGTTCCCCCAGAAATGTCTTAATTTTGTAAAGAGTCTATGAGAAGGGAGTTACGAGTCCTGATTGCATGTCTTCGTGTTTGCGGATTTGTGACTGCAAGTTAGGAAACAAGTCCTTTCTGCAGATTGCGTGTGTCCCATCATTTCTTTTCTCATTTTTTTTATAAGAATAATAAATAAATCACAACAAACTTTTGCTAGAAAATAAAAAAGGTTAAATTCATAGCATCATGTAGAGTTTGGCAAACTATTCGTATGAATCATGAGAAAGTCATCATAACCTTCTTCTTTTTTCGTATATTTTTACAAAAAAAGTTATTTCCGTAACTTAAACATGTAATATTCTAATTCCAAAGGAGCAACCTTACATAATAATAATGTATCATTTTTAAAATTATAGAAAGGTTATTGATTGTTTTTAAAAATCAAGAGATAAGTTCATAATGTGCTAAACTATTAGGGAGTCCAGTGATTATAAGATTCAATTATTAAATATTAAACATTTATAAGATTCAATTAGTTAAAAGAGTATATTATAATAAAATTTTAAAATTTTCCTAATTTTGCAATAATAACCAAAAGGTTAAATTCGTTGGACCTCTATAGTTTGACTTATTATTAATGTACTATATGACTTTTAAAAACTTTCAATAACTCCCTTATATTTTGGTTTTATAACATCAATCCCCATGTAGTCAATTTTCGCCAGTAGACTTTAAAATGATGTCATATAGTTCCACCTGTAGAAAATGACATCGTTTTGAACGTTGTAATTGGAGATTTTAACGGAAATTTATGGTAGGGAGATAGGTGTTATAAAACCAAAACTATAAGAGGCTATTGATAATTTTTAATAGTTAGGGAATGCATTAATAATATGCCAAACATCATGGGGTCCATCGAACTTAACTTTAACTAAACCACGAAAAGTAACAATAAATTGCTCGACTTCCGATTTGTTGCAAAAGCAACTCGTTATTAACCTTGCAGTTAATATTATTAACATAACAACATGTCACATCCATATGGCAATAATGGAACCTATTATTGGAAAATTAAGTGGGATCCAATCTTACATACAATAAAATAAATATGAAACTTTTTTGTTGAATTTTTCAAAAGTTAAGATCACTTAAATTCTATAATATGATTAACACATAAAATATAATAAAACATGAATCAAAATTCTTACCTTATTATGAAGCTCAATTATTTTCTTATCGTTTCCCTCGAATCATTTCTGAAATTGGCTCATCTCAATCACCATATATGTACAAGTATCCAACCTCTAACAGTATCCACATAGCAAGTTGAGAGAATTCTAAAATTATTATAGAGAGGGTTGGATAAGAAGTACTAGCTTCCTTAAAGCCTATGCCTATTTGTAATAAGTTTTAGACATTTTAGTAATTTAATTTAAACAAAATTATAATTTAAATTAAACTTTAACTGGAATTACAACTAATTCTAGTTAAAAATCAATTGTGCCTAAATAAGATCTAATATCTTATATTAGTGCTTATTTATTAACTATCTCATATTTAATCATAACGTTTCTCAAATTTTACAATCAATTCTAACTTGATTAAAACATCTTTTTTTTAACTTGTTTTTTGTATTTAACTTGTTAAGTTTCCAAATATGTTATCATTGGATATAAATTATGACTTTAAATTATATTCAGGATTAGATAAATTAAACGCCTTTAATTCATCTTTAATTCTTTAATTAAATAATCTATATCCATATATTAAGATTAGCGCATAGCAACAAATCCTAACCACCTAAATATTTAGAAAATTTAAAATAATTTTGACCAACTCTTTTGTGCATGATTTTTCATGTATAATTCAATCCTTTCATCATATAATGTTACAATTAGACATAGAGTGTGAAAATAATGTCTACCTTATTTAAGCCCAATCATGTTATTTCTTTGCCATTAGCAATTGATTCTATTAATGATATTTATAAATTAATTACAAAGTGTCTTTCCACTTTGGCCAGAGATTTTTCAAGTCAATATTGATTTAGAACAATGTCCTAAATAACTTGACAATATCGAATATTATATTAATCATTCAACTATCTACATATAATTCATACCATATCCAATGACTACTGATTGAGCTACCTTGAATAAAATAGTTCATAAGTAATATCAAAGTACAACAATCCCTACATGAGATATTTTAGAGATCTCAAGTCAAAGGATCACTCATAATGATAATTTTCATAGACATATAAGTAATGTTCTAAATTAAACTCTCATATGGGTCAATTCAGTGAACTTGTTCTCTAACAAGTACCCATATATTTGTTTAAGTATCTTTGTACTTTAGCATGTGAGATCGTTCACTTCCTTCATAAGGAAGAAACATTTTTATTTTCTATTAATACTCATTCTCACTAAAACAATGATTATGAATAATTTAGGGATAATACAAAAATGCAATATGAATTTTATAATTATGATCTCATCATAATTTTATTTATCGTGTACATTTATTATATGAATTTTATCAAATACATTTGAATATATATAAGATAAAGAATGCCTTTAAATATTTATATTACTAAACTATAAACAGTCAATTGCCTTTAGGCCATAAACCAACACATGTTAGGTTACTAAAGGAAAAAATTAAAAAAATAAAGATTTTGATTTGTTTCTTCTTAGATGACACTTTTCTCTACACTCCTAAACCTACCATCACCCATTTCTTTGTATTCTTCGTCACTACTCCCTATTCTCTATAATCCAATGCCCCATCACTGCCACCACTACCTTTGGTTTCTTTGTAACCTCAATCACTACCTCCTATTCTCTATAACCCAACCTACCACTATTGCTACTAGCGCTTTCCATTCTCTATAACTCAATGATTACACCATTGCTTACCAAAACCTCCTCTTTTTTGCATCCTAATAAGAATAACACCAATGCCTCCTTTTTTATTCCATAACTCTTCAAATTTTCAAGTAATATTGAGAGAAGATGTTACTTCTGATAATGTTTTATCTTAAATTTGAAATGTAAATGGTCTGCATAATAGTCTAATGTCAATGGTTTTTTGATAATTAGTTGTAGTTATGTTTTTTGTCAACTTTTTTCAGTACAAGTAACTACTAGATTTGCTATGATTTTTTAGTGTTCTATTTTTTTTTGCTCAAGTTTCAAATTCTCATTTTTTCCTTAATCAACGACTTTAATACTATAGGAAGATAATGTGGGAGATAACTTTATTACTTTAAGTTATATGCTTTTTATATCCCTTAATAGATATTGGGATAAACTTACTATTGAAAATGTGTTGATAAATCCCAAAGAGTGGATATGTTGAAGGTAGATTGAGTTCTTTGATTCTTTAAAAGGCTATTGCCTTTAACAATGGATTCTAGCATCCTGTGGGTATGGGAAAGATATAATGGATGTTAAATAGGGCACCCTTGATGATGAGATGAAGATTTTAACATACTTCCTACACTCATCAAGCTTAGGATTGCATGAATGAATTTTAGGAAAACACTATTTATTATAGATATTTGTTCAAGTGAATCACATCTCTTTTTTACCTTTGCTCTTGAAGAAAAATTAACACCATTAAGGTGATGCATGAATCAAATCATTTGAAAGATAAGGTATTGTATGTCACTTAGAGAAAGCTCGTTAGACACCATCTGACCAATTTTAATGATATGTTTAATCTGAACTAGTTTTTTAACATATTTAGTAATTATAAAATTCGTTATTAACCTGAAAATATTATTTAATTTTAACATAAATTCACGTTTCTTTAGAAACATTACTAACATCTAATGAAATATTGGATGGTAGGTGATTTTAATATTTCTCTTTTTTTTGATGTTGTAGAAAGTAAAAAATATTTATAAGGAAAATTTGAAATGTTATTTCATCAGAATTTAGCATTGTATGTTTATGTTTCCTATATGTTAGCTAATGATCATAATGAAGGAAACTATTTGTGCTCAATATATCATTCCTGATGGTACTCTTACTTGACACTTGGCATCTAATTTTAAGAAAATTATATCTTTTTCTTCTTTCCTTTGTTTACTTATTAAGCCATCAAATTGAATAGCTTATTAATATTCATTGTTAGATACTAATACTCAAATTATTTATAATACAAATTTTGGTAAATTTGAATTTCATTATAGTAGGTTATTGGAAAGAAATAGCGATAACAAAATATGTTAGGTACATGATCAAAAGGAAGAAGTATGTGGACGTTGATGAACTTAGCATGTTAGTATTAAAAGGAGTGTTAGATACAAAAAACATTAAGTGATATCTATGTTATACAAATTCTTAATGAGTAGATGAGATGTTTAAGAGAGTTAAGCTTACACCATGATAGAAACATATTGTCAATGCTTAACCACATGCAAGACTTTATCATAATGTTCAATATTATTGTAAGTATGGTTATAAGAATCCTACAATAGATGGTAAAGGCAATGAAAATAATACTTAAAAGAATATGAGTGTGACTGAAGAAGTATTATTCTAAGTTAAGGTGGAACAAGATGAAGAAGATTTTCTTAATATAGAGATGAGTACATCTAGAAATGAATCATTAGAAGAAGAAGTATATGTAACTAATAATGAAGAATATCTTAATGTGAGAAAAAGAAAGACAAGACATGTCCAAAAGGTTTTTTAGTAGGTTAGAATGTGATGAAGTTGATAATAGGGCTGGAAATAATGGAAAAGACCAATGTTATGAATATCGTATTGGACTTGATACTGGATTATCTAGTATGGTACTGTGCCAGTACTGGTTAATACCAAGTACCGTTTTAGGTAATTTTTTAAATTTATGAAATAGTCTCTAATTTTTTTAAAAATTACAAAATAATCCATGGTACAGTTGTGCTGTATACTTTTAACCTTATTTCTAAAAATTATAATAATTACAATTGTAATTTAATTTATAAAATTGATTTAATAATTATTCATAAATATAATTAAATTTAAAATATTTTTAAAATATATAAATTTCAAATAAATTTTGATTTAATAACACATATAGATATATATATATATATATAAATAA
>JAOQMP010000208.1:25403236-25421251 GCA_027563575.1 Erythroxylum pedicellare | reverse complement strand
ATCTTTTATATGGATTATAATATAAGTAAAACTAATATAAATATATATATATATATATATAAAAAGTCAAATAATATTATATAAATCTCAAAATAAACGCGAAGATGTGTTTGTAGGTATTGTGGAAATTATGTGTAAAAACATGAGAGTAAAGGGGACTAAAAAATAGGCTCATTAATTTATTTGAAAAATCTACCTGAAAAAGAATTTTTTTGAAAAGCTTCAAATTTAAGTTTCTCAAAAAGCTGTATTTTAACTTCAAAAAAGTCATTTCTATGGGAAAAAATGCTTTTGAATTTTACAGTCAGACACTAATTTTTCTTAAAAACAACTTTTGAGATAGAAAAAAAAAGTACTTATTAACTCTTCAAAAGTTGAAACAAACAGACACATAAAGAACATAAAAAAAGTGTGAGTCGAACTCTTATCCATCCAAGCAATGTAATGTAATTGTCTTAATAAAAATTCAGTACTCTTTAAACGACGTACATAACACAAAAAAGCATGACTCCAACTCTTATCCAAGCAATGCAATGTAATCGTTTTAATAAAATCTCGAACCCTGAACACAGCTGGACAAGCAACAAGAGAATGAGCAAGCCAGACGCTGAATAAGCAGACAACGTGAAGCCGGATAACATTAAGCAGAGATGCAGGCAAGCAACCAAGTAGGCAACGTGAAGCCGAGTGGAGACGAGAAGAAACAGAAGAAACCAAGCGGACAAGCAAAGAAGAGGTGTTAATGTTATCCCTAATTTCCCAAAATATTGAAGTATTTTGCATGTTAATTTTTAGTGGGATATTAAATTTCTTTTTGGTCCATTATTATATGTCACGTGCATTCTCTTATTAATTTTCTAATAAAAATTTTACTTAAATGTTTTCAAAAGGTCAATATTTTTAAAGATTAGGGAATGAGTTAAACCGCACAAAAAAATCCGACTCTTATCCTTTTAACAAATGTACAATTTTCATTTCAAGAAAAATAGTTCCACTTCAAGCCCAACCGGTTAGATTGCCGGTGTCAAACATGACAAACGTAACTCGGCACATTTTGCACCAATTTTCTGTCAGGGCTTGGTTCTTGTTAAAAAAGTGTCAGAAAATGTCAAAACAAGGGGCATTTTCGACATTATAAATTGATCAGGTTGGCATAGGTCACGTTCACCAAATGCCTCAATTCGTCCTATGTAAGTGTATGTATCTAAGAGAAATTATCCTTGCATTTATCTTTTCAATTATCCCAATGCAGAACTTTTATGAGCTATATATATATGAACCACGAAAGAATATGATGCTACTTTTCAGTGAACATTCACAAAGGGCAAATTTCCCCCGTACGAATGATTAATTACAGAATTACATGCACCCTAAATGTGGCCGGAAAATGGACCTCTAACTTCCCGGATGCCAATAACTACATGATGCTCCCTTCCTGCAGTACCCGTTCTCATAGAATTTACACACTCGCTGCCCTCTGGGTGGAGGCCTGAAAGGACCACTACCATTTCCAAAAACACCAGAAAATGGCTGCCTGTTCCACGATGACTTATCCCTCCCATAACCTGAATCTCTTCCTTGGTGATAACTTCGATGCTCTCTTCCACCTCCATATCTATCCTCAGCATGCCAGGGTTGGCTTTCCCATCCACTTATATTCCCCGTAGAGTTGGTTGCATTCGTGTTAACAGGTTGTTGATGAGCTGCCCTGTCCCCAGCTCCCCAGTCCATGTTCTTATCTCCTTGATAAACCCCACCCAGGCTTAGATTGGCACTTCCTTTGAAACTGCTCCGGTTGAAATCAGACCCTGCTTGCCACTGGCTAACAGCACAAGATGCGGGTGGCTGGATTGCTGAAACTCTGCCCTCTTGGTTAACTATTGATGGTGGAAGAGGCTGTATTTCCATGCCTGCATCCCATTTCTTAACTAGAACATCACCAAGCTTTGCATCTCTCCCCACTTCAGCTATTCTAGAAGACTGTCCTCTATAATTCTTCTGAGGATCAATCCTTCCGGCCCGCAAAATTTGGTGTGGTTCATCCTGTAAACTTGCCTCGGATGATTTTTGAGACATATCGAGACATTTATCTGTTACAAACGAATGGGAAGATATTTTTGCAGACTGATGCAATTCATCAATCAAAGGTGAACGAGATGGCATTTCAGATGCACAAATTGGCTCACCCATCACATTGCAGTGGGTTACATGAGATAGCTTAGGTGGTTGACCATTTCCTGACAACTTAGATGGCATTTGCGATACTCGAATGCATTCATCCGTTACAGTTTTATGTGAAGGCACGTTGGATAGCTTAAGACTGAGTGGCTCATCAGCTGCAGTCATCCGAGAAGGCACCTGCATATCTCCAGTGGAGCTAAATGCATCACTTTTTCCAGGATCAGGGGCTGGGCTAAATCTCCCAACAGGACTAAAGCAATCATCGTCAGAATCGTGTGTCAGTTCCTCACATCTCATTTTTGAAGTAGGAGAAGACATGCCACCAAGAGACTCCATAGCTTCAACTTCAGCCAAAAGATCTGAAACAGATTCATCAACTAAAGAGAACTCGTTGGACTCTGGAACCATTGACTGCCAAACGGTGGTATCAACTGCTAGGTTTGCTGGGGTAGTATGTGTGAGTTGACCACATCCTGAAGTAGGTGTAGCAGCATGATCAGTAGTTCCTTCAGTTGGTTTCAATGAAGATATACCTGCAAGATTTGAGTCCCATTCTTTGGTAGGAGCAGAAGAATAACCACCCCATTCACCACCTATTTCAGGGAGTTCTGCTCTAACTATCACCAAACTGGAATTAGTACTCCAACTGGGTCCTGATTCCAGGACTGAAGCATTTGAACAAATAGATGGTTTTTCCTCTGGAACCTCATTTTTTACATTTGAATGTGTCTGCTTTGTGGTTGAGATGGGCAAATCAGTAAAGTCAATTTCCTGATTCCGCTTGGATCTTCCAATAGGCTTCACAACAGAAACAAGACCGGAGTTGGAATCACATCGGTTTGACAAATCATCTCTTCGTGTCGGTCTCCAGTTACGTCCAGAAGATTGACTTGAATGACCCTCACTATCAGCTTGCTTATCATCACTTTCTCCAGCAGCACCACTCTTGTATGAATTATCATTTAGATTGATTCCAGAACACCAATTTTCATTTTCGTGACCTTCCTTAAGACAAAGAACAGGAGTTTCTGGAAGCTTCACAGATGATGATGATGAGATGAAAGAACTACACACTTGGGCCTTATCGGCAAAAGAGCTACCACCTCTTGGCAGGTCACGGCCTTGAACTGACATTTGAGCCCGTCCATCACCAACAACAGCAACACTCATAGCTGTAGTCCAACTAGAAGAATGAGAGGCATATCCATCGCTCCTCACAACTTGATTATTATCTTTGCATTGGACACTAGGATCATTTTGCGCAGCCTTCCTGCTGGAATCAGTGCTATTATTGTCTACCAAAGTAGCAAAACTTTTTGGACCCAACCGAAGCTCACACTTTTTATCCATGTCATCCATAGCAGCTGCTACTCCCTGAAGCAATAAGAAGTTATCGTGTGGCAACTGAGATTGTCCATGGAACTTTCCAGTCAATGCATCAGTCAAAAGAATAGAATCACTCTGCTTCTCATTTATCCGCCAAACTCTAAGATCAGCAGGAAAATGCCCACTTACATTCCATGTGCGCAATTGCATCATATGAAATGGTCCTTCAATTTTTCCACTCGAATCCTGATATTGCCACAGTTCATCTATCTCACGATCATTAGTGAATAGCTCTCCTGCAGTTGAAAGGGGTGGCAAAACTGCTGACACAACATCTGAAGATTGTTCAGCTTGTTCAACTGTTTGACTACTACAATAGGCAGTCCGAGAACCAGTAGGGCCCATTTGACTATCTGGAAAAGTCTGAATGTTAAGGCTTAGAGCTTCTCCTCCCTGAATTTGTACAGATTCATTCACTTTCTCACGAGCCCAGGTGTTAATATCTCTATCCATATCAATTTTTTTGCATAAGTTCTTGGTCTGATCACAAGCAGCAGCTAAATTTCTCTGTTCCATAATTCCCACCTCACTCAAGACATCAAGGGCTCTCAGAGAAGAGTTGACATCCAATCCCTTTTTATTGCTACCACTGTTTCTCAATCCTGAATAGTTACCTGCATACACAGTAATGTTTACCAACAAACTTTTCTCAAACTAAAACTTCAAGCAGAGATAACTGGAACAAAAGTTTCTCTATTAGCAACTCATCAATAAAAACCTTTTTCCATCCCATTAGCTTCTCCTGCATCGTCTTCAGATTCATAACTTGGATTCATTTGTAGATTGGCATGTACAATGGGACTTTCAAGCAGCCTGGTTTTGGGCTCATTAGGTGAATTCGGAAGCTCCAATCTCTCTACACACTTTCTAGGCGTGCAAAAGTCAAGGAACAGATCCATATGCATTGAATGTCAAAAGTACTAGCTACATATGAAATATTGAGAACATGACAATTGCAATCAATTAACACAATTAACTAAGCAATTAAAAACAAATAGCATATCCAACAGTCTACTCATTGCAAGAAAAAGATATTAACCGCAACTGCCATGGTTGCACAGGAGATAATAGTAGCAAATACATTTTTGTCCACTGCAACATATAAGCAATTAGAAAGATATACAGTAGATGTTAAAGTAGTCCTCAAGCAACATCACACACTAAGTAAAAAGTACCGGTTGGTTTTTAAGTGTTATGGGCAGTACACTTCAAAAACAATACAACTCATTTAGCAGAAAAAACCCTGATTGATTTTTTTATAGATGCGTTGAAACTATTAGGCCTTAGTACAGTAAAAATAACTCACAAAAATGTTTGGAAAACTTAGGCTAAAGTTCAAACAATAGGCATAAGCAGAAATCTTATACAGAAAAGGATATTCTTTCTTGTCTCCTTCATTAGATCGATCTCTAAGATGATTAAGTTGTAAAATATCTGCTTCCAGGCCCTGATTCAGAAGAGTTGTAAAACAAGAAGAAGATAACTAGTTATAACATTATAAAGTTTAATAAGAACAATTATTCAACCAAGTGGAAACACAAAATCTATCACTGTACTCCCAAGCATGTCAGTGCGATGACATACTCAGGACTGAAACTCACATCATGAACCTTCACAGCCTGAAGAACCGATGCTTTCTGCCGAATCTCACCCTAAAACCAAGTAAATCTCTTCAGAGTAAGAACGCACATAATCAAACTTAAGGAATGGACCAAAGTGTATAAGTAACACTCACCACTTTTAGCCATTTAGTGAGGCCATATTTTATACTCTGGTGCAAATGTTTGCACTCATCCTGGAAACACAGGTATCACATCATTACTGGAGGCTAGTCATCCATTCAATTTGAGAAGGATGAGATTACAACAATTTATCAGTATTATCTTCTCTATGAGCAAAGACCATCATCATCTCAGATAAATCCCAAATGTGCAAGATAAGCAGATGTGAAACTAGAGCAGGACAGGATTAGATAGTAATGCACATGCAATATCATTACTCTTGATTATATTGTTGCAAGAAGGTAAAACACTTCAAAATAATTATTAGCAATGGAATACCCACATAAATTATACAAGGGAAAATCACAATGTCTCAAATGCAAAACCTCTAAATTATTATCTAGATTGCATTTTTTTTTCATCGTAACACTTCATGACTATGGAAAAGCAACATTTTTTCCTTTTATTGAATGAGCCACAACAGTCAAGTATCAATATGCTGGCATCAAATTGAACTTTCCAAAATAATTCCAACAATCTGAAAGAAAACCAATATGGACAGGCATCCCCAATGCTCTATAACAGTACTGGAGGAAACTTAATGTAAGCAATCATTACCTCTCCTGTTTTTGATTAGACTACACAGAGTTCAAAAAAGTTACAAGAAAAAGAAAAATAAAATACACCTGAACACAAATCCTACCACATAATTATGAAGCCACAATATGCAAACTATTGCGGAAATAAAAATTAATATTCTATCACAAGAACAATCCACCTATCAAAAAAATTATTAAAGAAATCCTAAAACATTAAAGTGTCCACAAGACAGTAAATCAAATATCAAAGTAGAATAAAACAACTATCCAGGTCAGATATTCTGTCACCTCCAAAAATGCCTGGTCTGAAATACCATCAATTGAGACAATCTCTTTTTTATCTATATTCATTATTTCCAGCATGATATTAGTTCTTCTTGTGCCAACATTATATGATTCAGCCACCCTACTAGTTCCTGCACACGAAAAAAGCATAGTTTTCATCAAACTAATGGTATACAGTATTCTGATGAAAGAAAATTATAGGGCCTCCTAATTCCATTTTGTTCAATAACATATTGGAGAAGAGGTTATATGAATATACCTACAACTTGCACAAGCCTGTAAGTATCTTGCTTTTGATCATCACAGGGAATCTGGATTCTGACAAATGACCCAACAACCTTTTCATGGAATTTCTCAGCATCATCCAGCAGGGTCTCCATTATATTTCGCTTTACGTATAACAAATTAATGTTGTGAACATCAATAGCTGCAAAGTCATCTGGATTAGGATTTGTCACTAGTCCAGACTCATCCATCCTTTTGCGTGTTTTATGCTCTTTTTCATTACTAATCATCAAGTAACTATCATTATTACTTGCAGTTTTATCAAGAATACCCACAACATCAACTCCTGCTGTAACAAAATCATCTGCTGAGGAAATTCCTTTCAGTGGGAAATGATATTCAAGAAGCTTTAGCATTTCAATATGTCCAACACGTGCTTTGCCAAAGAGAGTCATAAGCATTGAATCGCATACAATGTGTGAATTTTGGCGAGGATCACGAAGATTGTTTCTTTTTATATATTCTAGAAGAAGATCCTGAACTTCGAACTGAGATATCATGGATATGTCTCCATTTCTCATAAGCGAAACAAACTCTAGGAGCTCCTTCGTTGCCCATGTTGTGCCGTTAGGCAACGGTGTAGTTTTTTCCACACCTTGAAAATTCCCCTCATTGGTAAATTTGGCCTCATAATCAGTTTTCCTCCTCTTAGACTGGCTTGCCTCTTGGCTTCTGGAACAGTTATCTGTACAAGAAGCTTTATTGTCATTAACAAGAAAAGACTGACCCAAAAGTTCCACCTTAGAAATCATAGTACCAACTCCCTTCCATGAACTTCTCACTTTTGGTAGCTGGTCACCTTTCCACGGGTTTTTAGCTTTAGTTAGTTCATTTAAATTTAAAGATAGCTTTGTTTTCAAGTAACTCCAGTATATCTTGAAGAGATACTCCCAACTAGTTTTGTCATCAAAATCCACTTCAACCTGCATAAATAAAATGGAAAAGGGAAACATATAAAATGCAGAACTATAATGGCTAAATTACTAAAATTGAAGAAACATGGGGGCATTACTAGGAGAGGATGAAGTTTTAGAGGCAAAAGTAAACTTTCATCAACCATTTTATCAAAGACAGCTAGTTCAAATAAAATCAAGAAAGGATATTTTCCCAAAGTTTGGATAATTTATGCTCTTTTAGGTTTAGTCAATATTTGGATAACATCTGAAGAGATAGGATTTAACATACTCTTTCCTTATTCCCCGGTGCAACATTCTCTATGAGCAATATAGTACTCATGCACGTCCCACAAAATCCTTTATTTCCTCTTACAGAAACGTAATCTGCTTCTTTGGTGCATCCTTTGCACAGTGAGTATGTGCAAGTATAGCACAAATAATGGGAAGCCTTTTGACAATTGCTACATATATGCCAACCTGAAAACACGCAATTGCATGAGAATTATCAGTAAATTACACCAATACCATGTGAGAACCTGATCTTAACTAACGAGTCACTACATACGACAAACAGAGAATCCACAACTTTGGGGATAAGAGAATCTAGGTAAAAGAGGATATTCGTCAGAAATTAATCGATTCTTGTATTCATCATCTGCAACTCTTAAATCCATTACACTGCAACACCAAATGACTCACAACTGAACTTACATTTGCATTATGAATTCATATCTTCACTATCCATAAATATAGCCAACGACATACACTCGACAAAAGAAATTGTGTTGACCAATGCATGAGGACAAGGAATACAATATTTAAAAGAACAAGTTCATGCAAAAACTGGTTGCATACTGAAACTTACCGCAATTCCACTTAGCTTTTGATTGAAAGTATGCTTCATCCCTCTTGATACAAGCTGGATGGTAAGCTTTAGGGCAGCCCCTACCAAATATCAATCCGAACTAATTAACCAAACAATAAATGCACTACATCGCAGCAACAGAAAAGGTAAAAATGAACCTAAAACCTCCACTCGGTGCCAAGAACTTAACAAGTAGAAGTACAAAACGCTCAATTAACCAGAAATTTTCCATATTGAACTACACACAAGATAGCTCCAGTTGAACAAAACAAACTTGCAATCAACTAAACTTACATCCCACCTTGAATTCCCATAACTGCTATCAAAATTTTCTTAGCAAGCAAAAAGAAAACACAAAAGGAGAACCTGAGCAAACCGACTCACCGGCGATCACACAGCACAAGGTTGCCACCATCGAAACAAATAAAGCATACGTCCTCCTCATCCTTCTTCCTCTTCTGCACCAGAGGCGGCGGTGGCGGGACAGAGGTCTTTCCCAGTGCACGCGGCGGCCGGCCACGCCTCCGCTTAACACCAGTACTCATCTCCGCAGCAACTCTATCCTTGATTCCAAGGACCACATCGACCCCCTTGGCCGCCTCAGAAACCGTCTGAGAAGTTACAAAGAGCCTCGCGTCGTCCATTTCCGGCAACTTCTGGCATTGATCGTCCCCAACTGAAACCCCCGGTCTCTGTACGGAGCTCTCAATACAAGGTCTGTACTCGTGTTCCTGTTCCGTCTCCAACTTCGCTCCCTCCATAACTGGGATTGACTCCAAACAGAAAAACGCAAGATCAATGATACAGAAAGGAGAAAAAAAGAAAAAGGTTGGTTGAGGGTTTAGAGAACCCTAGTTTCTGAAGTTAGGGAAATTGAGGTGGACAGGTCTCCCAGGTGAAGCTGGTAGTGGGCACATGGTGATGGACTGAGAGGAGATGTGACAGGCCATTTTCTCTTCCTTTTTACTTTCTTTTTCTTGTGTGTTTTTAAGACCCCGACGGAAGGGCAGTTGGGCACTACAAAACTTCCTACTTGTGCTGTGAAGCGAAAATTTACAGCGTGTGTTACAGTTAGAGTTACAGTTGGAGAACAACTACACACATGACACATCCGAGGAAAAAAAGAGTCCACCTCACTCCTGGGGATTTTGATTTTGAGGCAGGGACTGGAGCAGAGAACCCGGGGCCGGAGAGGGGGGACCCGTTCTTTTTGAATTTTCCTCTCTTTCTCCGGTGCTTAAAGCAGGACTCCAGTCCAGGCTAAGCTGGTGCACTTTTTGGATCCCATCCCATGTGATTGTTTTTTTGTTTTTAAATGTAGCAGTAATTGAAACTTCCAATTTATCTTGGAGACTTTGCAATCATTACACTCTATCTCTACATTATTTTGTTACACTTGTCAGTATGTTATGTTCGTGAATTAGTGAAAGATGTACGTTATAAATGAAGCGTTCATAAGTTTATGGGAAGAATTTAAATAAAGTACGTGTAATTATTTCTATAACTTACATTGACTAACTATTGATTTTACTAATTAACCCATGTAAATAAATCCCCCTAAGCACTCCCCTTGTTTTTGAGGATATTCTATTTGGTAAATAAATCAATCACAAATCACATTTGACAATGATAAAATATTTCTTTAATTAACTTTTATATATTAATTACTTAAATATAATTTGTATCATATCCAACCACCACTAACTTGATTAAGATTAATCGTACTTTTATTTCGCAATGAAATTATCCAAAATTACGTTCGTAAGAGTAGGCTTACAAGTTGCGTAAATTAAAAGTAACTTGGAGCGGTAAATATGGACTCATACTGCAGTGGCATACTATGTAGAGACGTGGCATGTATTGTATGGAATGATTGACTAAGTAAAGTATACGCCTACCGTTGGAACTTGTTGTTAATCAAGTTGAAAACAAAACCTAAATGAACGCATGTGTCTTATTCTGAGAATTCGTGACCTCTAATGGCATTAATTTATTATCGGACCAAATTGTCATAAAATGTAATAATAATAGTAAGGGGAAAAAATGCAGAAAACTTGAAACCTCCGTAGACAATGGACGGTGAAAGTGACGGCCTAGAAGTTACGTCTCTAATATTTCTTCCTAAATTAAACTATGTTATTAGATTGATGAAGATAATAGAGGGTAAAGTTAAAGCTCTAATAAGAACGCAAGTACAGAATTAGGAGGCCGAACTCAAAAGGGCGTTAGGGAACTCATGGAATTAAACTAGAGGTACTATAGAAACACTTTCCGGTTATCTTGGCTGCCCTTGCACGTTTTTGGTCCCATCTAAGCTAGTAACTAATAGCTACCCTCCCCGATATAAATGTGTGACAGAGACTTATCTTACTATGTGATTTGATTATTCCCATAAGGACCTTAATTCATTATTTGAAACACAATAGACTTTGACTTATTAATTATTTTTATTAAATTACTTACGTAATTTAAAAAATAGCATAAATAGTTTTACATTAACTAAGAAAAGACGCACCGTATAATTATTATGATAGCATATTTGATTAGCTTCCAATTACGGGGAAAGGATTAAAAGAGGTCCGTAAAAAGGGAACATCATATTATTGCCATCACGAATTCGATAAATAAATAAAAAAAACAGAGGCATCACTCAATAAGTTATATATCAGAGGAGTCCAAAGATTTTGATATTTAAATTTATTATCTAACAATTATTGTATGTTCCAATTTTTAAGTACTATAATGAATAAGAAACTCATAGATGCCTTTGATTACTTTAGCCCGAAATGCTCCAACGTTACGCAGAAATTGCATTATGAAATGTTCTAGTTTCTTCTGTTACAAAACCAAAACACAGACAAAGCACGTAATCGTGACCAGGTCGGGTGGCGGTCTTAATCTGGTTTTTACGCCCCCCAACTTCGGACGGAGCGACAAGGACAGCACACATGGATAAATGAAATTCAAGGATAACTTAATATTATTGGGACTGTCCCGATTAAAACGTGGGACCCACTTAAGCATGACTTGATTACGTAGCACAGAAGCTTGAAATGGAAACTAAACGGCTTCTTTCAGACAAAATGGGACCCAATGTTAGATAACGAGTTGATTATGTGGCACAGAACCTTAAAATGGAAACCAAGCAGAGCACAAAGTGGGACGCATATTCAAATGGCCAAAATACCATGGAGAATTCGTTTTGTCTCCAAGTTATCGAAGAAACGGCAGACGGCAAAGGAGTGGATATCGTTTGACGATGGAAAGGTATTCGTTTCTTCAATACCGGACATTAGTATTGGTTGGTATTGTTGTTTTTCGTTTGGTATCAATTAGTACGTATAATATTGGCGTATGCCAACCGGTACCATAAAATTCAAAAAATTGAAGGACTTATTTGTAATTTTAAATTTTTTTTCCTAAACTTACCCGACCCTCCCCTAGGCACCTGCGAGTCTCCTCAGTACTCTCTCGAACCTTCTCCTTCTCCTTCTCCTTCCTCACCCGCTGTCTCTATCTCTCTCCATCGTCTCCTTCCTCTCTCAGTCGTCCTCTAAAAGACCCCCCACCCCCGTCTTTGTCTCCACCGTCTCTGTCTCCATTGAACCTTCCTTCTCATTTTTTCTCTCACTCTCACTGACTCTCACTTCTTCACTCACCATTGCCACTATTCTCTCTCTCTCTTTCTCATCTTAATCTCCAACGATACTGGTGAGTGGTCCGACGGTGCTACTACTTTCCTCATCCTCCCCGATCCACGCCAACATCAAAGCACAGAGATCCGTCGAGGCTCCTCCCTTCACGTCTCCTAAAGACGTCATCATCTTCAACCTTCCTCCACGGGAACTAGCGCACCACATCGTAACTACCTCGCAGTCGTTGGTTTGCGCTACTCGAATTGCTTGTGACCTGTCAGTCCTCACCCAACCCAAAGACCCGAAGCTAGTGAATTTTTTTAGGGCATGTTTTTTGAGCTTTTCAAAATTTTCCTACTTAAATCTTAATTGCATTATTTATTGTGTTGGATTGGATATTGGATTTCTGAATTAATTGGAAGTTGGAATTTGATTTTGTGAATTGCAATTTGCATGTATCTAGTATTTTGGTTGGATATTGTCATTTGGAAATAGAAATGGAGTTGAATTGAATGAGTAAGTCACTCACTGTGAATGATGTATTAGTTTTCTGATTTACGTAGGTTGGATTCACTGGAGTTGAAATGTTGAATGATAACGGTATTGTCATTTGGAAATAAAAATGAAGTTGAATTGAATGAGTCACTCACAGGGAATGATATATTGGTTATAAAGATTGGTTTAAGTTTATATTTATGATAAGTTTTTGAATGAATGATATGCATTATGCACGACCTTGTTAATGATGATTATAAAAATTGAAAGTTGAACTTGAAACTTGAAATAACCTAAATGTAAAATTTAAACCGATAATATCAAATTTGTAAAATTGTAAAAAATTAAATCATTAATTGACACATTCTTAATATTTGTGAAATGGTATTTTATTTTTAATATTTAGGTATTGAGTTTAAGTAAATAATTAGTTGAGTATAAAATTATGCAATTGGAAATTAATAATAATTCGGTTGTAGTTAATGATAGTATTTGCCTATTTGGGTATTAGTTTTGGGTTAATAATTAATTGAGTATAAAATATGTTGAACTTGAATTATTTAGTAATATATATGTGTGAGGTATCATAAATATTTATAACAGATAATGTGTAAAAGTAGTGATGTAATAAATGTATTCGAAAAAGAACTTTTTTTTTGCAAATTGTGAATATGTTGTAGACTTGTAAGTTCAGGTCATTTATACTTAGACTCATTAATGTCAATTAAAAATTGTAAAAGCAACATATATATTTAAGAATGAAATATAGAATGATGTATATAATATTATGGCTTGCTAGAGATGAAAAGAAGTTTCAAAGCTTTAAATAAGAAAAAAAAACATTTCCAAAAGAGCTATATCCTTCAACTTGATCCTCATGTTATGAATATATCTTTCAACTTGATCATCATGTTATGAATATGTGTATGAACAATTGTATAAGATATGTCATTCATTATTTGGCAATTATGTAAATCATATCATACCTTTCAACTTGATCCTCATGTTTGAAACTTTGAATTGAAATTGTTAGAAATAAAAATTGTTTATGTATGATTTGTGAAAGTTGGAAATGGAAATTGTTGAAAATTGCTAGAAATGAAAATTGTTTTATGAATGTATTGTGATTATTGGAAATGGAAATGGAAATGGAAATTGTTAAAAATTGTTGAAAATAGAATTATGAATGATTTGTGATTGTTGGAAATAGAAAGTGTTAAAAATTGTTGAAAATAGAAATTGTTTATGCGTGTTTTATGATTGTTGGAAATGGAAATTGTTTGTTGAAAATTGTTGGAAATGGAAATAAAATTATTAATGTTTTGTTATTATTGGAAATGGAAATTGTTGGAAATGAAAATGGAAATGGAATTATGAATGTTTTGTTATTATTGGAAATGAAAATTGTTGAAAATTTTTGCAAATGAAAATGAACTTATGAATGTTTTGTGATTATTGGAAATGGAAATTGTTGAAAATTGTTGAAAATGGAAATGAAAATTGTTAAAAATTGTTAGAAATGAAAATGAAATTATTAATGTTTTGTGATTATTGAGAATAGAAATTGTTGAAAATTATTGGAAATAGAAATGGAAATTGTTGGAAATGAAAATTGAATTATGAATATTTTGTGATTATTGGAATGGAAATTGTTGAAAATTGAAATGAAATTATGAATGTTTTGTGATTGGTGGAAATGTAAATTGTTAAAAATTGCTGAAAATGAAAATTGTTTTATGATTAATAGAAATCAAAATTGTTTATGTATGTTTTGCGGTTTTTGGAAATGAAAATTGTTGAAATTTGTTAGAAATGTAATTGGAAATTGTTGGAAATGGAAATGGAATTATGAATGCTTTGTGATTGTTAGAAATAGAAATTGTTAAAAATTGTTAAAAATGGAAATTATTTTATGAATGTTTTATGATTAATGGAAATGAAATTATTTACGTATGTTTTGTGATTGTTGGAAATGGAAATTGTTGAAAATTGTTAGAAATGCAATTGAAAATTGTTCGAAATAGAAATATAATTATGAATGTTTTGTGATTGTTGGAAATAGAAATTATTAAAAATTATTGAAAATGGAAATTGATCTATGAATGTTTTGTAATTAATGGAAATGGAAATTGTTTATGTATGTTTTATGGTTGTTAGAAATGAAAATTGTTGGAAATGGAATTGGAAATTGTTGGAAATGGAAATGAAATCATCAATGTTTTTTGATTATTAGAAATGGAAATTGTTAAAAATTGTTGAAAATGGAAATTGTTGATGTATGTTTTGTGTAATTATATATGTTGAATGTTTTGAATTGTTAGCTTTTGACTTATAATGAATTGTGTTCTATGAAACTTAATTATGTGTAATGTAATCATACAGAATGTGTTATATTATATAAGATGGACATGCATATTGTGTACTGAAATTATGTGTTATTTATTTTAATACATGCATTCATTTATTTTTACAGATAAATGGAAGAAAGTTCAAGTACTCCTCCTTAATCCACTTCTGGAAGATATAATGATCCAACTTGGGCTCATGCTGCATTGGTTCCCGGTATGAGGAACCATACTATTTGCTTATTTTGTAACAAGCATTTGAAAGGTAGAGGAATCACCCTATTAAAAAAACATTTAGCTAGAGTTAAAGGAGATGTGTAACCCTGTAAAAAAGTAAGTCATGATGTCAAGTGACATATGAAAATATTGCTTGATGAATATCAATATGAGAGAGGTAGAAGGGAAATGTTGAATTTTGAATTTGGTAGTGGAAATTCGTTTTCTAGTTTCCTTTTTGATTTTGGAAATGTTGAAGGTGGAAGTGGTACTGGTAATGTTCCATCTCAGACTCAAGAAGAAGTACCTGAACCTGATTTGAGGAAAGGAAGAAGGCACGTGACTAGTTTCTTTGCACCACGAACAACTCTTAGAGCCTAACCTTCAATTCATAGTGCAATGCAATCAAGAGATGCGGCTCACAATGTCGATATGACAGTAGCTAAATGGTGGTATGATACAGGTTCATCATTCAATGCTTCTCAGTTTTATTAGTATCTACCTATAATGGATGCAATAGCCTCTTATAGTCTAGGATACAAAGTTCCTTTGATTGATGACTTAAGAGATAAACTTTTGAGTTGTGCTGTTTCTAAAATTAAACGTTATTTGGCTGAAAGAAGAGTGGATTGAGATACTTATAGATGTCCAATCATGTGTGATAGTTGGACAAATAGGAGACAAAAGGCTATTATAATTTTTTGGTTTATTCTACAAATATCTCTATGTTTTTGAAATCTATTGATGCATCTGGTCTTATTAGAAATACTGAGACTTTGTTTGCGATATTTAATAAAGTTGTGAATGATATAGGGCTAGAAAACATTGTTCAGTTTATTACTGACAATGATTTCGCTTATAAAGCGGCAAGAAAAAGGCTGTAGAATACGTATAATTCATTTTTTTGGACTCCTTGTATTTCACATTGCATTGACCTAATGCTGGAGAATATAGGAGATTTTAGTTATTTTCCTGTTATTGATGAGATTATGCAGAAAGCAAAAAAGGTGACAAAGTTCATTTATAATCATACATGGGTATTGAATTTGATGAGAAAGGAATCTACCAATGGTAGGAATTTGTGTCGTCTTGTTGTTACAAGATTTGTCACAAATTTCTTATCACTTCAGTCTTTTGTTTCGATGAAGAAAAAGTTAAGAAAATTTTTTACAAGTGATAAGTGGATTGCATCTCAGCATGCTAGGTCTAATGCTGAAGTGGAGGATTGTAATATTATACTGGAAGATAGAGAATTTTGGTCTCAATGTCAATTTGTTATTCGAGTTTGGAAGCCTTTGGTGAGGGTGTTTTGCTTGACTAATAGTGAAGAAAAGCCAACAATGAGTTATATTTTTTATGTCATGGAGAGAGCGACGAAAGCAATCATGGTCAATTTGAAACATAGGCTTTCTTTATACACGCCATATCTTTCAATCATTAATGAGAGAAGAGAAAGACAATTTTCTTCTTTATTGTTTGCAACTGGGGCATTTTTGAATTCTAGGTCTATTTTAGACTGGATCTTACTAAGCAAGCTGAAATTAATAGAGGAATGCTTTTAACTATTACAACAATTGTTAACATTGATGCAATGCAAGATCTTTTAAACTCACAAATGGAGATTTACAAGTTGTTTTATGGAGATTTTGGAATGCCGAATATTTGACAAAGAGGAAAACTTTCTTCAGTATTAGTTATTTCCTTTTTCTTATTTGTTGAAAATTAATTATCACTTGATTTTGTTTATAACACTACCTTTGTTATCTTATGACTTATAGTTTCTTGGTGGGATCAATTTGGAAATGGTGTTCCAGAATTGGAAATGTTTGCAATTCGAATTTTAAGTCAATGTGTGACTGCAACAGGCTGTGAACGAAACTTAAGCATATTTGAATTTATCCACTTAAAGAGAAGGAATAGATTGGAGCATAAGAGGTTGAATGACTTAGTTTTTGTTCGTTACAATTTAAAGCTTCGAGAAAAGTATGTTGTTTTCATTATTATCATTATTAATTTTGATAGAATTTTTTATAATTTTCTAATAATTAAATTTAATTATTTACTAGGAGTTTTAATAGCACAAGTAGTTCAACTGATCCAATTTCTATTGATAATATTTATCTTTTAGTGAATTGAGTTTTTGAAGAACCGAATTTGGTAGATGTGAATGACTTGGAAGATAATCTTGGATGAAAAAACATTGACATGTCATTTGGTGCATTAAATTTGAATGATAATGATGATAACGTTCTTCTCAATGATGAGGATTTTATACCAAATGATCACTGGGGTCAGTTCAGTTATAACGGATAGCCTCTCGTTGACGATTGAATTTTGTTCTAGGTTTTTGTTTTTCCTCTTCTTTTAATTTTACTTATATTTGATGTTTATGTTAAATTATATATATATATAATGTAACGCCGGACTTTTTGAGCCCTTTGGGGATTGTTCTGTATTTGGAGATATTACTGTATATTGATATATACATGGTTGTATATGAGTTCAAAGATGAATTTGAATCATTTTAGTATGTATGCTAATGATTTATAATGTTATATGCCCTTACATGAACTTAGAGTTCATCGGTATGTGAAATCTTGGAGATTTCCAACATATAAGCTTTTAAGTGTGAAAAACTAAGTCCATTGGATGGATATGACCATGGTGGTTAAATTAAATGTATTCTAATGTTAGAGGTGATTAGACATGATTTATAGACTTACACTTAGAAAGCTTAATTGGAAAAGTTGATGTACATAAGGGCTTATTTGCAAATTGTTAAAAGTCAAAGGACTTAAACTTAATTTTTCAATTCTTGGAGGACCAATATGTAATTTTATAAAGTTAAGGGGCTTAGTTATTATTTCCAAAAGTTCAAGGACCAAAATAAAAATAAAAGTTTTGGTGACTCCTAAAATTTGGGCTTAATTGCAAATTTAGGAAAGTTTGGAGGGTAAAATGGTAATTTCATGTAATCTAAGGGCAAAATGGTAATTTCACCCCATTTGATCAAAGAAGAGTCAATATTCTAGACCCTTCTTTCACTTATGGCCGTGCATCACATTTCTAAGGACTTAAGACATTTTGTTTTAATTAAAAGAAAGGA